>JAREIS010000285.1:0-117500 GCA_030060385.1 Muscicapa striata striata | reverse complement strand
TCTTTTAAGAGAGAATATGAACAGATGAGAGCATTTGCAGGGAAATAATATAAATAAGGGACCTGTGAATTGTATTAGGTATCAGCTGTCAGAGAAACCTTGAGGAGTCCTCTGCAGTGACTAAGGCTTCACAGCGTGGAAAATGCTGCCACCAAGAGCAGGAAAAATAAATTATTTTGGTTTTCAGGTGGGTCTATTCTGATGAGCAATTTGGAAGGAAAAAGTTAAGATCTCCAAGTGTTTAAACATAAAAACAGCCTGCCAAGCTATCTAAACTCTGCCACTAGAACTGATTAAGTTCAAAACATTTGTCAGGAATGGCCAAAGGAGATGTGATCCTGCACAAGACTGGGGGGTTGGCACAGGTGCCTTGGGAATGTGCTTTGCAGCCCCTTTCTGTCTACAGGGGGTGGTTTAGGCTTCATCATTATTACTTGTAAAAGCAGCCACCGAGCTTTCAATGTCACCTGCTTTGGGTTTGTCAGTCGTTTTTGTACACAGGAGCTGTCATCTGCTTACTGATGGTTTTGATAACACGTGTGCTCCCAGCGTTAAACATCGCAGGTTGCTCTTGCCTGATCACACAGAAACAGAGCTCTCACGTCACAGAGGAGTACAGGTTTGGCTTTATTTGTAAGGTCAAAATGATGAAAAGAGGTAAAAATCAGCTGGTTCACTGAGTCCAGTAAAAATCTCATGAACACTGACAGAGTTAAATGAAGAGGATACAGTCTCAGAGAAATATTCCTTCATTGCTCTGCCTTAAAACATGTCAGGCAGGAATAATTATAACTGTGTTTTAGAAGCGTTTTGCCACAAGCAGGGTGGGTTTTAGACATATACATCCCATTACAATGTGCCTGTTACAGTCCCCTACTTGGTCTGTGCAGCTCAATAATTAACTAATGCAAGAACTGCACCAGCCTGCTTGAAATTAAATGTTCATATCCAGTCATCTAGTGGATTCAAACAACAGCAACCACCAAAAGAACCCCAACAATAACAACACCACTGGAAAAAGAAAATCAAAAAAATCAACCAAACAAAAAAAAGTTTTTTGGACTGGCATTTATTGACAAAAATTTATTGGACTGGCATATTTTATTTCTGAATGAGGTATCTCAAAATCCACAAAATATTGGTGAGGCTTTGTAATGATAACAAAAGCTTGGGTTCTGAATGGGAATAACATCCAGGCAATTTGTGTAGAAACTGCTATCCTGCTGACCTTACCCACTTCTGTAAGTTAGACATCAAAACATTTTGGGGAAGGGGGGGGGGCCGGGGGTGCGCTAAAATAAAATAAAATAAAATAAAATAAAATAAAATAAAATAAAATAAAATAAAATAAAATAATATGACCCAAGCTCAGCCAAAGCTAAGAGCTAAGATAAAAGATACGGGCACTAGCAGCAGGATGGTGTCCGCCCTCCTCCCCGGGGGAATGCGAGGGCAGTGCTGCTGAAGATGCAGGGTGATGTCCCCTCCATCTCTCCCCCATCTGCAGCCGGGATAGCCGCCACTCTGGTGACCCTCCTCGAGCTTCCGCGGGGGCTTGTGTGCATTTATGTATTTTTATTTATTTATTTATTTATTTATTTATTTATTTATTTATGTTCATATTCATAATCATTAATATTTTGTTAATATTTTATTAATATTTATATTTATGTATTTATACACACACACACACGGGCTGCCCTGTCCCGACGGAGCATCCTCCTGGAAAAACCCCCGCACTCTCCTCACACCCACGGCGGAGCATCCCTCGAAGAAGAGCCGGAGAGAGCGGCGAAGATATTTTTCCTTTTTACCCAAAATGAGGAAAAATTATCCAGAGCCGGGTACAGCAATGAATTGCCACAATTCACAAATCCAACTCTGCTTCCAGCTGGGGAAGGAGCTGCTCCCAAACCTCTTTGTCATTCCCACCAGGTGGCATTTCGCAGCCGAGACAATTCCATCCGTGCTGTCTGCAACGACTCAGAAAATATCAAAGCAGCCAAAGTCTTAAGAAAATATCAGGGAAAAAGCTGTTAAAAGGCAAAGGCTAACTTATTGTGTATAAGCCTGTAAATAGCTTCTCCTCTTACTGAAGGATGCTCGCTAACTTCCATGGCTTGGAGTTGCTCCGGTAGCTCAGGATTCTGAAATGGGGCCTTTGAGGGGATGATGTGACCCGTTTCCCCTCATCCAAGAGAAGAAAGTTGCCTTGAGGACTTTCTTCTGGAGGGCCCTGATGTGCCAGTGCAGTCCTTAGTCTACACTTGTTTGTAGATAAGGATGCCAGTATCAGCTGTGAAAGTGACCTGTTGGCTACTGATTGCTTGTGCAATTTAGGCCACTCAGTGTCCACGATGTGCTGATGGTCTCAGTCAGGTTTCAGAATGGGAGCCTGGATAGTTTATGTGCATAAAATCCAAGCTGAGTGTAAGAAGTTATCACAAAATGAGCTGGAGGTTTGGTGTATTCTGATCCTGATTGGGAGATAAGCACAGATATGTGTGTACACAAATATGTATGCGTGCATTTCTGTTTCTATAGATGTATGTGTTTATATACAAAGGGGGTTTTGGAGGTGTCTTAATAAGAGAGGTTTTAACTACATGCTTCTGCATTTTAGTATCTTTGCCAGTTTGGAAAGTTTGTGGGGAGAGTCAGCCAAAACGTGATAGCCAAAACTGGGGGTTTCCTACCCTGGTTCCTGTGATTAGTTTGCATATCTCCTGAAAAAACTAAGTGCGAATGCCTTACTGGATCGTCCTGTGAGTCTGGCAGTGACGTTTCACTTTCTGGGTAAGACTGGGTGGTAGTTCCTTGAACTGGAAAGCAGGGAGCTGGTTTAGCTGTTGATCATGTGCAGATCAGTTAACTGCTGGTCTTGCAAACCCCACACTGTCGCTTAAACTTTAAACTGCTCTTCCCAGCGCAGTGGTCCATGAGGAAACCTGCAGCTGCTGATCCTGAGCACGCACCATGTGTGGTTCTGAGCCGGGTTTTGGGAGCAGGCAGCAGCAGCGTGGGCTCATGGTGAGGACAGCAGCAGAGGGAGCTGGAAGCTCTGCTCTTCTCTTATCAGCCCAGCCCCAGAGTGTCCCTGGCTCTTATCAGCCCTGGCAGAGCTGGTTTCTGATGCGTTGAGCCCCTAAAGTCCTGCCATAGGGTGCTCCGGGGCCTGGCCCAGGTGCCTCCTGCTTGCACTTAAAGAGGGGCTGCGAAGCACCTTGTGACATATGGGAACAAGGCAGGGCAGTGGTGATAGACCCTGTGAAAACAGGCAATGCTGGATCTCATCATCCTCAGCCTTCATTTCTTCATCTGCTTTCTCATCTCCCTTGTAATCTGGTGTGGACCAAAGGTACAGTGCAGCTCTCTGTGGCTCTGCACCCTACTGCAGCCAGAGAGACATCCCCCCCTCTCCCCCCCACTCATGGGTCCCCTTTCTGTGTTTATAAAGGCCTGTTTAAACCTTATTTTTCTGAGGAATTGAGGTTGTATTGGAAATTTGAAAAGAATTGGAGCACAATTGCTAATTGTAAATAATTTAATGGGAACATTGCTTTTGTCATAAAACTGCTTATATTCTCTCTTGTGAGAGGGAAAGTCTGTTACATGTTTGAAACATGCAAGAGGAGGGAAGGAAAGGCATTTGCATTTTTAGCATTTGCTAAAAATGTCAGGTTGAATACAGCTTTTCAATAAATACTGTTTTCTTTCCTTTGCAGAATAATTTTTATTAACTTAAATCACTTTATATTTCTAGCCATAATATTATGTTGAGAGTATTGGATTTACACGTAAATGTTACCCATTGCATACCTGAAATGTATAGTACTTTATATTTGCCATACTTATATTTGTTTGCACATAGGTTTTGAGGGGTGAAGGTGGTTTAGGTGCAGAGTAAATGAATAGTGATTGAGAGTTTATCTTGCCTCAGCTTTAGGTATCAGGCTTCCAACAGCTGTTTTTCCCTGTCCTGTTAGATCTGTTAGTGAACACACTAACTGAACATTATTACCAAGTTCTTGTGCTTTTCTATCTCTCTATGTTAATAGTCTTTCCCTGAAAACTTTTCCCTCTCTCCACATGAAATCCAAATGTGAATTGCTTTATGAGTGAGCTTTTCATTTATTTGTACGTGTGTTTTAAGGATGTGGAATCACACAGTTCAAGCACAGGAGGAGCTGAAACAGAGCCAGATGGTCTTATATTCATTGGCAAGGAAGAGGACATAAAGAAGTCACAAAGAATAACAGCCAAAATCAATGGCAGAGAAATTGTTGTTTTCTACCATGAGGGAAAATTTCATGCTCTGGACTCTCGCTGCTACCGTAAGATATC
The DNA here is from genome assembly GCA_030060385.1 of Muscicapa striata striata. NCBI lineage: Eukaryota > Metazoa > Chordata > Aves > Passeriformes > Muscicapidae > Muscicapa > Muscicapa striata. The sequence continues at coordinate 113,156 of JAREIS010000285.1, read as the reverse complement.
TGCCTGTGTGATCTCAGTGTTGTTAGAATTAAGCATAAAATGTGCTGCATAAATTAATACAATGTTCTGCTATGTTTCAGATGAAGGAGGCCCTTTATGTCGTGGAGAAATAGAGGTATGTAAGCGAAATAAAAATAATGTAGAGGCATACAGTCTAATTGATTTTTTCTAATGCTTTTATCTGAACATCAAATGAAAAAAAAAGTCATATACGTGTAACAACAGACAGCCATACAACCAAATTACAAAATGTACCTTTTGTCCTAGAAGATGACTTGCTATCTTTTCTTCTTCTCCTTCCTGCAGGATATCGATGGACAAGCATGTATTGTTTGTCCTTGGCATAAGTTTAAAATTACCTTGGAAACAGGAGAAGGATTGTATGAAGGAATAAATCCTCTGGAACCAACACCAACACCAAAGTGGCAATCAAAAGGAGTCAAACAAAGGATTCATAAGGTCACAACAGGCAATGGAAATGTTTATGTGAGTCCTCCAGATTTGTCTGTGAGCTTTGACTCTGATTATTTTGCTGACAAGTACAAAAATGGTGGTGAATTAGCTATGGGAAAACAAAACCACTCAGAAGCTGCAGAGTAGATCCCCAGGAGAATCCTGGGGAATGCACAAACGAAGAGTCTTTGTTGGGAAATAAAAAATGTACTGTGCCATGAAGATTGTCTCCAAATTAAGTTCTAATGTTAATGTTATGTTAAAGCATTGAAATACATAGAAATGAGTGAGATAAGCCCTGCATTGTCAGAAATGTGACTGATCTTATGCTGAGGATTTTTTTTTGCACTTTCATTTCAAAAAGACTTTATTACAGCAGAGTGCCTCACAATATTTGATCTTTTGCTAGGACTATTTTAAATTTTAAGAGGGGATATCGTATAATACGGCTTATAAAATACGTAGTTTAAGGTAGATAGTCAGGTGTAAAGGTTATCTTTTTATACTTAACAGTTTATATTTCTGATGCCTGTGGTAAAAATGACATGGAAATCTTCAACTTTTGAGGTGTTTGTGTGATCTCTAGGTATTTATTTAGTGCCGTAAAGGGAAGTACAAAACTTCAGCATATTTTAGTGCACTCTTTTATGCCAATTTGTGCATTACTTTCTTGAGCATATGGAAGTATTATCATCCTTCCTCTAACTGAACTCCTCCTGTTAGTTCACTGAATAATGTGGCAAGGATTTGTTATGTATAACATGTTCTTCCTGATTCTTTTGGCTAAAGTGAGAGCTGTTTGGTGTGACATGTGAACTAGTGACCCTTGTTTGCTTGTTTTTATTTATTGTAACCACATTTTTATACATTCTTTTGGGAAAAAAAAAAAAAAAGTGCTTTCTGTGTAGAGGTGTTTTGTGTGTGTTCACTGTACAATATCAGATCTGCCCCAAAATCCCCTTCCAAGGAAGTTTCTTCCTGAGGTCTGGTGCACTCCAGGATAGTGGGTTCTGCTGTTCAGCCTGTGGACACAGAGACACCCTGTGAACACAGAGCATCACAGAATCACTGAAGCTGAAAACAGCCCTAAGACCATTGAGTCCAACTGTTAAATCAGCACTGCCCAGCCCACCACTAAACTTGTCCCAAACTGTCACATATGCACATCTTTCAATGCACCATCCTGCATGGCTGCAGTTCTTCAGTGTGGGGTTTTTTTGTGTGATTTGTTGGTTTTTTGCAAAGTGTTATTCATGATCTGATTCAGTTTGAAATGACTGCTCTTCATGGGTAAGTTTCTCTTGTGTTTGCAGCAGGCCTTGCTTGTAATGTGTGTCATGGGTAATTAGGCCTGTGTCAGCACTGCTTTTTGTACAAATGTGTTTAGAAGCAGTGAGGCAGAGGCAAGAGTCAAAGGAAAATTTGTGCCACTTTGATCACAATGAAAAAAGCAAAGTACATAATCAATTAATTTCACTACATCTAAATTGAGAAAACCTCCTCTGCTTGTGCCTCCTCAACATGATTTTTGCAGATGACAGGGGAAAATGACACCATGAAAGCACTGTTGAGCTGACCTACCCCAGTTTCACATTTTATAAGACCTACAGCACAGAGCTGCTTTTCTTGTCATCTTCCTCCTCGTTCTTGTCCTCTCCCTGACCACCCAGCCAGCCAGTGACAATGACCAGATGCAAATACTTGCCTTCCATCAGGTGAATCACATCTTGGCTGTCTGTTAGAAAATGCTGTTGTGTACTGACTAGTTCTGTGATTTGTTGGGGGTTTTTTATTACTATTTTTTGCTTATAAATTAATATGCCAGCTTCTCCTTCTGAAGCCATGGGGTAGATGGCAGGAAGGTGGAGCAGGTGCCTTGGGGGTTTGGGTGGTATCAAAGAATTGGAGAATGGAGAATTGTTGCCCTTCCCTTCCTCCTCCCTCAGCTACCTGCACCTGTGATTAAACTTGACCACAGACATTGTGTTCTACTAAGACATGGATCATTTAAAGGGAGAGTATTACAATACCTTCAGATACACATGCATTAACTCATGTGATTGCTGAGACAGTATTTTTATTGACTTTTCTTGAAGTAGTGCATTACTAGAAACTAACTCTTTAAATTAATAAAGATGCAGTTCAGTTTAAGAAATCACTGACTGGACAATATGCTATTATCTATATGATACTTAGAGAATGATGGAAATGGAAAGTTTTATTTGAAAGCTTCATGGACATGTTCATACTACTGGAAGAGTGCTCAGGATTTTGCAGAATTGCATTTAATGGTTAAAATTCAGAAAAGTGCTTATTCCTGGGCTTATACTTATCATATTGAATAAATGCAGATGCATGTCCAGACACAGGTAAATTGTTTTTCTTCAGTACTTCTTAGGCATAATATCTACAAGCGTTTCAAGCTTTTATGGTTCTTTTGCCTTTTCTTTTTTTTTTTTTTTTTTTAAGTGTGCTTTCCCAGGAAGGTTGCACTAATTTAAGATCTAAAGTTTGTCCATTAGATTTTGTTCACCTCGATTTTCCTGTTGATGATCACAGAAGGAGCAGAAAATTATTAACTTAGACAGCTGTGAACAAGGCAGGGAAAGTTGGTGGGCTGATAGCCTTTTATTTTATTTTACCTTTCCCTCTTTTCCCCTTTTCCTTTCTTTTATCATTTTTTCTTTTTTTTTTTCTTTTTTCTTTTTCTCTTTTTTCTTTTTTCTTTTTTTTTTTTTTTCTTTCTTTTCTCTTTTTTCTTTTTTCTTTTTCTTTTTTCTTTTTCTTTTTCTTTTTTTTTTTTTTTTTTTTTTTTTCTTTTATGACAGCAAAGAGCAAAGCCTTCAACATGTTAAAGTCGCTACCTTTAGAAAAATACATGAACTGTTCTGAGCTTTGAAGTGCTAGACTATGTACCTAATTTGAAAATAATTTAAATATTTAATGTCCTATAGTTGAACACTCTTATCTTTCCAGCCCTTTCTAGGTTCCTAATTATACTGGTAAGAGTGCATGAAGACATGCAAAGCACAGGGAGGGAAACAAGGAGTAGTTATCTCAAGTCAGTGATGCTAAGGTGGCATTTTGGGCACAGTGAAGGGACTGAAGGAATAAGAAGCTCTGGGCAAGAGGTCAGTGAGCCAGTAGCTAGATAATTACCATGTTAATGACAGCGATCAACCCAGTCACTGCGGAAGAGTGTTTTGTTTGCTCGCGGGGAGAGAGGTTTAGTTTAATTTGACAAATGAACAAATGTCATCTGTTTTTCATCACAGATCAGGCAAGCAGGGATCAGAGAAATACATTCTATCCTTTGGCATGAAAATTTTGTGATGATTCTGCAACACATTCAGACTCTGTAATGAGGAAGCAGCTTGAAGACAATAAATAAGTTATGTTTATGCTATTATGGAAGCATATTTTCGCGAAAGACAGGTGAAAACTATGCAGCAGTTTGAAGGGCAGCTTGAGCCTTGACCTGATGTGCCTGCGCTGCAAACCTTGATTGGACAGTATTGGCTGTAAGTCTGGGTGCTCTCCTTTACCTTCAATTTGTAGTGCCTCGTTTTGCAATGCTCCCCTGGCTGTACTCAGTGTTGCATATTAAATTAAGAACCCCTTCAATGTAAAACATGCTGTTAAGCTGGGACTGAGAAGTTCATTATGGACCATACTGCTTGGGAGAGAGCAGTTTGCAGGATGGCAGAACATAGGGAAAGAAAAATTTTCATTCTGTAGGAAAGCAATGTTAAAAACAGTCTTCTACCATTGAAGGCTTTTCAATAGCTTTGTGTGGTTCCTAATTTTATACTTAATATTAGAATGAAATCAGTTGTGAATTTTGCATCTCTGGTTTCTGAAAGGATTAGAAGGATCTCGTGAGGTTGCCTTGCTGGTGGTACAAACACAGACTCTGAGAGTCAGCACTCAGTGACCCCTGTCACTCTGCCCCACTGGCTTGGCAGCTGATTTCCAAGGTTACTGGGGGAAGCAGGGGATGGGGAATGGAAATAACAGCAGTGGAGATGTACTTCAGCCTGTGTGTGTGTGTGTGGGGAAGGCTGTCCTTCTCTGACAGAGCAGTGCGAGAGCTGCAGCCACAGCAGACCCCACCCCTGGGGTCTCCCCCACCCCGGCTGCACCTCAGGTGTCTGGGGTCCATGGTTTTCATGTCCATGGGCCAGCAACTCCAGCCACCTCCACCAGCAGGTGAGCAGGCACCATGCTGAGCCAGGCAGGAGCAGTCAGTGAGGCTTAAGCAGGTGTGATAAGATGGGCCAGTTCTTTGAACTCTACTCTGCAAACAATGTTTTTGTTGTGGCATTTATTCAGGCAAACCTGTGGATTTCATTAAGTGAATTTTCTAGCTGAATGAAGAACTGAGCACAGTTTTCAGCCTCTGCCATTTATAAATTATTGAAGTAGATTAAAAATGAAAGTGACAGTTTTTTGGAAAATCAGTGATGCCCTAATTAGCCCATTTGTGACTCTTCCTCCATGAGATGAAGACAGTTCCTCGGTTATTGTAGTTGTGATGTTTGAACAGTGGAATTGTTCTCCTGAGACATGTCAGAGAGGTATGGTTTATTATTGCAAACCAGAGTAGTTAGAAATCCAAGGCTTATAAAGGAAAGATGACTCCAGAAATAATTAATAGCAATAGTAATAGTAATAATTAGTAATAAAAAGTCTACTTGAAAGTAAAATATTTGTTATCTTGTTAAAACAAACAAACAAAAAGTTATAATTTGTTTAACTGTTCAAATTACAGTTAATTTTTGCCACAGCTGTGACTAAGGTGGTAAAAAGTGGTAAAGGTTTTGCCCCTAGTGAAGTAGGTCTGTTGCACCTGAAGGTTTTCTGACTTTTTTAATGTATATATGTGAGTTTTTAATGAAAGGTTTCACCTCTGCACACATATGTCCTTCCTTTATTTCAATTAACATCTAAGATTCACACTCAAGGGAAAACTATTTTTATTACACTGTGTGCTGAACATCTCCCTCCCTCTCCCACCCTCCTCCCCCCAAAAAAAATTTTATGTGTGTATTTGGCACAGGTTGCTCCAGGAAAAACTGAGTATTTGTGTAGCTTTGTTTTGGCCCAGGAAAGCACAGAAGAGCAGTGAAATGATGGCCTCCCTTATACTCATTATGAAGCCTTGAGTATTCCTGGCATGGTGCTGGCTCAGCACTGAGAAGACCAGCACGCTGTCATATGTATTTGAAAAGCCATGGATGATCAGGATCAGCAGCACTTCCCAGGAGGCAGTGTCACATTGCAGTGCTCATGATATTTTTCATGAGACTCAGCACTGAAAGAATACCTGAAGCCAACAATAAGTTTGGAGGTGCAGGTGTTCACACCAATTTTCATTATCAGATTTTCTTGCACTAAGCAGAACGGAGGTTTGATGTTAACTAAATGGATATGCAAGGTCCTGCACCTGGATCAGGGCAGTGCCAGGCACAAATACAGGCAGGGCAGAGAATGGGTGGAGAGCAGCCCCAAGGAGAAGGACTTGGGGTACTGGCAGATGAGAAGCTCAAGATGAGCTGGCACTGAGCTCAGACAACCCACAAGGCAAAAAATGGCCTGGAGCAGGAAAAGCAGTGTGGGCAGCAGGTTGAGGGAGGTGATCCTGCACCTCCACTCAGGTGAGAACCTGCAGTGCTGAATCCAGCTCTGGCCCACCACAGAGGGATGGAGACCTCTTGGAGCAAGTCTAGAGAAGGCTGTGAAAATGATCTGAGGATGGAGCACCTCTGCTGTGGAAACAGGTTGAGAGAGCTGGGGTGGTTCTCCTCCCTGTGAGAGGGTGAGCCCCAGACACATGTTGCCCAGAGAAGCTGTGGCTGCTCTATCCCTGGAAATGTTCAAGGCCAGCATGGATGGGGCTTTATATGTGCAGGGTGACATCTCTGCCCATGGCAAGGGTGTTGGAACTAGACACCCTTTAAGTGTCCCTTCCAACCCAAACCATTCTGTGATTTTACGATTTTATGTGATGTGATACTCTGGTTACTTTTTCCATTATTTTTTAATAGCTGATAGCTGTGACAGTGAAGCAGAAATAAACATTTGAAATGTTTCCTAGTTTTGGTACAGAGTATTATTCTTCTATGAAAAAAAATTAAATGCTCTAAATGAAACAATAAAAATACTAATGTGGTTTTGGCATTTACCCAAATAGTCTCCCCATACCTCCCTACTGCAAAATGGAAACAAGAAGGAACCCAAAGTTTCCCTCGGGCTAAAAAAAAATCTTGACTTCTTCTCTTTTGAAGTTCAAATAGGACAAAACCAGAGCTGTTCTAAATTCCCTTCCTCAGATGACACATGGTGGCTGCCCCTTGCACAGGGCAGCTGTTTTGCTCTCCCACAGCTGTGACATATTTTCCCTTTCCTTACCTCTATAAAGCAGCTTTCAGAAAGCTCTTGAGCCCTCCCTGCTCCTGGCTCTGCAGAGCTCACCTGGAGCAGGTGTGGCTTGGTCCACTAAGTCTCAGATTTGCTTGACAGCCTGTGTCTAAAGGGTTCCTATTATCAGCAGGTTCAGCTGGAAACACAGGTTTACAGTCCTTGGCCTTGTGGAGTGTACAATAACAAAGGAACAAAGCACCCATAGAGACACTTTATGGGGTTTTATCTGTATTCTGCCCAGAAGTGAGTGTTCCCCAGACTTCAGGTAATGCACCTTGCAGGCATTCCTGTAAGGGTGTGTGTGTGTGTGTCTATGTGTGTTCCATTCAGAATCTGCCTGCAACTTAATGAGGCCAGTTGGCCCAGTTTCCAACAGCGTTTTAAGGCACTTTTGCAGGCTGATGTGCACCAATCCCAAGCATCTCGGCTCCCTTATCTCTGGAATGCATCAATTATGCAAGTGCACAGGCAGTTCCTCCTTCCTGTTCTGGTCTTAGAACAAACCATATTGCCCATCTCAGATGGTGTGGGAAAGGAAGAAGGAATATCTTTTGTCGCTGTCACATCCTTCCAAGTCCCTTTCTATAGGAGTTGCAAGTGAGAAGAATATCAGTTTATTTAGACAGAGTTGTTCCAGCTGAAATAAAATAATGATTAAAAAAAAAAAAAAAACAGCTTCACATTGACAAACTCTTGGTGTTTAGTTTGAAACCCCTGGATGACATACTCATCTCTATACCTCACGAGCGATATAAACATTAGTTAAGAATGAATACTGCTAACAAAAATCACTGTCAAGATTTTTCATGTATCATCCATCCCCAAGTTTCCTTGTAGCCAGAGAAATGGAATAATGGAGGGCAAGCTGCCTGACAACCAGCAGAATTCAGGCCTTTATTTCAAAGGGGAGGAACTGAGTATCTAAAATAAGCTTTCTTCACTCCTTGTAAGATCTTTTCTAGCCCAGCAGTGCTTGTCAGCTTGCAGATCTGAGCTGACTGCAGCTGTGTTCCATCCTGCTGTGTGTGGGGCATATGTGATATTTCCTGCCAACATGGGATATTGGTGTGACACTCTGGGAATGCACCCTAGTCACAGGCTTATTTTATTTAGGATTAAGGGGAGCTATGGTACATGGTTATGTATATATAAATTAGGCAAGGCTTCTGAGTAAACAAAGCTCTGTCTCCCAGGAGGCAGTGAATGTTGAATTGTAAATGAGGTATCTGCAAGTTGATGCCTTCCTTCAGATGTTCATCCTTTTCAGAGCTTGGTAATTCAGGTTCCAACAGAAAAAATAGAAGCCTTAGAATTAGGAGTATTACAGCACCTGTCAATCAGTGGTGCAGCAGAGCTGCTGCCTCATGCCACTTTCAAATAGGTAGTTGCCCATGGGCAACTTCTGCCTTGTTAATCCTGTGCTCCTGTTCCCTCTGGGTAGCTGAGGAGTTGCTTGTGACCAATCTCCTCCTTCTCAAGTGGTTGCTGGCCCTTGTCCAGCACAGTGGCCACAATGCAGCTACCAACTGGGACACCTCCAGCAATCGAGTCATCTTAATGGTGCCAAACCTGCTGAGCCCAGCCTGCTGGATGAGGCTCCCTATTGAAAGCCGTGATGGAGGTGCTGGAGAAGGTGTGTCTGGACCAGCCAGCTGCAGCCCTCCTGTCCCACCAGAGTCTGGGTGCTCAGAAGTCCCTGGCCAGTAACTCTCTCTCCAACTAATACTGACAGGAAATGCTGCATCCATAGCCTTCTGCACAGAGGGCTGCTTCACAACTTTTCAGGTATTTGGCCTGAGAGCAAGGCTTTGATGTGTGCAGGTGAGGGTGCCGGTGGAGTTTGTGGTTGAAAACTATGTGGGGAGGTGATGGCTGGCCTCCCCTGCCCACCAGCTGAGGGGACCCCAATGGCAGTGACAGGTACAAGGAGGAACTAGAGTGTTGCCATAGCCTGAGGCTTGGGGTTCCAGAAATCTCAAAGTCAAGAAGACAAAAGATGAAGGGCTCTGGGTGGGTTTTGCTTCAGGTGTTCTTGGCTTCCAAGAAGATACTGCTGCACACACTTGTGCTTTGTAGACAAGCACTTGGAAGAGTGAAGCAGAACAGCGAAACAAGTGGGATTACCAGGCAAAATCCTGGATGGATGAATTCCCCTCTCTGCCAGACATCCTTAAAGAAGATGGGGGAGACAGAGAGGTGAAATCCAAAAGCAGGTCAGCTCCACAAATACTGGAATAAGGTGTCTTAGGCAGTGAGATGCTTTTCTGCTGTGCCTCCTGAAACCAGCCCATCTCTTGAGATTATGGGATTTGTCCTGCCATTGCAATAATACATTTATACCCAAAACTAAATAATTATTAAATAATAAGAATACAAAAAGTAATGAATAGAATACGATAATATAATATAATATAATATAATATAATATAATATAATATAATATAATATAATATAATATAACATAACATAACATAACATAACATAACATAACATAACATAACATAACATAATATAATATAATATAATGTAATATCCCCAAATGGGAGGTTTTTTCTCAAGTATATTAGGAATGTGTTTAATCAAATTCCAGAATTTTTTCTGGAAAAACAGAGAAAGTGTAGCTGCCAACTTCAGAGGGTTTTTGCTCAGCTCTTACTTCATCACAGCTTCATCCAGTCTGTTTTGGGGTGGGTGGACTCTGCAAGATGTGAATGATGGAAACCAGCATCTCTGCAGAACTGAGGAGGAGATTTGGCAATCAGTCACTTACACACCCAGGCTCTCTCCTGCAAAGTGTTAACACCAAACTGCCTGGTTTAGGCACCTCCAACTTTGCTTCCAAACACCCCTGAGAATGTGGCAGAGTCCCTGGTAGGTGTGGAATGACAGACGAGACTTTCAGATGAAAGGAGCTAAACTGAGCTCTCTTTGGTTAAAAACAAGTACTGACTCCAGTGAATATTGGCTTTCTCTGCCCCATCACACTGTGGGGTGGTCAGGTTTACAGGATCTCTCCAGGAAAATGAAAATCAAAGACAAACAGATATACTGGAGGCCAGGGAAAATGAGATGGAATGTTGGCCAGGAAAGGAGGAAGAGAGAAGAAGGGGACAGAGACAACGCAGGAGGATCCAGCAGGTCAAGAAGTCCAGGTGTATCCTGGTCTCTGCTGCCTGTCTTTCCCAATTCTAAATGCTGCTCTAAGTCAGAATGACAAGGAACTTGTCATGGGGCATTAGGTTGGATATTAGGAAAAGGTTTCTCATCCAGGGATTGGTGGAACACTAGAACAAGATCCCCAGGGAAGTAGTCATGGCACCAAGCCTGACAGGGCTCAAGCAGCATTTGGACATGGTGGGATTCATGGAGCTGTTTTGCGCAGGGCCAGGAACTGGACTTCAAGATCCTGATGGATCCAACTCGGGACATTTTATGACTCTAATTTCGCCCAAATTGCTGGCAAGGCCAGTGAAGAGCAGCACTGCACTTCTTTGCACTGAATGTGGAAAGAGTTACCTGGCCCCACACCCTCCACCCTGAGTCCTGCTGCATAGCACAGGGACACCTCTGCACGTGCACTTGGCTCCATGGGCATCATCCACAGGGAGAAGGTGCTGGAGCCATCCCATCACCAAAGCCAGCATTAGCTCTCTTCTGGGCTGTAGTCACCCTGGCTGGGTGAGTTCCTGGCCTCAAAGAACACTGGCCTGGTGAGGAGCCAGGTCAGAACCCTAAACTTCATCAGAATGGACAAAGGTGTACAAAGAATTAGTGGGTGAGATATGTTGGGATCTGTCCTTAGAAAGAGAGGACCTGATCAGAGCTGGCAACTCTTTAAAGTGACTTTTCTTGAAGCAGATCTTTCCAAGCTGATGTGTAAGGTGAGCAAGAAACCACCACAGATCAGCAGGGATCTGCTCCTGAAACTGAGGAATAAGAGGAACACAGTGCCAGTGGGAGCACAGACTGGTAACCAGGGGATCCTACAGGGATACTGTTTGGAAATGTAAGGATGGGATTAGGAAAGCCAAGGCAGAATGAAACAGGACTTGAAAAGGGGTATAAGGAGTAGCATGAAGGGATTCTATAAGGACATCAGTTGGAAACAAAGGCCAAGGACAGTGTACCCCAAATAAATGAGAACTGGTGACAGCAGATATGGAGAAGGATGAGGTACTCAGCAATTTCTTTGCCTCAGAGTTGTGGCCATCAGGTTTCCTGTGTCTCTTGATTCCCTGAGACTGTAGGTGGGGGTTGGGGAAGTGAAATCACCCCCATTGTCAGTGAAGAGCAGGGACCAGGTTCAAGAGCACCTGATGGAACTGAGTGGGACCTGGTGAGATGCATTCCAGTGCCTTGAGGGATGATACTGTTGCCAGGACACTCTTGTGATGTTTGCAAACTCACAGCAGTCAGAAAAAGTCCTCAGTGACTGTGAAAATGAAAGAATCATTCCCATTTTTAAATAAGGGACAAACAAAACCCCAGGGGACTGCTGGCCAACCTGGTGGCCTCCTGTGACCTGGTGACTGCAATGGCTGACAAGGGAAGACAGACTGGTGTCATATACCTAAACTGCTGTAAGGTCTTTGACACCGTCCCACGTGACATCGTTTCCACATTAGGGAGACATGCACTAAGGTGGACTGCTGGATGGATAGGGAATTAGCTGGGTGGATGCAGACAGGGACTTGTGGCCAATGGCCCTGTGTCCAGTGCAGGCTGAGGGCAAGTGGTGTTCCTCAGGGCTGTGTCCTGGGGCCTCTGCTCTTTGTTGTTTTTATTGACAGCACCAGACAGTGGGATTTAGTGGACCCTCAGCACTTTTGCACATGACACCAAGCTGGTTGGTTCAGCTGACACAACAGAAGGATGGGATCCATCCAGAGGCACTTGGGCAAACCTGAGAAGTGGGCCCGTGACAGCCTCATGACGTTCAACAAAGCCAGGTCAGGGCAGTCCCAGGTGTGAGCACAGACCTGGAGAAGAAATCCTTGGGAGCAGCCCTGTGGAGAAGGATGGATGCTGGTGTATGCTGGTGGATGAAAGGCTGGACATAAATAACCTATTTACAGAGACACCTTTATGTATGTCCTTCCATCAGAAGTAATTTCTCACACCACATAAAGAATTATGATGCAGGAAAGGCCCTAAGCAGCCAAACCCCTCTGAGAGAGCCTTCCCCTCTGGAGTAAGTAATACGAGGGTGCAGGATAATGCAAGAGGTTACAAGACTAAATTAAGTGAATTTCTCAAAGCAGTAAGGACAACATTCAAATCCATGAAGAACATCCAGTTATCACACACTTTCATCCTTTCTTGCTGCCTTGATAATTGCTTCTGTATTTACAGGTATGCAGACAGAAAAGGAGGCTGAAAACTACAAAATAGCGGTGAAATCGTAACAGAAAGGAACAACAAAAACAAGAAACTAGAAATCAGGAAAGTAAATTAAAAAGGAAACAGCCAGATTGAAAGACTAGCTCTAAACTGGATCTGTGATAGTAAATTTAAGGGTTTTCTTAAATACTTTTTTTATGTGAAATGGTCATCCAACAGCAGATATTTAACACCTATATAATGGAAATTAACTAACAATGCACTGTCCTTTGATTCTGGAAAAGCACAGTTGTATGAAAAGGGTTAGAAGGCAACTTCAAAGAGAAAACTTATTCCTGATGAAGATCCATTTATGATTCATTGAGATCTTACAACTTTGATAAGTGAATAACTTATCATAACTTATGCATAGAGACTATGCAGATATTTGTGTATCTAGGTATAATCTTTGTTCTTTAATTTTCTCTTCTTAAAATGGTTATTAACTCATTTGTTTTGCTGACATTATTAGATAATTTTCGTTTGCATTAACTAATGAACATTTTTTGCACTCCCGTTATATGTTTTTAGTAAGAAAAAGTAGAAACAGGATTTTAGTTATAAAAACTAGAAACTTCTACATTGCTGAAATAGTATGTGGGCAGGTAAAGGGCCAAGCTTGTGCAGGAGCATGTTAAGTAGTTGGAAGCACTTCTCTCTGTAAAATTCACATGCTGGGTCACTCAGTTTTAAGAGATTATCAGGGGGATCATAAAGTGGATTAAAATAGCTTAGAACTTTCAAAACATGCTGAGTGTATTCCATCTCTTCCCTGACCCCAAATATCAGCAGCATCTCTGGCCAGGGCGGTGCTTTTCTGAGTGCCCTGTAGGAGAGGACACCCGGTGGCAGAGATTTGTTGAAGGGGTTTGATCAGTATGAGTGGCCAGGCAGTCCCAGGGGGGATCTTACCCTGCTCTCTGCTCAGAATCATGTGCCACTTCCCCATTCTTTGTGGTGCTTGTTCCATGTCCACCTTTCCCTGCAGCTCAGCCTCAGCACAAGTCCAAGTCAACAAGCATTGGGGAGGGGAACCAGGGCAGGCTGGGGTAGGGGTGATGCTCCTCTGTGTGACATAATGGTCTGTGTCCACTTGTGGCAATCGCTTCCTTTTCTAAAACACCAGAAACAACATATAAACTACTTTTTTTTTTTTTTTTAATCCTTTGACCTTCATTCTAATGCAATTTGTAACTCTCACTAAGCTACAGCATGAGAATTGCAGGGTGCAGCTCAGCATCTACAGTTGGGGATTTTCACCAGTGTGAGTGGGATTTCCTCTTCTGCATGATGTTGTTGATTTCAGTCTTTCACCTCAGAAGCAGTTTGGGGCATTTAGGCACCAAGTGGGTCCCGTTCTCACGACACAGAACCTTGCTTCTTTCACTGCCAAAGGCAGCAAGCTTTCTGGGCAGTTCTTGGGTAGGAAATCTTGCAGCAGCAGACCTGGCTCTTGTTTTCTTCATGAAATCCTCAGAGGGTTAGCAGCTTTCCATAGCTTGCTAGTTGCTCACACAGTTCTGTTCTGCCACAAACTGGACGTGGTTTGAAATTTAAAAGTGACATTTTTCTTTCTCCTTTTCCTCTCCGCAGATAATTTCTCACCCCTTCATATTTTTTAGTATTGCACTGATGCCTGTTCCTTGGCCCTGAAATCCCAGACACTGTTAAGGGATAAAGAGGTTTTACTTCAGTATTTAATAAAGATTTTTAAGGTATGACTCTTGGTGAGGGTGGAATATGCTGAAATGCACACATATGGTAGATCTCATATACAATTTTAGAGACCTTGCAAATTAGCATATCTAGAGCATCTATTAGGTGCTCTAATGAGACCTTTGTATTAATAGCATGATATCTCCTTATCCTGAAGTATTCCCTCTTAGATGGGCTTAATCCTAGTTTACAGGATGTGTTTTAGAGAGGACCTTGGCTTCTCAAGACAGAGTGGGATCCCAACTGGGATGCCTTTAGGATGTTTGGTCTTCTGGCCTAACAGAATACCAGGACTATGCCAAATTATCAGATTTAAGGAATTACAAGCATCCATGCTAAGGGCACCGAGAATACATAAAAGGTACATAAAAGAAAAGGCAAAAAAATCATAATGTCTTCAGCACTGGTATTACTTGATCTGATACACTAAGACTAGAAAAAAAAAGTAGTAAAAATAGATGTTAATATATAGACGGGATTAGATAAAATTTTTGAGAACAGTCATCAGAAATTGTGGCAAGAAAAAATTAAAAAAAAAAAGAATTGTGTCTGGGGTCTGTGTATCATAGGAGGCCACCAATATATTCAAAAACTCCTCTAGCAGGGCCTGGGTAATGCCAAAGTGGTGGGAGCAGCTACCACTCCTGGTGAGATAACACAGTCTACTACAGAAAATGAGATCCAGGGGTGAACACAGTCTGTTGGGAAGCTGTTGGAAAGGCTCCAGTGGAGTCCAGCATCACTGGCTTCTGGAGGAAGGGTGGTAAGTATGCCAATAAAGGGGGTCGTGTGGGCATAATAATCCTCTTGCACTTTCAAAAAGCCTTTGAGAAGCTTTTTGCAAAGCTTATTAAACTTTGTAAAGAAAATAAGTTGCCACAAGATTGGATAAAAGGCTGGTTCTGGAGTTGAAAGCTGCTATAAGAAAAGGAAGTGAGGGACAGGGCTTAGTGGTCACTCTCCAGGAAGGAGGAGATTTATGCAGTCAGGGAATAATTCAGGTCAGAAGGGACCTCTGGAGGTCATCTAACCCAGCCTCCTCTCCAAGCATGTCTAAAGGGCTAAGGTTATGCAAGGACTTATCAAGTGAAACTTGACTATGTCCGGGGATAGTCATTCCAACTTGATACAAAAGCCTTAGAATTTGAGCTGTTTTCCCTTGATGCCTCCATTTGTGACCTCTAGAAAGTAGTCAACTGTTGGGCTGAGTGAAACCTGTTGGGGTGGAGAGACATTGGGCTCTGGCTGTCAGCCATCCCTGAAACAGACTTGAATATGCAGGGTGGGGTTGAACTTGGTGGTCCTTAAGGTCCTTTTCAACTCAAACCATTCTGTGATTTGTGTGGAAGTTCAAAAAAATTGCTTCCAAGTTTGAGCAACACTACCTGATTTTTCTGGATTGGTTATGCTGAAAAATACTACTGGTCCTGAACACTGTCCCTCCATTCATTTCCCACACACAGATGGCTTTTGTTGGTGGGGATGTGGCAAATGGCTACAACAACAGAAAAACTCCTTTTTGTTTGCTGGTGCTTTGTCTGAGCAGGGGGTGTTGCCTGGCTGATCCTAGCCGTGTCTAGTCTGGACAAGCACCAATAAAGCCAAGCCTATCACAGGATTTTTTTTTGCAGTATTGGGAGGAAACAGCTCCATAAGGCAAAATGTATTACTGTTGTTTGGAATTATATTCTAGCTTTGGAAAAAAATCCCAAACACCTGGAAATTTACCTCTCCTAGAACAACATGTTTTCTCTTGCACCTGAAGCTGACTACAGCAGAATCAACAGCAGCTTTGTGCAGTGTGCAGATTCAGCTAATGAGCAGGTTTGGCAACGACTTTGACTTCAAGACACTGTCCTGAAAATATAGGCTGGATAATTCTGCATCGATCAACGCAAATAAGGCTACAGCTTCCACAAGGGAAAAATTCTTCCTCTTGACTTGCCTGCACTTATCTCCTTCCATTGGCAGATATCGTTCCCCTTTGTCATTAACGACTGTGTATTTGTTTTCAGTGCCTTATCTGAGGTACTCACAGGAAAGCTACAGCGGAAACGGTTTAAAAGGGAAAAAGTTCTAGCTCATACTACACAAAACCAAATATGCGATTGTTTCCTGGACCCTGTCAAAGGCTCCCTTTTCTGCAGTTTAGTCTTTGTTTGCAGCAGCAGTGGCAAATGTTTGCTGGCTGAAAGGTTTGCTGATCACAGGGTATTCAACTTTACGATTGCTGAACACAGAACAGTCAAGCAATCCTCTGTAATCCTCTCAGTTAAACAATCTTTCAGGCTTTCCCCTGCAGTGCCCATGTAACTTGCAGAATGCATCTAAGGCAGGGGTGCCAAGCAACTTCCCTGTCCGTGGTATTTGTTATCCTGCCAAAGTGAACTAATTTCCTTTCCTGTTTTGTTTGTTTGTTTATTTGTTTGTTTGAAATGTATTGCACAATTCCTGAGCAATGAAAGCAAAAATGGGAATATGGACCTACTTTGACAGGAGAACAGACAGCATTCTCATCCAATTTTAATGTTTCTTCTAAAATACTGCTGTCAGTCTTCTGATTGCTGGAAAACAGTTATTTTAAAAGTCCAGTGTATTTTAGTATGCAAACTTTAAGTGCTGTTCATCAGCTGAGAGGAATCTCACATCCATCCATCTACACGTGTTGGCAAAGCTGATATTTCTGTCAGTCCCAAGTAGTTTCCCAGGTGGTTGAAGGAAGAAGTGAGAAGAAAACAAAAGATTTCTTGATGTGATCCCCTATCTCAGTTGGTACTCCTACCCTTGGCACCTCTCGGCAGGACTAGGTCTGCAGCAATGAATAAGCTATGTTACTTGGAGTTTGGGTTAATTGGGGCACTCCTCTTTAGTGTTGCTGTATTTATCAGTCTGGTTTTTCTTGGTGTTACAACCACCTATATGTGTGGTCCACATCTGCATGTGTATGCATGTTTTTTATAATTTGTATTCATGTATTTTAAACATATGCTTACATAAATCAGTGTATGCATATTTGTGTCTGTATATTCATATGCACATTTATCTATGTATTTAGCTATTTATGCTATTATGTATTTATGCTATTTATGCTATTTAGCTATATGAGGTCAGGTTCATTAGTGATGTGAAGAACTCCTCTCACAAAGGTTTCCTTATTTTTGATGGGTAGATCGCTACAAGTGCAGATTTAAGAATTGTAAGAGATCTTCAGTTACCTTTAAAAAGTACATGAATAGTCATGGTGGCAAAAATTTGAGTGCTCTGTTGACTCACATCATCACGTACCCAGTGTTTGGACACCACTGAGGCTTTGGATGAGGAGGGTGATACATCACAGTCAGAGGATCACCTGGGGAAAAAAACAGTGGTTTCCTGTGATACTTTTTAAAACTTACCTAAGAAACATGTATTCTAATTTTTTTTTTTTTTTTTTTGCAGGAGGAAACAAAACCACAACCCCCACTTGTCTCTTGTCTTTTAGTTTTCCAGGGCAAAAGTAGATTGAAAAGCAGAAACTAGAATGGGTTAAAGACAAACAGGTTGGCGAATTATCTGTTGCTTTGTTCTTAGGGTTTTTTCTTTTTCAGTAGTTCCTGTATAATTTACAATAAAAATAAAAATAATTAATTAGCATTCATTAGCAGATAATAATACTTATGTTTTATTAAAATGGTCTTGCCGTTCAGTACTGTATCAGTATAAAACTTTGGTAGTGACATCAAATGGCATCTCCTACATGCAAGGAGTGGAATAGTACTTTCCTCAAAGTATGGGTTGTTGCAAGCAAACTGTATTCATTATTCTGTTGATAATCGTATCAAGTCCTCTTTTGAATGAGTTCTTGCTCGTGGGATTAACAACAGCATGTGTTCACATAACAGAGAGTATTGTGTATCATCTAGTGCGCCTAAAATACTTTTACTCTGTTTTTTTAAAATATATTTTGGTGTATACAGTGGTATGTGACAGCAAATGGTATTTTTAGAAGGAATTTGGTATATTTCCCGTGTACCCTCTGTAGGTGACCCTGCACTGGGGGCTGGGTTAGGTGGTCTTCAGAGGCCCCTTGCTACCTAAACCATTCTGTGATTCCGTGATTTGTGTTTGTTTTACTATAATGTGAGATCACCGTTTTGGAAAACTGTGCTTTTTTTGTGCTGCTGTCTCCTTCGTTGTGACAGGTCATTCCCCTGGCGCAGACAAGCGGCGGCACCGTCCCCTGGTGTCGGGATGCTGCTCCCGTTCCTGCGGGGCGGCAGCGGGAGCGGTGCGGGGCGGGACACGGCTCTGCTCCAGCGCCTTTCCCTGCCCCTGCTCACCTGGCTGCACCTGCTCTCGGCTCGTCATCTCGCTCTGCCCCTCGCCTCTGGGCTGGCTGACGCCAGGGAGCGCTGGCCCTGACCGCCCGCCCGGGCGCTGCCACTGCAGCCTGGGCTGGCCCCGCTGCTGCTCATCCCCGTCCTGCTGTTGCTGCCGATCCTGCTGCTCTCGATCCTGCTGCTGCCGATCCTGCTGCTCTCGATCCTGCTGCTGCCGATCCTGCTGCTGCTGCTGCAGATCCCAATCCCACTGCTGCTGATCCTGCTGCTGCTGATCCTGCTGCTGATCCTGCTGCTGCTGATTCTGATCCCCACTGCTGCTGACCCCGATCCCGCTGCTGCTGACCCCGATCCCAGCGCTGCTGATCCTGCTGCTGCTGCCGCTGAATCTGATCCTCAATACTGCAGATCCCGATCCTGCCGCTGCCGCTCCCGATCCTGCCCCCGACCCTGCTGCTGCAGCAGCTCCGTGCGGCCGCAGTCAACCGCCCGGAGCAGCCAACACCAAATTACCCAGCCTGGCCACGGCCGAGGGAATGCGGCAACAGCCCCCGAGGTCACCGCAGGGAGGCTGAGCGCGGGCACCAAGGAAAAACAAGACAAACTCGCCGGGGATTTGCAATGCAAGCAGCCTTTCCAGGTTTCTTTTCAGCTTTGCTCCCACTCTGCTGTTGGATTTGAGATCATGTATGTGTTTTGCTGTTGATTACTGGAGGGTGTTAAAATCTAGGGAGGGGAGAGGATTCAGAAGGATTAATATGTTAGTTTTGATTAAAGGGGATTTTATTTTCTTTCCCCTTATCCCTGACCTTCATCTTTGTTAACACAACTTTGTCTTTATTATTTTTATTTTAGGTCGGTTAACATTGTAGCTTTTGGGAATGAAAGAGATGGTTTTTCTGAGGACAATCAGCAGCCCAGCCTGATCTGGAGCTATCTCAGGAGAAGTGCGCTCATTTCCCAAATCGACAGCAGCTTGTCTGCCAGTCACGTTGGAAACCCAGTTTTTACTGAATATCAAGCCTGCGTATTTGGAAATGTCAGACTGGTGGTACACGACTGTCCTGTCTGGGTAAGAGATCCATCTAAGTCTTGTTAACTGCACTTAACAGTGTGAGCAGTTTTTGCGAAATGAAATAATATTCTAATTTTAATGCTTTTCATTGTTATGGGATTTTGTTAAGTAGTTTTATTGTTGCACACAGTAAAAAAAACCCTTATAAAATGTAACCAGGCAAATGTGGGAAATCTCAAAGGTGATACAAAAAGGTTTTCATAAACAAGCCCCTGCTGGCCTCCTCTGCAAGAAGATGTGTTTTTTCAACTGTGTTGCTTAGTGGAAATTTTGTGAAAGGTAATCCAGAGGTAAACAAGAATGCCTTCTTTGTGACATTGCATCATAAGCTCTCTCTCCAAACATTTGTCAACAATAAAATGAAATTATATTTTTCTGCAAAAAAAGGGCAGTAAATTTTCCAGTTGTGAAAAACAACAGATTAAAAGACCTGATAGCTTTTAAAATACAATATAGGGAGTAATTTTACTTGTCTTACAAAGAATAATCATGTCTTAACATTATTACCTTTATCTGATGGTAAATTTAAAAAAAAAATTTGACACTGTTGTGAGTTGCCAGCATTTTTGTTAGTAAGTGAGAAAATTTAGTTTTGAGTGTGAACAGATCAGTGATTATGTAAGAAATGATATTGATAATCTAAATTAAAACATATTTAATGACTACTTAGTAGCCTTAAAAGAAACCCTCAGCTTACCAGCTTTTAGAATTTAAAACAATAATCAGTTCCAACTCCATAATTCCATCCTTTGGGTGATTTTTGTACTCCTGTATGGGAAACCTTTCAGAGAATCTGCAGGAACCATATCAGCTCCATGAAATACATGATCAGAAGCTGACTATCTTAAAACTAAACAATCCAGTTTGGCTGTCCTGCTGTTCTTTATTTTTTTCTGCCAGTAGCACTTATGGACACCAGTCCAGAGGGACTGGGGGATCCTGTTTCTAATCTGTGAAACTGCATGTGACCTGCATGTGCAGTTTGCTGGAGTCACTGGAGTGCAGCAAGGAGTAAAATCTCCTGAATATAAATGAAGCCTGTACAACTTCAAAGGCTGTTTCAGAGGGATGGAGGATGGTAAGGGAGGTGGGAAGGCAAGTGGGGGATAGCTGGAGAAGGGGAAGGAAGGACACAGATTGGAGTCAGAGTTGATGTATTTTTACATTGCTTTAATTTCATTTGGCCTTCTGCAAAACAAGGTTGTTCAGTTCTGGAGACCTTGTAATTTCTGCCCTTCAAAAGCTAGCTTGTTGTTGTCTGAGTCATTGCCTTTCTGAGGCCTCAGGTTTTTTTCCCTCTATCAGCTAAAGGAGGCGGAGATATATTACTGAGAATGCTGAGGACAAATTAGCATTTTTCTCTTCATAGAAGCCATCTCAGATAGCAGGACTGGACTCGGCAGGAGATTATTTGTTATGCATAAAGCAGTGTTCTTGCTAAGGCAAGGCAGGACAGGATTATTTCCCACAATCTGGGTGCTGGAGGTTTACCATGTCACAGTGGTTTGTTCAGGGCTGCTCCTCTGTTAGCCTGGGGAAACAGCACAGAACAATTCAAAATGTTGGCAGATGTTGCCTCAAGTTATATTCTGCATGGAAAAGGATCCCTGTTTCATGTTACCAAAACACAGAGGTGGTGGTACAGTGGGCCTTGCAGTATTTCAGCACCTACCATCTGAGCACAAGGCAGATTTGCATTTTACCTGGGATTTGTAACTCATCTGGATTAAATCCACATGACTGAGACAAGACAGTCCTAGGCATGAACTTGGCAACTGAGTACACTGATAGTTGTGCGTCTCAAAGCTCAAGGGTGCCCAGCTGCTCTTTTTCTTCCACAGCCATCAGTCTGGAAAAGCAGTGTGGATGTTGGTTTACTGAGTAAAGCTCCACAGGGAATGGAGGGATCTTTTTGCATGGCAGATTGTAGTGCAGTTTAATTTTCTTGAGCTTCAGGATGCTGCTGATGCACCCGTCTCCCAGCCCAGGACACTGCTCAGCCTTTTGATTCTGCAGGAGGGTCAGGAGGTCAGGAGGTCAGGTGTCTTTGGGAAATTGCAAATACAAATTCATGTTTGCCAACATGCAAACATGCTGTGAGGTGCTCTCCTTCCCCTGGCAGTTGTAGGGTGTAGGATGGAAATGCTGAGTTTGGGGACCTGATAATTCATGTAGATATCACAGGGCTGTAGAGACAGTAGTAGAGCACCATATTTTCAAAACCTGGGAGCTAGATGTCAGAGTTTCCAAGGACAGGTTGCTCTTTGTGTACCACTCTGTGGGTGTACCACTGTGGCTTGCTGTGTGTGGCACTGCTTTGGCAAGGCTGTGTGCTGTATGCAGGGGGACAAATGCACAGTGCATCGACATCCTTACAAATCATGTGGCTTCAAAACATGTTCTCAAAAAATGCAAAACTAGGAGAAGACATAAAGAACTAGGGAAAACCCATATGTGCTAACATCTCTGCTGAATATAGTGATTTTAATCACTGGTCAGCTGCTAAATCATGCTTAAGCTGCTCTATAATAAGGCATATTGAATAAGAATGTCCCAGTTTTTCTACTTTTGGAGGGGTGAACCTCTGTATGGAGCTAGTAAATCATAAGGAGTAATTTTCAAGGTGAATTTTAAGATTTACTTTGGAAAAGACTTATAATTAACCCTCTGTGTTAGATTGGACAGTTTTTACAACAGAGATGTTATTTTATTGACTTGCATGTATTTTGCAATTCCACTTTACTCCTAATTTCTTTATGCTTTTGCAGAAAAAATGCGGGCAGAATTTTTAATATCCAATGGCAAGTCAATCTTCCTCAAGTCTAGGATTAAGCATAGCATAGAAGCTGTAATTCATGTTCTGATTAATTTAATTACACTGTTGGAAAATAAATGGCAAAATAAAAAGTCCTTTGTAACTGTTCCCTACTTGAAGTAACTCTTGTTCTTCCCTCTCTTACTTGGAGCAATATCCTAAGGATATGAGAATGTTTCTGTCCTGGCCTGGGAGTCTTGCTGCCCTTTTAAACTTTCTCTAAGAGCCACCTGGTTTTGGTTGTTTGTTTTGTTTTTGTGGCTTTTGTTTGGTTTGTTTGGGTTTCTTTTTCTCCATGGGAAACCATACCCCCAGAATTTTAATTTTTTTTTTGCTCCCCTATTTTATAAAAACTGATCAGTTTCTAGAGAATTACTGACATCAAGTACAGAAAAGTCACAAAAGGAGAAAATGGAGCAGCTAGGTTTTAGAGATTGCCTTGTGCTGGATTAGACACTTGCAGAGGGGTAGATGCTCCTCTGTGTCTGCTGAGTCTTGCACAGAGCTGCAGACCTCCACGAGGCTCACTAGCACACAAATATATTAACTGCAACTTAAATATATTAACTACAATTTTGAGAAGGTGTTCTGTGATTTTTTTCCCCAATTGTCCCTTACAACAACCTTATTCTCTGAGACATTTTGTACTTTTTATTTATTATTTATTGCACCGACAGGAGTAGTCGCTTGAACACTGTGAGCTTTCTTATGTCAATGGTATCACCCACAGTGTAGTTCTCTGGCTTTTTCCTCTTTATCAGAATTCTTGTGCTCCTTGTGCTACCAAGGCTGGCCAGCCCTTATCATGTACAAAGGTAAAGGAATCTGAGCCACTTTTAGATTCTATTTACTATTTTTAGAAATCTAGACATATTACTACTTCAGTAAGAAGTGACAGCTTGTAACTTTTCATTTTACAGTATGTCATCCCTTCTCATTTTTAAGCTTGAATGCGTGAAGTGGCAATTTAGAACAAATTATCATATCCTGGTAAAAATATTATTAAATTAATTTATGAAAGGATGACACAGCCAATATGAGCTTCCTTTGTTCTGCAGGGGGGATGTTTAGAGGGATTTCTGAAGGAGATACTTCCCTCTGTGCTGCAGATTACTTACCTGGGTAAGCTCAGGGGACTAATAAATTATGGAGAATACACCCATAAAATTTGCCCTGTTGCAGACCTGATAAGAAATTGCAGAGGAATCATGAAAAATAGTGGAGAAGGCTCTGGTATGTTGTGTGGAGAAGATCAGTGTGAAGAAGGTTTTGGTAGTGGAGACTGGGTCTGTAAATGGGTTTTAGAGAGGGGTTACTTGCCAATGCTCCCAATGGAGCTCTCTTGGATCCTGGGGAAATCCCAGTGGAACATTCCTACGTGGTGTCCAGGTGCCCTTTCCCCCACAAAGAGTGCTTGGCACTGCTGCTGCCTCAGATCCAGGGCTGGGCTGCTTGGACATGGGCACACTTATGAGCAGCTTTCAGAAAAAGTGTGGGTGGGTATTGCAAGGGCGTTTGTGTGAGGAATTTAACTGCCATTCAGAAAGGCATTCATCAATCATTTTTAACAAAGCAAGTATTGTTGTCTTGAGGTATCATGTGATTTTGTAGGAAAATAATATCTTCAGTGCTGCTGAAAGCTTTATTTTCAACATTGAATCTTGAGAATTGCAATTTACTAATGGCAAGAGTATGTTATGAGACACTTAAAATGAAGGCATGCAAGGAAAGAATGAAGATTTTCCCTAATATATCCCAAGTGGAACAGCAAGGTCATATTAAAATAACCTTAGCTATGCAGATATTTCTTCCTTTTGCCAACAGCCTGACTTGTGGAATGGAGCAGGAAGCATGATGAGAAGTAGCTGTTACAAAAATTTCATAGATGGAATCTGAAATTACGGTTATTTCTGAATCTGAACGGCTGCTCATCATCTGAATAAATTCCCTCTGTCATTTTTGCATGAAAGGTTCTCTCAAAGCAAAACTGAAGGAGGCTCTAGATGTTCTGTTTCAGGGATGCCTTCTGCAAATAAACCGCTGTTGAAGATATTTTGGGGGGATTTTTCTGGCACTTGAGGTTTAGCTCCATAGTACACTGGACTGAGTGAAAATATACGCAATATACAATATACAGTATACAAACATATCACAAAACCAATATACAAACAATAT
Source organism: Muscicapa striata striata (assembly GCA_030060385.1). NCBI lineage: Eukaryota > Metazoa > Chordata > Aves > Passeriformes > Muscicapidae > Muscicapa > Muscicapa striata. The sequence continues at coordinate 88,801 of JAREIS010000285.1, read as the reverse complement.
AAAAATATACATATTGAATTCCATGAGAAGTTTCCATAAGCATTTTTTATTACTCCTGCTTAAAGCTGTACAGTTACAGTGTATGTGTGCTCTACACATATTTGTGATACCACCCACTGTCTCCAACCTTGTAGAGATGCGGGGGTGCAAATTGGGCTGATCTTGAAGGCAGTCAGCTGGACAGAAATTGTAAAGAAACAGATGTGCTTTCTGTCTGCCATCAGAACAGAACAGATAAATATTCCATATTATTTTTGGGTTGTATTGTATTTTTCCTTTAAGTCTTTGTTGTGTTAAATGTATACAACTCTGTTAAAAATTCTCCATTGAGATCTTCATCAACTAAAGTGTACTACAGCTGTCCTTTGAAAATTCTCAATTTTTGCCTCCTTATGTGATCAAGTTCTCCAAATGTCCATCTAAACATTTGTCTTGAAGCACTGTAGCTGGTAGTCTTACTGCTAGAGTTGCTAAATGTGCCTTAAGTGTGTAAATGTTGCATTATTAACTGGGCATAAATGATTGTATTAAGTGCTAATTGAGATTGTCCTTAGCCTGGAATTATAATAGTCTCTAACTGAGTTGTCTCAGAAAATAAATATCAAGGGCAGTGCACTTGACCTCCTCTCTTGTCAACATGGTTAATCATGTGAGAGCTATTCCTGATAAATTGTTAATTGTGGTTTACTTATTGCCAAACAAAAGCTTCTAATATAGAGATCAATGAAAATGCCTGCTATAATTTATTTCCAGATTTATTTCTTTGTAAGGTCAGGACTTGAATTGGGAATGATGTGCACTGACAGTTTAGGCAGATACTTGCTGACTCTGACTTCCATCAAGGTCATGCTACTTTTTGTAGTCAAGAGCGTTGCAGCTACCTCACCAGATTTCAAGCAATGACCCTTTTGAACTGATCAAAAATAGTTATGTTGACAATGCAAGACATTGTTGATATGCCCCGTGTTGATATTACTAATCTTTTGTGTACTTGACTCCCACTTGCAATGGTCTTACTTCTGTGACTTGCTCTTCAAAACTCACATTGTTCCCTACAACCCAAAATTGAGTTCTGCCCTTTTATCACTTCTTCAGTACTCATTTATTCCTGTTTTTACATTGTCTTTATTTCATTATTGCTAATTTCCATTTTTTCTCCTCAAGATCCCAAGCTCTTCTTATTTTGCCTCATGCTATGCAGGGCTGCCATAGAGTCACAGAATCCCTGAATGATTTGGGCTGGAAGGAACCTTAGAGATCATCTCATTTCAACCACCCTGCCATGGAGGGTTCCACAAACATGCTTGAGAATTGTTAGTTCTTTCCTGCCATGGGCAGACCACTCTCCACTAGACCAGACTGCTCAGTCTCATCCAGCTTGGTCCTGAACATTGCCAGGGATGAGGCACTCGCAGCTTCTTGGGGCAAACTGTGACAGGGCCTCACTGTCTTCTGCCTAAAAAATGTCTGCCTTATGTCCAGCCTAAATCTACCCTCCTTTGGTTTAAAACCATTGTCCCTTGTTCTGTCACAGCAGGCCCTGCCAAGGAGTTTGTCCCCATCTTTTTTATAAGTCCCTATTTAAGTACACAAAGGACAAAAAATTTCTGTCTGTTCTAAGAACATTTCAGGTTATTGGAGGGTTTTTTTCAGTTCTCTGGACCAGTTCCAGACTTTTCTCAAGAGTTTTCAATTCAGCATGTATCCAAAGCCAAGGCTTTCCCTGGTATTTATAAGCTACCTTCAGGTGAAGCAAAAATTAGGGAATCACAGTTTCATGACAAATACACAAGTAATAACTTTATATTGCATGTGGATACAGCACAGCTGTAAATTAACAGAATATGAAACAATTTTAGAGGTTAAGTCCTCAATACAGAGCAATGAAAATTTGAATTTGAAGTTGAAAAAGAATGTTTAGGTTTGTGGTTGAAGTCCTTACCCTGAAGACATTATCACCTGATAAATCTATATGGAAACTCTTGTGAGGCAGATAAAAATCACACTGAAGTGTGTGTAGTTTGCATTTAAAAGTTCATAGGTATATAGGATAGTTCTGTGTGATCCTTTCCCTAAAATGGTATAATTAATAATGTTTTTGTACGAATTGCTGAAAACTTCTAACATTGAAAGTGGTTTTATTTCCTAAAGGAAACAATTTTTAAGTTAAGTAATCAAACCAGCAATGTTTCTTCCTGAAAAGAACATTCTTTGATAAACCCTATTTTTAATTCTTCTTGCAGAGTTCCAGAATTCATGGAAAATATTTATGATTTGTTATAAAAAACAACTTGCTCTCCAAACAAGGAAATTACAAAGCAGGAAGTCTGCTCATTGTTGCATGTCTAGAAATAAGATCTAATCAGTCAAAAACACTTACGTTAAGTTTTTCATTGCTAATATAGAATATTTCATCTTTTTCTTCATGGACAGTAAATTCTTCATCAGTGTTTTTTTCTTTTTAGGATATATTTGACAGTGACTGGTATACTTCCTCCAGGCTGATTGGAGGAGCTGATATTATTGTGATTAAATACTCCGTCAATGATAAGACTTCATTTCAGGAACTAAAGGACAGCTATGTGCCAATGGTAAAAAAAGCACTAAATCACTGCTCAGTTCCAGTAATAATTTCTGCTATTGGTGCAAGAAAAAACGGTATGTATCCTCTTGTAGCAACAGATGAAATCTCATTTGGAAGTTTGGTACAGTGTAATTTCATTAGAAGCTGGCTGTTTTTCCAAGCTGCTAACAGAAACAATTAGTCTGTCAGGATGACAGTAATATGCACATGGATTTTGGCTCTCTAGACTAATGTACTCACAATAACATTGTGCTTAATTAACCCCAGTGATGAAAGGCTACCTATCCTTCTTTGACCTCTGCAATGGCTCTTCTTGTGAGCCATCACACATGGGAATGAAATTTAGTAATTTGGGTTAAGCACTATACGTTTGTGTATAATGTATCTCTAGTGTATGAGATTAAAAGTATATCCAGCAGACTGAAAACACTGGATAATGGGTGGGAAAAGCCTTGAAATTCTCTGGGATTTTTTTCTTAAAGCACTGAATGAAAAACAAAACCCTGCCTTGTCTTTTACTTCGTGGCACATTACTAAAACAAATGTTTCTGAGCATTCCTCCTTTTAATGAGTAGGAGACATTATGAGTGTAGATGTCAACATTTATTTTGTAATGTACATAGAAATATTAATCCATATGAAGTATATCCTCTGTGGATGGAATGCTCAGTGTTGCCAAGCTCTACTTATAAATCTTTTAGCTCAGTGACAGATTAAGGACAGTTAAAGAACTCCATAATGGTTAAATATTTATTTTCTTCCATTTAGTAATTCACTGAGCAGGACCAAAAACTTTTTGCTCTGATCTATACAGAAGTAATAAATCTCCCATTCTAAAGGCAAGGTCTTGGTAAATTGTCTTCCCCAAGCATTTTCTTACATTTTGTATTTAAGAACATGATATCAACAAACTGAATTACTCCTCTAGTGTTTTGGTATTTTCTTTTCTTTTCTTTTCTTTTCTTTTCTTTTCTTTTCTTTTCTTTTCTTTTCTTTTCTTTTCTTTTCTTTTCTTTTCTTTTCTTTTCTTTTCTTTTCTTTTCTTTTCTTTTCTTTTCTTTTCTTTTCTTTTCTTTTCTTTTCTTTTCTTTTTTTCTTCTTTTCTTTTCTTTTCTTTTTTCTTTTCTTTTCTTTTTTCTTTTCTTTTCTCCTTTTCTTTTCTCCTTTTCTTTTCTCCTTTTCTTTTTCTTTTCTTTTCTTTTCTTTTCTTTTCTTTTCTTTTCTTTTCTTTTCTTTTCTTTTCTTTTCTTTTCTTTTCTTTTCTTTTCTTTTCTTTTCTTTTCTTTTCTTTTCTTTTCTTTTCTTTTCTCTTGTCTTGTCTTGTCTTGTCTTGTCTTTTCTTGTTTTTTCTTTTCTTTTCTTGTCTTTTCTTGTCTTTTCTTTCTTTTCTTGTCTTTTCTCGTCTTTTCTCTTTCTTTTCTCGTCTTTTCTTGTCTCTTCTCTTCTCTTCTCTTCTCTTCTCTTCTCTTCTCTTCTCTTCTCTTCTCTTCTCTTCTCTTCTCTTCTCTTCTCTTTTCCTTTTCTTTCCTTTCCTTTCTTTTCTTTTCCTTTCTTTTCCTTTCTTTTCCTTTCTTTTCTTTCTTTTCTTTTCCTTTTCCACTTAGTTTTTTCTGTCTTCCTCCCTAAATAATGTGGCCATGGGAGATATCAGGCTGGACCTCTGGGTTTACCCTGGGACCTGTCAGAGCAAACTGCTATGTGAACACAGGACCCTTTTGTTTTTGGGAGGTATTTGTGAACACAGCAGTTTGCTCATACAGATTGCTAAGATCTTAATCCTCTGTAGTGGTAAATATTGCTGCCAAAACAAATGATTAAAAAAACACAGAAAAAGCTGTTTTATTAAATTATCCATAGGTCTAGGAAGAGGACATTAACATGGAGCTTGCACAGCACATTTGGAAGAACATCCATGGCTGGAAGGTTCTTACTGTCATTAAGCAAAGCTGACCCAGTGTGGCTAAAACACTTTAAACATTTAAATGGCATAATCTTAAAAGTTCTGATTCTGGTTTTTTTTTTTTTTTATAATGTGTGTAAAATACATGTGAATGAATCAGATCCTGCAATATTTACATACACATAAAAGGTATGTACAAAGGCTCTGGAATTTTCTTCTTTCATTACTGTGTTTGCTTCCTGCATGGACAGGCCAAAATAATCCAACAGGTTTAAGGGTGACATTTGTGAATGGTAACACCTGCAAGCTAGTACAAGGCCTGGGCATGCAAAGGTATTGAGCCAAAGCCCAATCTAGTGTCCAGAAGTCTGGCTGGACTTTTCTACCTTAACAAAACCAATAAAGTAATGTAGACAGAGGTCTGTAGAGTGACTAGTATTTTGAATCAATTAATAAGAAGTTGTGGTTTTTTCCGTAATTACAGATTTCTAACTATAAAATTACTACATTTTCTTTTCCCTCTCTATTCTCCTCTAAGAAATCTTTACAGTTATTTAGGAATCTAAGAATTCTTCATTATTTGGCCAATTTTTTTTTTTCATCACTTTTTACCCCAGGAGTGCCTTGCACCTGTCCCCTGTGCACCTCAGACAGGAGGAGCTGTGTCACAACCTCTGAAGGAGTTCAGCTTGCAAAGGAACTCGGAGCCACTTACCTTGAACTGCACACGCTTAATGACTTCTACATACAGAAATACTTCGGAGGAGTGGTGAGTGAGAATCTGCTGTGTTGTAAGCAGGGTGGAGCATGAGGTGCATGACAGATGTGAGGGCTCAGAGAGCTGGGGGAGGCACACCATGGGCCCTCCCATCAAGTGCCAAGTTCCCACCAATGCAAGATTCAAGTTAGATACTAGAAAGAAATGTGAGCGTAGTCAGATGCTGGAACAGAATGGTCAGGGAAGCTGTAAGTGTCCCATCCTTGTGTTCTTGGGTTGGATAGGGCTTGGAGCAACCTGGTCCAATGGAAAGTGCGCCTGCCCATGGCAGGGGGATTGGAACTCAGTGGTCTTCAAGGTGACCAAGCCAAACCATTCTAGGATTCTATGATTCTGTGATGTTATCTGAATTAAAAGATTGCTCTGGTTTTAAGTCGGAAGATTTAGGAAAGCCATATGAAACACTGCAGTAGTCTTCCACTTGTATTCCTGTTCTTTTATCTTGCTGGATAACACCCAACTGAATGAGGCCACTCCCCAAGACACAATTAGCGTCTAAAGAGGTTGGTAAATTGAATACCTTTGTGTCTGTCAGTTCTAGGAAGAGATTACACATACAAAAATTAACCACAATAATTTGAATAAATAGTCTTTTAAATTATGCTAGTTCTATCTAAAGAAGATAGCATCTTGTGGAGGAGTTTTGGGACTTTCCTGGATGACTGGCAGTAGTGTCATTAGTAGCTTTATTCCTGTGTACAGAAACTGTTATACTCCTGAATTTGATGCCTAAGTTGTTATTAAATAGCAAGGGTTTTAAAAAATATATATCTATTGTCTTAGCTGGAATATTTTATGATCCAAAGTTTGAATCAGAAGTCATCTGAAAAAATGAAGAAAAGGAAAAAGATGCAGAAGTGCCATCGAGTCCAACCACCTCAGCTTGAACAGCCAGGTGCTCATTGATATCTGGTCTTTAGTATAATTCATTATGTGTGTCACTTTATTTGCACAATTAATAATTTTTACTAAATTTTTTTTGCTAACAATTGTTACTGTGCTACAATTGAGCTGTGCTATCTATTGTCAGCTATTCTGGTTATGTTACATCATCTTCCAGTTACGGTTTAATTTACTTGGGGAGAATTATATGGTAATATATAACAGTGCAACAGATTTCTAGCTTATTTTAGATACAACTAATAGAAGTGGTTTTCTGGTGGACTTATGAAATAATGAGAACATTAATTGATGAAAGCTTTACGTAAAATCTTAGATTACAAAAGAAAGTTGTCAGAGCACGAATAGCTATTCCATGGTATCATCAAGTAATGTTTTTATCTGCTTCAGATAAAGCAAGGGAGAGAAGCATGCACCTTTATGTGATTTCTGAGCATACGATGCATTTGTCCAGTGAAAAAATTACTGACAAGTAGTTACTTCTAAGTGTGTAGTTGTCTCTTCTGTGTTCTAAAAAATTGCTCAGATCTCTCAGACTTGGAATGCACAGTCAAAGTTTCTTTATAGTGTAAGTTTCTATAGAGAGTTCATGAAAGCACTATTAAACTAAGTATTTCTTAACTTATTTACTGTACTAAGTATTTCCATTTTTAGAGATTTTACTGAAGATACTCAAACAGCATACAAGAAATATTCTTATTGAATACCTCTCCTAAAAATCAAGCTGACCTGACAAGGTCAGCTGTCCTGTGGTCAGCACTTGCCTAAGTTTTACAGGCTAACTCCATTTGCAGAAAAGATGCCGATCCTGAAGGGCGAAGCCTCGCACTACAACGCAGACCTGCACAACCTGCTCTGCTGCTGCCAGTGTGCAGACGTGGCCTTCTACCCCGAGGACCTCAGCACGGCGGTGGAGGCTCACAAGATCATCCTGTGCTCTGTCAGCCACCTCTTCATGCTGCTGTTCGGGGTGCGGAGCCCGTGCAGCGCCCAGGACGCCTCCACCGTGCAGCTGGCACGGAGCCTCTTCGCAGTGGAGACGGGGGACCCCTGCCCCTCGTCCCCCCAGGGGGTCCCACCATGCGCCCCTCCCGTCAGGGTGGTGGTGAAGGATTCCGTCTTCTGCTCTTGTCTCCCCGACATCCTCCACTTCATCTACTCAGGTACCTGCTGGGAACAGATCTGGCTGCTCACTTCCTATTGTCTCGTGGACATTACCCTAAGGAACACGGCTTTGCTGCTGCGAGATGATGTCTCACCGTGTTTCCACACCTATTTTATCCCTTGTGATTTACTATGCACAATGGAAAAAGACCATCACCTATATTTAACAAAATTTAAACTAGTTGTCATTCCAGATCTAATGGGCCTAAATTAAATTAGTCTGTAGGCTAACATCAATAGCATTCAAAATTTTGCCAAAAAAATATTTGGAGTTTGAGTCAGTTTCAGATCCTAGGCTTTTTAAATACTGTAAATGGTTGCATGTTCTAAACAAAAGGGCAAGACTGCAGATTTACTTAAGAAAAGTCAAGTCATTTTTATTCTGAGTATGGTACAGTGGAAACAGTGATAAGTGTCTGAAAGTGTGCAGACCTCTGGTATGTTGCATGAGTTTTGCTACCAGCTGGTACAGACTGTGACCTCACCTACCTAATGACAGATATTAAAATAGCACTGATTTTTTTTTTTTTTTTTTTTTTTTTACTTTTCAGGTGTTGCTTAGAAAACCTCAGCAGAAAGATTTGAGGCTATTTTTTTTGAAGTAGCCAATGCCTGTTTGTTCTTTATAAAATATTTTTCAACCTGTCAGAGAATCTTTCAGCTCTTTATTTGGGGTTTGTACATCAAAGGCAAATAGTGACAAACTATTTCCAAAATAGTGACAAACATAAAGAACAGATGAAGAAGTTTTTCACTGAAAAAAAAAAATCCCTGAATGGGTTGGTTTTTTTTGTGGGTTTTTTTTTTTTTTTTTGTTCTTATTTATTGAAGACAATGATAGGGCATTAAAACTGGATTTTCAGAAGGTGACGGATAAATAAGTATTCTTAATTCATAGAATAATTTAATAATTTGGGTTGAAAAAGAGCTTTCAGATTATCAAGTCCAACCACTAGCCCATCACTGCCAATCCCATCACTTAAAGCATGTCCCCAGATATCACATCTTTGAAGTACCTCCAGGGATGGTGACCCCACCACTGCTTTGAGCACATTCTTCCAGTGCTTGACAAGGTGTAGAAATTTTCATGATATTGAATCTTAGCCTCCCCCAGTGCCACTTGAGGCTCTTTCTTCTTGTTTTGTCACTTATTACCTGGGAGAAGAGTCTGTCCCCAACCTGCCTACAACTTTCTTCCAGGCAGTTGAAGAGAGCAATGAGTTCACCCGAGTCTCCTTTCCTCCAGTCTAAACATCTTTGTAAACACCTTCATCTGTTCCCCTCTGTAGATTGTATCTACTGCGTTGTGTGCACTAATTTTTGTTTTTTACTTTCCTTATGTCAGCAAAGGAGCTGTGAAACTGCAGCTGCAGGCAGAGCACTGCTCGAGCTTCCAGCTCCCAGCCTGAGGGTCATTGCCAAAAGCCAATGTGCCTTTTGGTGCCCCTGAGAGGTGACCATGTCTCCTCAAGGTCCTTGAGGTACAGGCTGAATAGAGAAGAGCTTTTCAGCTTTTCAGGACTGTGACATGATGTCCATGAGGGTATAAACACTTAACCAGTGCAGTATAGATGGGGGCTACCTGAACTGAGGATGCTGTGTGCTCTAGGTGCTGATTCAGCCTCTTGACAGCAGAGCATCTTCAGACTGTGCTGAGTGGGGCTCGCCACTGAGATTGATCTATTCTGTCTCCTTCTTGACCTGGATTCGAACTGAAAGTTACCACAAAGATCCAGGTTGCCTCTGAGACTTACTCCAACAAAATGCATGAAGATATAAACTATCTTTGTTTTCACTCTCTTCATTTTTCCAAGATAACTATTGAGACAACTCAGTGAATGTTGTGGCTTTGACTGTGAAAATAAGAATAACAGAGATTCTACTGCAAACTTTGTGCTGGTTTTAGCTATGAGGGCTGAGAATCTAACTGTGCATGAAGTTTTTCTAGATCAGACACCTATAGAACAATGCAGCCAACAGCATGTGCAGAAGTTAAAAATTTCCACAAATGATGAAATATTAAAGATTTTTTTTTTCTGAATCTCTATCTGCAATATATAGTGACTGAACTGGGAGAGATTAATAGATTGAGTGTGAAAGCGAATGAAATGCTCTAGTCTTGGTACTTGGTGTCATTATAAAAAATACGAAAGTAAAAAGTAAAGTGTGCAAAAATTGCATCTTACCTTTCCTAAAAGAAGAGATCTGGCTGATATATGTAAAAACCCCCTACTATTTCTGCAGGATGTGTTTGGTGCTGATGTCATCTTTCCTCTGCCTGCTGAGGCTGTGCCTTTTTGATTTATACTGCATTTCCCCCCTTTTGTGATAGGTGCTTTCCAGTGGGAACGATTAGAAGAGGACATAAAAAAGAAGCTGAAGGATCCAGATAAAACAGAACATGTGCTTGAGAAAGTTAAATGCATCCTGAAAACTCCAGGGAAGGTATATCTAACGCCCTTGGGTCACCATTAGTTACTTAAGTTTTCGAAAAAGTATTCTGTAGGCAAGGTTTTCTTGTCAGTCTTTGTTTTAAAGTCCCTTTGTCTTACACAGCCTGTACTTTTTCATGTTTTCAGTGGGTTGTTTTCAGGCATGCACACAGAGATCTTCATGTAACATGCAGATATTAATATAATTGGTAAAAATCACACAAGCAGGTATTCTAAAAGGATTAGTCATAATCACAGCTTTGAACATTGTCTGGCAATATGATTATGGGTTGCTAATTCCCATGTAATAGAGGCTGCCCAGGAAAGATTTGCTCCTGAGCATATGCCAAAAGCTGGGCTTCTGCAGTAGATCCAGAGGGATGGCTTGTCATATAAAAGTGATGTGTAAACCTGTGTGCAACCCAATATATTTAATCCAGTAGCAGACCACACCAAAAAATGCAAAGTGTATAATATTAAGTTAATAAAAAGTCACAATGTAGCATTAGTTTTAATACAGAAGTGGTTTTTACAGACATTTGCTCTTGGAGCTAATACATTCCCTGACAATATAGAACTTGCTCTAATGATTTCTGTTGATTTAGGTGGGAAAACCACTCAGGTTCCCTTGGAACAACACAATATAGAGATCAAAAAGTTACTGAGCTGTTCTCAGCTTCTGCCTGCTCTGTCTTAGTGCCCAGAGTTAAAACATTTATAGCTTTGGCCTTGGAGAGCCTGAAGACTTTTAAGATAGTGAGCTTGAGCTGTAGTAATTTCTTTTATTCTTCTACCCTTCAGGGTACTCTTATTTCCCATTTAAGCATTTCTCTTTGGAGGCCAAAAAGAAGGAATAGTAAATTTTTTTAGTGAAACTAAAAAATTTATAAATTTAATATTTTAACCACAAATTCAACCTTGTCTGAATTTCACTTGTCACAATCTAGTAACATGATTTTGATGTTGTTCCTTTTGGCAGCTTTAGATTACATTTTTGAGGTAAGGTGACCAAAACTGAAAACTAACTGGGAGTATTGGGATTCAGAAGGTCTGTATACTGCCAGGTTATTGTGAGAGAAGTGTGTGCTCCAGCCTGTGAGATCAGCTTGCCTCTGTGGAGGCAATTCCAGGGCAATATAAGAAACACAGACCTTTCAGCTGCCTTGCTTCTGTGCACAGCGTTGCCTCGGGGCATGGATGTTTGTCCCACCTCTGCTCCCCCCAGAGCCCTCAAACCTCATTTTGCTGCAGCATGGGGTCTGGACAGGGAATGTATGAAAAAGCTTGGACTCGAGAAAACTGATGAAGCCCCACCTGCCTGTAGGGGAGGTCGAAGGTCAAGAATACCAAGGAGAGAGCTGAGGTGTGACTGTGGGGGACAGCAGACCCCCCAGAGCTGCTGCACTGCAGGGAATAGGAAATTAGAAGATAAAAGGTAATGGCAGAGGAATGCATATGTGAGAAGCTGTTGTTTCTTTTCCCCATATAAATGATGTCCTGTAATAATTAGCTCTGTGGGCAGCTGCACATAACAGTGATTTATTACCACTTTATTTTTCAGCTAAACACTGTAAAGGACTGCAAGTCTCAGCAGATAAAACGGCTCTATAACACTTCCCTCAGGCTATTCTTTAACACACCTGTGCTAGCTGATGTAATCTTCAAAATACAAGGTACAGTACCTCTGCTCCCTTGGCATCCAGACTTTATCCTTTCTCCCCTCTTCAGGAATGTGGGACACAGAGGTGACCATGTTCCAATGCATTAAAACTAAGGGAATACGAGTGCTTTGCTGTCACTGGGGAAAGCAGGGAAATCTTGTCCCTGTGGGTGCTCTGTAGCAGTGTCCACCCCCAGCATGGTTTGTCTGGGCTGAGCCTAAAGGAATTCCCTCTCCATGTCATAGCACACTGTGCCTCCCTGATTGACATTATTTTTCATTCTATTTTGGTTTACTCCATTTTGTTTTACAGTCTTTCATTTTGTTTTGCATTCTTTCACTTTGTTTTATTTTATTTTATTTTTTTATTTTATTTTATTTTATTTTATTTTATTTTATTTTATTTTATTTTATTTTATTTTATTTTATTTTATTTTAATCTCACTCCTGTGCACAGCTGCACAAGCACTAGGACATACTCAAGAGCTCTGCCCAACATCACAGCCTGGAGAGGCATGGGCTTCACATTTGTGCTTGTTCCCCCATTGAAAAGACCAGAAATAGTGGTTATTCACTCCTGGCCAACATCCCCTCTTCGTCTCAGGTGGATGTGCTGCAGTGTCAGGATTCTCTTTTTTTTTGTCTGAAAATTAAATGTGTTCATCATTACAAGTAATGTGTTGCATGATTTTGTAAGAATAAGAATGAGATGGTTTTTAAAAGCTAACACTAGTCTCAGTTTGTCCGTACTCACCCTTCTTGCAGAAATGGCCTTCTAGAATTAGATAGTTGTTTTATTATTTTCAGATGTAAATTTCAGGGACAAATATGAATCCTCAAACATAAGCACAGACAGACAAGCAGGCTCTTTCTAGATGTTCTATTTAATACACAGCAAAAAACTCCACAAAAATATCTTTGAAAAGGAGAATGAAATACTGATTTTGAGCTCAACGACATAACAATTCACCCCAGTGCCCCACTACTGAGTGAGTTTTTGTGAAACCAGGGCAACACTATATATTTTGCAGAAATAAAACTCAAATCTCTGAATGGGTTAACAAGTATTTTTAAAAAGCATGTTTATCCACTAATAAAAAGTGAACTATTTTTCCTAATAATTGATACATCTTCCAAACTTTTTTTCTCTAATTCATCAATCAGAATAACTGTATCAAAATTAAATAACTACCAAGAGAAATTGAAGGCTCTAATCTTAACCAGACAAACAAATTTTGAAGTTTTTGAGTAATTCCCTGAATACTCAGCATTGCTTTGAGCTTTCTAGCTTACAGAAGTACAGGAGCCAGGAAAAATAGGAGCCCATTGTGTCTGTGTAAAGACACAGAACATGACTGAACTTCTTAATTAGTAGATAAAATGTTCATTCACATATAGCATGCAGCTTAGACATTTTGAAAGTAGAAGTACAGGGGGCAGTAACACAACAAAAGACAAAAATGCCAGAAGGTTCAAAGAATTACTCAGGTGCCAATGGTGTGGTTAAAGACATAATTAAACCAGCAACATCTTTGTAAGTATATACAATATATTTATCTTGCATGTCAGTTGATCTGTTTATCATAATTTCAATTAAAACATTTGCATCCAACTCTAAAGGATCATTTTGGTTTTGGCTGGCTGCTGTCCTGGCTGGCACTTGCTTGGCACTTCCTTGCACACAGAACTGGACTGCTCAGTCCAGCTGGACTTCGCAGCCTGAAAGGCTTAAACCACCCTGGGCTGTTGTCCTCTCCAGGTCTTCCAAATGCTATAGTAAAGCAAAGGATTCACTTGCAAATAATAGAAAATAAATAAATTTCTGGAAAGAATCATCATTGTTTCTTTAATACGACAACCATTCAGGAAATTCACTTAGGCACAATATTTAATCTGGTTGAATTTATAGTTACTTACCAGACTTAATGGAATTCCATCTGGAAAATTTGCCTTTCTCTGCTTTGTGTGGTTATTCTGGTACAAATATTAATTACCAGTAGGGTTACTGGTGAACATAAATGACTCTTCATAGAATCATTCAGGTTGGAGAAGACCCCTAATATCATCAAGTCCAACCATTAACTGTTTGCATAACAATACATAGCACTGCATATTTATGCAATGGGCTAGTGGTTTCAGTTAGTGTGAACAGATTTATTCTATCTTGTCTATTCTCTGTTGGTTTAGTCGATTTCATTTTGGGATAATTAATTTTTTGTTTGTTGATTTTGTTTTATTTGACTATTTATTACTCATCTTTACTGGTACGCAGTGAGTGTGTTGTTAGTTATTAATCATGTTCAGTGAAGACCTCGTAAGAAAACTTGAGTTTTAAAATGAAGATCTTTCTGTGTTATATAAAGTCATTGTATATTCATTTTTATCTTGCATCCTGCAGGCACAACTGTTCCAGCCCACAGGGCCGTTCTGGTGGCCCGCTGTGAAGTTATGGCAGCTATGTTCAATGGTAATTACCTAGAAGCAAATAGCATTCTGGTTCCAGTGTATGGGGTTTCCAAAGACACTTTCCTGTCCTTCCTGGAATATCTTTACACTGACTCCTGCTGCCCAGGTAAGGAAACTGCAAAATACAGTTCCATATCTGTAACTCATTTTTCCACAGAAGGGCCTTGATAGAGAGTAATGTAGCAGCATCAATTTAATTGAAAAATACCAATATCTGAATGTGCAATGTCTCGAGGAAGGGAACTTTTTTGTATTGTGCAATAAAAAAAGAAATCCTTCCTATACAAGTAAAATATAATAAATATTTCTAATAAAATCATAATAAAATCAATTGCTTTGTGCTCACATAACAAGATACAAAGAAGTTGCGATTTCACTTCTGATCTATTATAATATTTGGAATTTTCTTTTTACATTACAGTAATACTGCTTTCTTGTCTGGATTCTGTGTTTTATTTAAAAGTTCGTTTCTTGAACATGCATATAGCTGAGTTTATAAAAATTGCAGGAATACCTTATTTATATACATGGTTATCTTATGTGTATATAAACCCAGAAAAAATATGTTAACAGGAGTATCTGGCAAGCAAAATTGAGTAGAATAGTCTTTATGTCTTGACCTTTATCTTTTTTTATGAGAAGGAAATCTGCACACTGAATCTAAAACAGGATTTAAATGCAGCTAATTTTTCCTTGGTATAATAAATAAATGATGTTGTGATATGTGTTTTTGCTTGCATTGTCTTTTGAAATAATTATTCTACCTTATTCTTAGATATCCTGTGTTTCTCTCTTCACTCCACCTAACATTTCCTTGTTTATCAGTTTAAAAATGCAAACACCGTGCTATATTTTTTTTTAAAAGTCACTCTTTTTTATCTTTGGACTTTTGGCTGTACTTTCTTGTATCATAAAACTGCTGTTCTGAAAGAGAACTTAGCTAAATCTACTTTTAATTATCACTTACTCTAAATAGATCAGCACCACTTGACTAATCATCTTCAAGATCCATATTACTCACAGCAATTCTTTACACCCATCTGCAAAAAAGTTCTAAATGGTTTTTTCTTCTTAATTGAATAGCTTATCTGGAACAATAAAGGGATACAGCAAACAAAATTTATTTTGTATTGAAAAATAAAAAAAGGTGATCACAGCAGTCTGATTTTGTGTTTTTCTTAGGTATTTAAAAGACAACTTGGTGAAAAGTAGCTTTCTTGTCAAAAAGGCAAAATATTTACAACTTGTGTTTTCTTGTTTTTTTAGCCAGTATTCTCCAAGCGATGTCTCTGCTGATCTGTGCAGAGATGTACCAAGTAATGAGACTCCAGCATATTTGTGAACTTTACATCATCACACAGCTTCAGAGCATGCCTAGCAGGGAACTGGCTTCCACAAGCCTCAGTATTGTTAGCTTGCTCAAAAAAGCTAAGGTACTTATTTTATATATCAAATGAGAGTATATATGTTGACTTTTATAAGTTGTTTGCTTTTTAAGATTTTTAAAACTTTAACAGCAATTTCTGCTCCCAAGGAAACATGTTGGTATAATTTCTATTATAATATTTATTATATATATATATTATATGTATATTTTAATATATGTATTATAATATTTATTAGGGATAACTGGTGTCACAAGGCTGGCCAGAAGAAATCCTTCAGCCTTTAATTGCCAAATGTGCAGTCACAGAATCATAGAATTGCCTCTACCATCGTACCCAGGGCAGCCTTCTCCAGAGCCTGACAACCCTTGCCACAAAGAAATTTTTCCTACTATTCAACCTGTTCAACCCAAACCTCCCTGGCACAACCTGAGGCAATTTCCTCTTGTCCTATCACTTTTTATCTGGGAGCAGAGACTGACCCCCACCTGTCCACAACCTCCTTTCAGGGAGTTGTAGAGAGTGATAAGGTCCCCCAGAGACTCTTTTTTTCCAGGATAAAAAGCCCCACCTCCTTCAGCTGCTCCCCATAAGATTTGGACTCCAGACCCTCTAGTCACACCCTCATCCATGGAATTTCCTTTGTCATGGACACACTGCAGTAATTCAGCTTAACTACAGCTTCTTCCAGAAAAGATGTGTTTTAGGAAAGTAAAGATGTACTCATTCCTCTTCTGGTCAAAAAAGAAAATTATGTGGTATGCAGGTAACAAATAATTGGATAGAATACTGAGAGAAATGCATAAAAGCATGAAAAAAATATTAGAGGCTGAAAAAAAGAGAGACAATAAAGGCAGGGTTGGAAAAAAACAGAGGAAAATAAAAATTAGGTTGCAGGATATTGCCTTAATCAAATAGGATTTTCTGCAGAAAGAGGAGACCGCAACACCAACATGCCACATTCCTTCCCTCCCTTTCTGTGAAGCTCTACCACTTTGCAGATGACAAAATTTCCAAGATTCGTGATTCCTCAGGAGTTTTTTCTACCTCTGGGAGAGGGACTTTTGCAATTTGTTCTTAGGTGTTCACTTGTTTACATATTTCCATTAAATGACTTTTCCCTCATTACTTTTCATAGTCAAAACTTTATTTAATAAACTGCTTAACAGTGGAAGCCTGAAATATTTTGACACGTGAGATGTGGTTATGTTATAGACATGATAGCATTAAGAGTTTTTTTGTCTTTTATTTCTTCCCACAGTTTCATAATTCTGACTGCCTTTCAACTTGGCTTCTTCATTTTATTGCCACTAACTACCTCATCTTCAGTCAAAAGCCTGAATTTCAAGAACTTTCAGGTATTTTTCTGTCCATTCTGAAGAGACAAATGTTATTCTGTTCTGCTGAGATGAAAAGTGATGTTCTGGATAATTTCATCTTGCATGAGAAAACAATTAGGTTTTCTTTAGAAAAAGTCCAGCAGGATGTTTCACTACCCTACTGTGGGATCAGCACACAACCCAACACAGCCAGCACTGCATTACTATTTCTTTGGTTCCTATTGGGCCAGGCTCCCACCCATAACTGAATTTGCTGGAACAGTTTGGTTGCTATAGGCCAACCCCTTTGTGTTACCTTGATAATTTAAATTGAGGTAATGGGCCATTTTTGATACTTCTTCAAGTGCTGGCATTTTCCTTGAGGAAAATAGGATTCTTACAGTACACTCCAGCAGGTCTCAAAAAATGAAAAAAACATGGTCCATTCAAGTAAATAAGTCCAGCTTCTTCCAGGGACCTGATGTTTATTTTTCCAAGCATTTGTATTTGCTTCCAGCAGTGTAACTAGAAAGCTCTGCCCATTGCCTGTGTGATTTTCCTTCACCCTGATGAGGGGTGCGTCTCTTTGCCCTGGATACATCTCTTTGACTCGTGATACCTCGTCACCTCGAGGCTCAGGACAGCAGCACAGCAGCAGGGAGTGTCTCTCCCAGGGCTTTCCAAGACCTGTGTCCTACACAGAATAGCAGAATCTGCTGAGTTGGAAGAACACACAAGGATCACTGAGTGCAACTCCTGGTCCTGCACGGCACCATCCCCAAGAGTCACACCATGAGAGTGTTGTCCAAAAGCTTCATGAACTCTGTTGGGCTGGTGCTGTGACCACTGCCCTGGGGAGCCTGTTCCAGTGCCCAAACACTGGGGGAAGAACCTTTTTGGAATCCAGCCTAAACCTCCCTGACACAACTTCAGGCCATACTCTTTGATCCTGCCACTGGTCACCACTGAGAAAAAATCAGTGTCTGCCTCTTCTTTTCCCCTCTGACCCTCTTCTTCCCCCACAAGGAAATTGCAGACCCCACCGAGGTCTCCCTCAGTATCCTCAAGGCTGAATAGACCAAGTGCCCTCAGATGCTCCTCACACCACTTTCCCTCAAGGCCCTTTACTGTCCTCCTTTGGACACTCTCTGATAGTTTAGTATGATTTCTATAATGTAGTGTGCCAATCTGCCCCAGGACTTGAGGTGGTGCCATCCCAGGGGACAGCAGGGGAGGACAATCCCCTCCTTTGCCTGGCTGGACATGCTGTGCCCCCACAACAGAGATGTCCATCCTGCCTGCCAGGGCACTGCTGACTCATGTTCAACTTGCCATTGACCACGAGCCCCAGGTCCCTTTCCAGGGCACTGTTCACCAATACCTCACTCCTCAGTCTGTCCATACATCCAGGGTTGCCCCATACCAGGTGCAGAGTCCAGCACTTTCCCTTTTTGAACTTCCTACAGCTGGTGATCACCCAGTCTTCTAATTCATTGAGGTCTCTCTCAGGACCTCCCTGCCTTTGAGGAAGTCAGTAGCTCCTCCCAGATCCTGTACCATCTGCAAACTTGCTCAGTGTCCCTTCCAGTTCCTCATTCAGGTCATTTATGAAGCTGTTGAACAGCACAGGGCCAAGGATGGAGGCCTTTGGAACCCTTCTAGTGCCAGGTCCTGTGTCTGATGTCACCCCAGCCACTGTAATCCTTTGACATGTGAGCCAGTTGCTCACTCTTCACATGATGTGTTTATCCAGCTGTGAGATGGACATTTTGTCAAGAAGGATTCTGTGAAAAACAGTATCAAAAGCTTCACTGACATCCAAGAACATTACATGAACTGGCTTCCCTTAATCAGCTAGGTGGGCTGCCTTGCCACAGAGGAAATCAGATTCCATCAGCAGGATATTCCCCTGAAGAATGAAGCCCTGCCTTGTGCCCAGTTGAGCACAGTTTGCCTGCCCTCAGGCTCCCCAGGCTGTGAGCCTCTCTTCTATGCCTTGGTCTGAGGCCATCAAGGAATCAGGAGAAATGGCTGCAAGCTGGCTCTGGAAAATCTGGGGTTGAGGGGATGAAAATGCATCTTTCTGCAAAAGCAGAGGGGATTCATCTAAATAATATGGGTAAAAGGCTTACATGACTTTGTCAGTGATAAAAACCCCATACAATAGGAGATTAACATCTTGCTGAATTCTTAGCTGCACTCCTCATCTTGCTTTCTGTACTGATCTTGAGGCACACTACTGGCACAGGAGTTTATATACCCTGCTTTATAATTCTGCAGCATAGAAAGATCCTTGCATACCACATATGGCTGTCCTCTAGGGATAAAGTACGCTCATCTTTAGGAATTTCTCTCTGCTCTCCTTAATGAGTATTGTATTCACATTTTTTCAAAAAAACTTTTTGTTCCTAACTTAATAACAAGGAACCCTTGTATGTTAACTCTTAACTATATCTGTGCCATAGCAGAGCTCAATGCAAAACAAGCAGCACTTATCTTTACTTTTGTAGTCATATTTATATCTTTAATGTTTTTAATCTATTTTAAAAGACTTTTTGGAGCTGGTGCATGTGTGCTCTATGCCTATATATTACATTTAATTCCTTTATTTATTTTTCTAGTGGAAGAGCGCAATTTTGTAGAGATGCACCGATGGCCTTCAAACTTGTACCTGAAGCAGCTTGCTGATTACAGGAACTATATCCACTCTCAGAAATGCCACTGCACAGTAATGTAAAGAGACTGAATACACACAAAGTGCATCTCAATTGCAAAATTTCAGGTTGGGGATTATACAGAATATAATAACCAAGTCAAGAGTGAAACCTGATGCTGACCGCCTCTGGAAATTACAGACATTCTTTGTTTTGCTAACAAATAATTTTAATTTTTACCTTGAAGCATTGAGAAATGTATGTTGAAGATTTATTTTAAGCACAAGGACTTCATATTCATGGGGATTAAATGTATTACAGGACAGTGTCATGACTGGCATCTGTTCCCCCTTCTAATTTCTTTTTTGTTTATTTTATTGTTTTTCATGGTTATTTGTGGCTGCCAAACTGAATATGTTGAAAATAGACAGGTTTTGTAAATCTGTGTGTAATAGAAGCATAGGAGTACATTAGCAGTGTAGGGAAGCTGAGAAGCCAGGTCATAAGTTCCTCATAAGCTTCAGGATGCAAAACTTTTCTGCAGCATTCGTCAGTTCACAATACAAAGGGTAGGCTTAAGAAGCATTTTAGTTACTATTAATGTATTACTGCAGAGAAAGCCTGCAGTTCTGTTATTTTAATTCCAGAGGAATGCCTATGCATTGCTGTATTCTCTAGTGCCTCCCAAATATCTAAAAAATAACATAATTTTTCCTGCCAGTAAGTAGGAGAAGAAAGCCTGTTTTAACAGGCAGAACACCTTTGTTACAGTGGTCACATTGTAGTTTCCCTCATGAGGAATAAAGAGAGGGAAAACGACATATGCTCAGAGCATATCTGTATGGTACTGATGGACAGGGAAGAAAGCCAGTGGGGTCAACAGCCTTTCATAAGGTTTGGGAAAAAAACTCACTAGCAGAAGTGGCCTTTTTGGGAAAATTGTGTCTTGTAATCTTAGGTTAGATTTTAGATGAGCTGGTCGTGGAGGAGATGACCCCCGCAGATTTGGCAGTGCTGCTAGGGAATGTTGGCTTTTGTGGTGGGACTTTGAGCTCAAACCTCCCCAGCAGGGACTCAGTTCAAGTTTATTTATCATCATGTGCTCATAAGCTACACCATGTGAGACAAACCTAGCTGTGGATCCTGTCTGAGATACAAGAGAAAAACCCAGAATATTATGACTGGCATGATAAATACAGATGCTATTTAGCATTTTCTTGACCAAAATAACTTGTCATGCTGCTGACGTGTGCACATAGCATGTGCTAATGCCAAAATGAACCCAGCCTTTGCCTGAGCATAGGTGCTTTTCTAGAAGCAAAATTAATCGAGGAACAAAATGCCTCATTATTCTTGTACTTTCAATTCTGCTTTTTCATCTGCCTTTGCATTTTGGCACGTAGACTGAGACTGTGGCATTTCAACCACATCAAGTGTGCCTGGAAACCACACTTGGGAGAAGAAGGTGGAAAAAGAAGCTGCTGCAGCTGAATCTTTTTTTTAAGGTGTAAGAATTGCTATATTTTTCAATACAGTTTTATAGACAAATTGTTATCTTCAAATTCCATTCTAGAGTCATAGAGATTTTTTTTTCCTGGTGATACTTTGCAGAACTTTAGAGGATATTTCCTTCCCTATTTTTGTATACACACAAAATAAAAACAGTTGATTACTCAGCTGGCTGCTGCAGACTCAAAATTCCAAGGTTAGCTTTATGCAAGAAAGATTAATGTTTTTAAAAAATCTGGATCTTCAGGTCCTGAAGTTCTTTAAAAGATGAATACACTTATCAACGTCTTGCATATAGGGAGTCTAAAATACAGAGCATTACATTACTTTTTCAAGATAATTAAAGAAAACTGAAATTATTAAACAAAAAAAAAATGTAGGAAAGTAATACATATGGAACTTACATGTGAATAAAGTAGTTTTTATTGTTATATAGTTATTGAAAATTTAAACAAAAATTACTGGATAGATATGAATAAAAGTGTAAGTTTTTTAAGCTTAAAGTCATGGAAAAAATCTGTGCACACAGCTAAACTACAGCTTGTCTAGACATCTAATCCATCCTTGGGTGCTTCTACCAGAAACCAGTTCAGTTGTCAAAAGTGGGGATTAAATGCTTCATACTGACATCCTGAGCAAAAGTGACACAAAAACTCTCTGAATGTTAGTCTAAGCTTCATGTAGCCCTGTATTTTTAATATTTTGAAAGCTTTCCCAGTTTTTTCACTGGGAGTTACTCTGTTTCCAATGATTTGTGTATAAGCAACATATAAGAAAGTACTGGTTTTAATTTTCTGTAAATGTTTTGTAGTTATTTAAAAACAGGCTTAATGGAAATATAAACACTTTATATCCAAACCAGAGAAATATTTTGCATTTTAGTCAGTGATAGCCACGGTTTTATACAGAGAAGTCATCCAGTATAAAATATTTATTCTTTATTCAGAGACTCAGAGATTAATGCTTTCTATTATTCAGACAATAGACCATGTTTGCATTTTACTACGTATCCCCATAATGCTGCCTGTATCAGGTGCAGATGTGCTATACTTGCAGACACAGACCATCAGAAAATTTTAATTCTTAGAAGAAACCTTGCAGAAATTCTTATTTTCACTATCTAAGATGATTTTCTCTAGAAATGTATGTATCCTAAAGCTATTTTTAAACCTGGTACTTTTAGCCTTTAGAAACATGACTGAACATAGATAATGATGCTTTGTGAGTTGCTATTCTTAGTTGGTTTTAATGGAGGCTTTAGGACTGTATCCATCACAGATAGTCAGGAACTAGGGCAGTACTGAATTTGGTATTTATTTATAACTGTGTATGTCATAAAGTAAAAACTGTTACGATATAAACCCCGCACCTTGTACTATGATATAAAGTAAAAATCAGGAACCAATAGAAAAAATAAAAAGTTATTTGAGGAAGTGGTTTTGAAAAAACGAAATGTTTCTGGAATGCTTCCACCCAAATTCCCCTGGCACTAGAAGTATTGAGATCAAAGAAAGAGATCAGTGGTGAATTTGGATGCCTCTAGGTAGTACGTACATCATTTGAAATTACATATTTAGGCTTAAGTAGAGATGCAGCTCATGCGTCCTTCATTAGAGCTAACTCTCAAAATTAACTTTTAGAAAATAATATTTTGAATAATGGATTACACCCTTAATTCTTACCCTCCAATAAATGTGTGTTCTTGTCCCAAACTAGCACTAAGCTTTATAGAGACTAAAAAAAAAAGCTTTCTTCACAAGTAAAGTTTTACACATGACAGTCAGAAAATGTTCACTATTGTCCTTAGGCCATGGTGTGTTTAATTTGAAAAAAAAACAAAACAAACCAACCCCATTAGAAAAGAGAATAACTATTTTATTAGGCATGTCCTGAAGCTCCTGTATGTTTTTCTTTTAGTGTACCCTGACTAAATTACCCATTTTTAGATTGAATATGTAAAATTTTGAGACAAAATTTTAAAAATATGTCTTATCAATCTCATGTGATTATTTATGGATATTTATTATCATACTTGAGTGTTACAGTGGAGATATTTTTTTGTAGCTTATTGGAATCACAGAACCATACTGGCTTGGGTAGAGCCGTTGGCTTGGGATGCAAGGAATTTAAAGATCATCTTGTCCCAACAAGCCTGAGTAGGGGATGAGTAGGGACACCTTCCACCAGACCAGCTTGGTCAGAGCCCCAGCCTCACCTTGGACACTCAGCTCCTCAACTGAGCACCCACTGAGCCACAACAGCAGCACTGAGGAAGGCTGGAAACTTCAGACAGTGTCTCAAAAAGCCAGAGTGAGTTTAGGCAGAAGTGGGAGAATTTGGGAGGAAGGGAGGAAGGCTTTGGTTTATGAAGCATTGAAGAAAGAGGGAAGAAAGAGAAAAAGGAAGGGGAGATCAGATAGGAGAGGATCACCAGTCTTGGGTCCAGCATTGATCCAGCCAAGGGTGTTCAGCGTACTGTGAGTACCCCAGCCAGGCTCTGTGGGGGTACCTTTTTATAGGTAAGTATATGTCGCCTCCTTGCTTTTTGTTGTTACCTGTCAGACTTTTCCAGTGGTTCTGAAAACAAGAGGAAACAAGGACACCATTAAGACTCTTATCCCATCTTCCCTGACACTGCTGTTAATCTGTGGGAACCTGCTCATGTTTTTCCTAAAAGCTTGTCTGGTGAAACTTTTGCCATCTTGTGCCAAGTGCAAAACTGCAAGAAATTTACTGTGGGAAGGGATGAATAGGTGGATAATTAGAAATCATGCAGAGGATTGGCACTAACTTTGCTGTAGATGGCATCTTATTTTCAGGGTTGTGACATGGTATTCAGCCATCAAGGGTTACCAGGGATCGTTTGTGCCCACTTCACTGCAGTATTAGGGGAAGCTCTGCTGGTGGAGAGCAAGTAACACAGTATTTGCTGTCCTTGCAAGTCCACAGTGTCTCTCACAAAACACTGCAAAAAGTGGTGTCAGTATAAAGACAGACATATCAGCCAGTCCAGGTCTGCTCCAGAAGCCTCAGGTTGAAGACAGAGAAGGCAAACACTTAAGGCAACAACACTTCACCCAAGTACAGAGGATGGTTTGGGGTGTAAAGCTGAATTCTGGTCTGGTTAATTTTAAAAGGTTTGCAGTTATTCTTCCTCTCCAGGCCAGAATGTTTTAACTGCATGTGTAATTCACATTCAATGGTATTATTATGAAAATGGCTATTTTGAAAGCCTTAAGTCTTGAAGCCATTCTTAGCCTGTAGATGTGGCTGTCACATTTGGAAAGGAGGAGGAGGTTCAGGTCAAGTGCTGGGGAAAAACCCCCAACCATCCAGTAGAGAGATCCATCTCTTTTCTCAGTTCTGCTCTGCTCCCAGCCTCCTGTTCAAGGACAGCTGAAAACAATGGCTGAACCCAACAAGAATATCACTCTATCCATCTTCATCTTGCGCAGGCTTATGGCCAAGTCCTTTGTGTGTCAGGGAAGCAGACTTGGTCAGAGGAAAGCCATCCTGGATTCTAACTTTTGTGGCTGTCAGGGTGAAGACTGTATTTTAGAGTTTTTAACTGAACGATCCTCCATATGACATGGAGATTCACCTGGGAACTCCAAGCTGAAGACATGAAATTCTCACTATTCCTTGCTCAAAAGAATAAAGATTTGGGGGCTAGCTCTTGGGTGTAAATGCACAATCAACAATTACCTACATTCTTTTATACGTTCAGCCATGCTCAGTTAACAAGAGAAATGAGCTGGACAAGCCTGGGCCATGACAGCCCATCCTTTTGAAGGCCAAGGATACCTCACCTCATACACAAAGACTTTCTAAAGACTGGGGTTTCTTTTTATTCATTAACCTGATAAGTTCTGCTTTTTTCTACATCAAAATCATCTCACATGCAGCAGCAGATGGGAACCACCCCAGGGAGAGGTGCAGCCTCACAGCAGCACTTCAAGCTGGGATACTCAGATCTGCTTTGCACCATGGGCTACCCCAGCTGTGAGCAAGCATGGGGCAGAGGAGTGGTGACAGGCTTCTAGTGAAGCCAGCAGGCTGCAAACATCCCACCCAACACATTCCTCTGCCAAGGACACTGTGCCCTGCCCCACTCCCAGGGGTGTTGAGCAACATTCTGGTCTTCAGAAATGCTCCTGCTTTGTTTCCCAGCTATGAACTTGCAGAGTTAGAACCAAGCTACGCAGAGCCTCCTGAGCTCATGCAATCATTTTTAGCAGGCATATAAAACAGCTTTCAGCAATTATAATTTACTGGTTTGGTGGCTTTTGTGTTGTAAAATTTAGGTGGTCTTTTTCCACTTGTTTTTTTCCTGTTTGGAGTAGAGTGTTTTTTATTTCCCATTTGTTTCTTTAAAGGGATCTGCAGAGAAATGACAGCCAGAAACACACAGGTGTAATAAGTATGTGAACATGGCACATCCTAAAGGCAGTTTACAGGAAGAGTGAAATGTGACCCAGAATAAGGATAAATAAATAAATAAATAAACCTTTGTCTCAGCCCACTCTTGAAAACAGCACTCTTGTATTCTCTGCCAAGCAGCAGCAGGTACCAGGCCAAGGGCAAGCACCCCAGCAGAATTCACCCCATGGTCCCCATGGCAGAGTTCCTTGTGCTGCTGCACTGCAGAGGTGTAGGAGCACACCTGCCCCAGGCACAAAAGGACCAAATTCTCAGGGTTTAAGAGGTGACATTTTCTTGACCTTCACTTGATGGAGAACAGAAGGGCAGCAACAGCTCAGGTGGTCAATCACAAAACACCCCAAGATGTCTCAACTATGGGGGCTTAACAAAGTTGGCATGGAGAAAAATGAGGAATTTCTAAAACACTCTCCACGGAAGAAAGGGGCCTTCACAGCCCCATTTGAGTCTTCCCAAATATTGCCCTCCCTCGGTCAATTTAATATCCTTCCCCAAAAGGTGGTTATGGCATTGCAGGCCACACCTCTACCCTGTCAGCTGAATAAACAATCAACAGGAAACTTAGGAAAAAGACTGGTCTTCAATGTCTCCATACATCTGTGAAGGAATCAACATCCTCGTCTCTCTAGAAAGACTGGTTGTGACAGACTATTTCTGAAAATGCTAAGAAATGGACAGCGTTTCTATAGGGACACTTTAACCCGATTTCTCTTCAAAATCCATTGAAGTACCTTGCTTTCAACACTTCCCTATGTGTTTTACAAAACACTTGCCATGATCTTGATATTCCTTGGCTCATTGACAAACTGAAACCAAGATCTACAGGCAGTCCTGGGAGGTGCCTCCGCTGACAGCTTAGAGCAGGCCATATGCATTCCTCTGTAACCCTCCAAAACAAGGTGATTTGGGGATGGGGTAGACCAAATTTCTATACCTTCAATCATTTAAGGCAAAGATCTTAAATTAACAAGCAAGGTCAGAAAACAAGCTTATTGTTATCATAAAGAATTACCATTCGCTATAATATTTTCTTAAAATGTGAACAACTTCACAGTAGAGGTACTGGGCTTCCACACTCTACTGATAAATTTATTTCAGCAGACAAACCTAAGTCTTGAAGAAAATAATTGACCAGAAGTAAGCCACTCCAAATATGATATAAGTGAAGGAGATATGTGAAGGATATAAGGGAAGGATATAAGAGAAGGATTTAAGAATAATGCAACTTCTTTATTGTTAAAGTTCACTACTAAATTCTGTAGTCTTAGATGAACTAACCCTAAATTTTTAAAAAATATTGATCTGTTCAATGCTAACTTGAATAATTCTAAAGCAACTAATCTTATTTTTGAAATAAAATAGTCAGAGTTCATAATGTTCCCTTGCTGAAGCAGACAACTGGTGCCAGGACTCCACTTGCTGCTTGCCAAACACAGATAGATACTCATTGCTGAATGTGGGACAGTTTCTTGTGGAGATACTGCCACCTGCTCTTCATCTCACAGTAGTTGGTCCTGCCCTATGAAGGAGAAATCAAAAGAAAATTAGGGCATGCCAACATTTCTGCAGTTTGAATATTATGTCCTTGGCTTTAAAATAGCCTTGAGGCAGACTCTGAAGGTTACCAAGCCTGGCAGGTCTGGTTTTACTAGTGTAAAACAGTAAAAATATACTCAGCTTGACTCTAGAGATTTTTTTTCTCTGTGAGCCACTGCCCTTCTGGGAACTTGGCAAACTAGGACACTTGTAATACAGCCAAAAAAGCAAACTCTGGATGAATCTGAAACTCCAACAACAAAATCCCAAACCCCATCAGCTCCTAAGGAGGGCAAAACTCATTAATGCTTAAAGCCACTGATAGGAGAAAAAATTTCTTCATTCCCTTCTCCCTCAAATCAACACAAGTGAGGTTTACAAAAGCTCATGATACAAATCCAAGATGAAGTGGCAATGAGAATAATAGACACCACTTCCCAACCCTGACACACCAATGCTTCTGCCCCTCTGGACCTGAACACCTGGTTCCTTTGGATGACAGAATCTCCCTCCACATGGGAATAAATCCTTCAAAGCCTCCAGAGATTAAATGAAGCAAGCAGTAAATCTTTAACATGTTGAAATTCATTACAAAGACAGACAGACCTCCCTTGGGCCAGGGATGCATCCCTGGCAGGATGCACCTGCCTGGTGTGCTGGGGTGTTCTGAAAAGGAAACTAGAGGTGTCTTTCAGCATTTTGGGAGGTAGCAGAGAAGAAACAGCCTGGGCTTCTGGCATCTGCCCAGTGACATTTCCTGCTGAGAGCCCCAGCACAGGCCTCCCTCAGCTGCTGCCCTGCAGGGCCAGCCTTGCCCTCAGCCTTCCCACGGAGCATCCCTGGCTGTATCCAGTGGGACCCAGGGCCCTGCCACGCCTGCTCCAAAGGGCACGGCTGCCCCGAGCCCCAGGGCTGCAGGAGGCCTGGCTGCCCTTGCCAGCATCACTGCTGTGACACAGGCTGGCAGCGATTCCCAGGGTGTGACAGCACACACACAGCCCCTTCTCCCCTCCTCCTGCCCTGCACACACGAGGGGATGCAGCCCCACTGCTGCAGCTGCCCCTGAGCAACTGCACTGCAGGAAGGGAGGGCCCGGCCGGGCCCAACACACCTCGGGGCTCATCTCAGCTCTCCCCCTCACCCCGCCCATCTCCTCCTATGTATTTTTATCTCTGTACTTCACATTTACTGCTAAATAATGTCTGTACTACTGACTCTGGAATATAGGCTTGCTTGCACCCAAACTCAGGCAAAGGCTTCTCTCAACAACCAAATCTTCACACCATGCTTATCCACAGTGAAGCTGGGAAAAGCAGCACATCAATACCTTCATGGAATTCCCAGGGGCATTACTGCTTCAGCCTCCCCAATCCTCTTCACTGCTTGTTCCAATTGGGAGTCCTCTGCACATGGGTGCTGGGATTCTAGAACTCCAAAATTTGTCTCTTTCTTCAGCCTCAAGGATGAAGGGGGAAATGGAGCCAACACTTGGAAGCAGGTTTGAAGGAGACTGGGATGACAAAGCCAGCACCCAGGAAGAACAGTGGCCACCAGCTGCTGGCTGGATGTAACTGGGCTACTGGTCAATCCTCTGCTTCTTCTTGCTCATCCCAGCACTTTCAAAGCCAGAAGCCCGAGACTGTTTCTGCAAGAATAACAAAATAATTCATTAATCTATGATCAGGATCAGGTTCCGCTCCCTTTCTAAAAAGCAGCATTTGTGAACTGTCAGTGCTTGAAAGCACATCTTTCTTAACTGAAACTAGCTGTCAAACATGGAAATCCTGCAGGTAAATATCTGCTCTATTGCCTTCCTACTTTCACATCTTAGGACTTAGAATGCCTTTCACCAAGTCTACTGCTAAAAGGCTTTGAGAGGTAGACACTCCCTTCTGCAGCTCCATCAAAGGGCTTCTCAAACTGGGGAGGTCCAATTGATTCTTTCTAGCTCCCAATTCCTGCTTGTACAGCCCGGGAAAAGACTCAGTGCTTGCTGTCACACACCTACATGATTTACCAAAGAGACACCTGGCTGTTTTAGGGTTTCACCTGTTAAAGACAAGATCAGTGCTTCCCTGACATGAGCCAGGAGTACAGGGTGTGGTGGTTGGTTGTGAATTCTCATCAGGATGAACAGACATCAGTCACATGAAAGCAAACTCTGGTGCTTTTAGGTACAGTAGCCTTCACTCCAGCAGCCACTCCACTCTTTAGACTCAAAAGCTGATGGCTAAAACATTCTTAGATTTGTACAAGACACTTTCACAAGTGGTGAATTATGAGCCCTTCCTTTTACCTCAGTGCACTTCCATAATTTCTCAGCTCCTCCCAAGGACCTTCTCAAAGGTGCTGGCTCACAAGACACAACACACAGCCACAGGCTCCCCACTCCCACAGCAAACTTCAGGACTGAGGAGGGAGTAGAACAGGTCTTTTTACTGAAAAGTCTCTTCTCATTCCTCTAAAGACTGAACTTACCTAGAAAGTATTACCTTCAAATTCTCTCTCTCGATTTTACTGTAGCCAGGCCAATCAGTCTGAAGGGTTTGAAATAGATGTTCCTTCAGACTGAAGGAATTGTCCTTTGGGTTCAGGTTGGCTACCTACAGGCAGACATGTAAGAAAACAAACGTTCATTGTGGTTGCTATATGCAAATTACAGAAATTCAATTGCTCCTGAAAAGCTGTTTGTGAGCACCCAACTGGAACTGAGCAATGTAATTTGTAAAAAGATGGATTATTCCTCTAACAAATGAGTTTTAAGCTGTATCAAAGTTTCACCAATTGGAAACAACCAAGTAAGTCTATTCATATCTAGCAAGAGTTCCTTTGAAAACAAAATTTAGTGCTACAATGTGTAAGGAGAGGTGGTCAGGCCCAGAGTCCCTCTTCATGTGGCTGAGCCAGAGTTCACTCCAGCCAAGTCCTGTCTTGAGAAGTCTGAGCACATGGCTTGCTGAATTCCTTTGACAATGAGTGAGGTTCATATCTTCCTCAAGTCAAATAAATACAAGGTCTACTCAAAAAGGTAAAATGGGGTAGTAAAACCTCAGGACCACTGATATCAAAAGTGCTGGTTTAGATTTCATCACCTGACACCTGCTCAGAGTTCCATAGAAAAGCCCAAAGGAAAAGTCTCCATCAATTTGACCCTTCAACATACTGAATAACTCAACACACCAACCACCACCATGTCACAACTTTGACTTTTCTTTTCTCCTTGAAAACATGATAAACATTGCTAATTCAGGTCTCTCTTGATGTCTGTTTTTCCAGCTTAAAAAAAAAAAAAAAAAAGTAAAAGTAACAAATATACCCAGAATCAGGAATTCATGTCTTAAAAGAAGAACTAAGGTTGCATTGGAAGGAAAGCAAGTGTGTTTATACCAGATCTCAGCAAGATCAGGCTGCCCATTTTAGATTTATGTAAAATAAACCCCCACTTGCTCTGATGTCCAGAAAAGCCTGAGCAAGGCATTTCAGAGTGGAGTGCTGCTCACAGAGCCCTTTCAGAATACAAACCAGTACCTTGGGGGAATATCCACCTCATGTCTGCCTGGAGCCAGGCTCCCTGGGGAAACAGTACTCAGAACAGGTTAATAACAAATGGCACCACTCAAGCACATTGTGCTTTGTGGGAAATGATGGAACCGTGGGGAAGATGACAGCATTACTTTCCTTTCACTTTCTTTATAAAGAACTTAACATGGTATTTTGGGAACAGTTACTTAATAATGACCAAGACAAAAAAATTAAATCAAGCAGAATTTTCCATAGTGATCTTATGAAATTCTACACGGGACTTCCTCAAGGACATTTTTGGTCTATTTCCAATTAAGTTTAACAGATAAGCACAGTGCCTATGTACTCCAAAGTCCAGCTGCAAAATCAAAACATTAGCTACCAAGGCAGCAAACTTAAGTGCATTGGGTGGTCCAAACCTGGACCTCAATGCTCAAAATTCTAACCCATCATGCAGTATGGGAACAAGGAAGGACTGGCAGGCTTTCCAAGAGGAAAACAGGCCAATGGCTGAATGCAGTGACAAGAGATTGCAAGGCTGACCTGAGGGCAAACCACCTACAGCTGAGACATCTGAACACACCCCCTGTGCCAAGAATATGCAGCAAAAATGAATTACCAAGTTGAAAATCTTACAGACATTGAGAAAAATATGGAAAGCAACCATACCTCCAAGTGGGTTATACAATTTGGCAACCTGCACACTTCCAATGTGTGACACCTCACTGGCATTTGGCTGAAAGGAAAAAAGAAATGTTCTGTGAAACCTGCAGCCAACACTCCATTCCTGGTGATTCACCAGGCCCTCAACTTTAAACAAGAGCTCTATTTGAAAAGTTTTGCTGTCCCATCACTAAAAACAGCTGCTCTGACCCAATTCTCCCTCTGACAGCAGCCAGCTACAAAACTGCCCTGAGACAGTGACCATCACTGAGTCTCCAGTGCAGCCAAGTGTTCAAGTAGCAAGTCATCCTTTCCCAATTGATGGAATTTATAGGCATGGGCTTCCCTTGAAATCAAGTGCCTGAGTACAACTGAACTGGCCAGAGCTCAGCTGACAAACCAGGTGAGAGTGGTTCCCAAAAAGATCACAAAGTCAGGGCAGCACCCAAGGCTGGGATTTATTTGGTACTAATGAAACACTTACTGGAGTGAGCTCCAGTAAGAATTTCAGCTGGAAAAGGTGAATTTTTACTCTAACAGGCAGCAAAACCCTTTTTCTTTTCCTCAGCTCTAGATGCAATTATTTGCATAGATGTGAAATGAAAACAGTTTATCCCAGGTTACTCAGATGGAATAAACGTTGGGCTCCTTGGCTGAGCTCCTCATTTAGTACAGAATGTGCCACAATGGAGCTCAAAAATCACTACTGTGTCCATCAGCATAAGCATATTTTTAACAAGAACAACCTACTGCCATCCAACTACTTCATTCTCAAGGCAAAATTGGCTGACAGGGAAGATAAAAAGTTATTAATCTGAAGTTTTCTTGGACTTTAACTGAAATAAGAATATCACTTGCAAAGACCTGTAAAAGCAGTATTCCGCAGTCTTTTAGAAATCCCACAATATTTTGCTTGTGAGACTGTTCATCCTTCAT
This sequence comes from Muscicapa striata striata, assembly GCA_030060385.1. Classification (NCBI taxonomy): domain Eukaryota; kingdom Metazoa; phylum Chordata; class Aves; order Passeriformes; family Muscicapidae; genus Muscicapa; species Muscicapa striata. The sequence goes on along the minus strand of JAREIS010000285.1, from coordinate 56,953 downwards.
CCATGTCGCTGTCATTTGCACCAAGTGCTGCCTCAACACAATTCCACTAATATTTCTGTTTCAATCATCACTACTGGCAGAGCTTAGGGCAGGGACTGGACATGAAGGGGAACAGGGAGTCACCTGAACTTCACATCCTTTGATGTCAGCTCAACCAAGGAGTTTGCTCTAAGAGCATCTGTGCATTTTACAGAAGAATGGGAACAAATCACATAAGGTGCCAAACACATGAGCTTGGATTGCTTATGCAGGTTTTCATTGCTTGTTTAGCCTACATTTTCTCCTAGTTAATGCATTTAATTAACTTCGTAATTAATTGTTTAATTAATCATAAGCACTGTATTAATCATATTCATCTTAGGCATTGTAATTTTCCACCTAAGAAAGTAGGTAGCTAAGTGTCTTTTGGCGCTCTACTGTCAGAGTTGGATTGTTAGATCCCCAAATTTTTTCGTTTTGCTAAACAAACCCTGATAACCAAAAATGAACAAAGCCTGATCGTGTAACAGGCTGGACACCTGGAATCTGGACTTCTTGGCCCTCCAAGGACATGTTGGAGTGACCAGAAGACAATGAAGAAACTAATAAACAGTACATTTTAACCTCAGAATTCAAAACAAGTTTTCTGGGGAAAAGATTATAAACAGACTGAAAAATGTGGACAAATTAGCATGAGACAGGAGTCATCAATATCCAACACATCAATATCCAATAATCCAATAATTAATTAATGAGAAGACTCTAGCATTTAGAACCAATGGATAGGAATTTCTATATTTACTAAAAATGTATCAGTAAGGGGAAAACTTAGAAAGTGGTGTGTATGTGGCTGGAGTTCTCCACTATGCACCAGAGCCGAGAATAAAATAATGTCTAATCCTAATACTAAAAAAGTTACTGTTCCAGGGTTTCTTTTCTCCTTACGTTTTTGGTGACTTTGGTATAAACACAGAACAATGAGAAGTCCACTCATTTTGACCAAGAGCCATTCCCAGAGCATGAATTGACTGAATGTCACAGCACGGGCAAGCTCCGCCTTCCCCCGGCAGCTCCTCAGCGCCATCCCTGGGAGTCGCTTCCCCCGGGGCGGCTCCTCAAAGGGGCCCGTGGGATAAATGGAATAAATTTTGTTTATCCTGTGTAGTAAGACATCTGTTAGGTCTTATGTTTGTTCAATTTGTGTCTTTTAAAAAAACAATTCATTCTGCAACAGACCTAATTGGCCATTGTTAAGAACTTACAAATGAGAGGGTTTTGGGGTGCTGGCCACCTCAGCAAAGCTGCTGGCTACTTCCAGAGGCCTGGACAGAGGCAGAGACTTGTCCAAGCTCTCCCCTTTCCATTCATAGCACCTGCACATGGTTATGTCTTGTTGAGAGCAAGAAGGAGGTCACTGCTTCTCACTGAGCAGAATGTCAAAATATCGCGTGGATCAAGAAGATATGGTGCTACTCCTTGAGCCCTGCTATATTCCTCAATTTTGTCTACAAGGAATCAGATCTCCAAGCAAGCACAGACAGCTTTGGGAGTGTCCAGTTCCCCACTAAAGTAGCAATAATGCACTGCAAAGATCACCAGTACAGACAAACACCCAGAAACATCAGACACTGAGCAGCAGACAAAACTGCTAAGGGCAAAGCATCTTGTCGGCAATCCTTACCAAAGTTGTGAACCTTTCCAAATCAGTCACTGAATATCATGATGCAGACAATCAATTAGCAAAACCCTTAAATGACTGATACAGTTGTGAAGGGTGGTGGCTAACAACAAATCAGCAAGTTGGAGTGTGCCTCAAGCAATAATGGGATTAATTGTAGAAGGTAAACATAAAGAAACTCATTCAGGTATTGAAGGTATGATAGACAATTTGGAAAGGCTGGTACTTAGCACTAGGTTGACAGCGATTATGGCAAGGGTAGTCAGCAAATGTAAAATCTGCTGACAGAGCAATACACAGTTTTACAAAAGATTGCCCTTAGTGATCACAAAAAAGGGAAATAGTGCAGGAGAATAATGACAAAGAGATTTTTTCTGAGTTACCTCAGCAAGAACAATATAGGTATTTATTAGGTTTAGTAGACACATTTTCTACATGGCCAGAGGCTTTTCCTTGTCACACCAACAAAGCTAGAGAAGTACCTCAAGTAATAATAAAAAAATAATACTCAGATTAGGGATCTTTTTTTGTTTTTTGTTTTTTTGTGTAATAGTTCGATGTATTCCAGCTTTCATGAGATGTTTTGCCAATATTTATAATAAGAAACATTTTTATCATAGATAAGAAAATGAGTTTTACAAGTGAGACTTCCAAGACAAATCTTGAAAGTCTCTAAGTGGGGGACTGTTGCAAATAGCTTAGGAGGAAGCAGTGGTTAATGGAACACCAAGAGCTCTGGAACCACCTATGTCCCAAATCATGCCAGAGCAGTGCAGTTTGTTCAAGAACAGACTGTGCAGCTCAGATAACCAAGATGGAAATGACTACTATATGGAAGACCACTATGAAAGGGCAACCAAAGTCCAAAAGCTCAGCGACCACCCAGGGTCTCTAAAGATCCCAAACTAGACCCTCAGAGACCACCTGTGCAGACTCAAGCGATTTATGCATATTTAATGATTTCTGAGAAATAGAATGCTATGTACTGCGTGCTCCATTGTGACCTCACGGCTGGTGCCAGCTCCGTCACGATGTGCTCCGCCTGGCCCCCGTCTATAAAAGCAGGGCAGGCACACAGCCGGCGCTCCCCGAGAGCACCATGCCCTGCCACGGCCGGCGAGGGCGCCGCAGCCGGCCGCAGCCGCAGGAGCCGGAGCAGGAGCCGCAGGCGGAGCAGGAGCCGGAGCAGGAGCCGCAGGCGGAGCTGGAGCAGGAGGAGCCGCAGGCGGAGCAGGAGCCGGAGCAGGAGCCGCAGGCGGAGCAGGAGCCGGAGCAGGAGCCGCAGGCGCTCCCGGCTCCGCGGCGTGCGGAGGAGGCCCCGGGCCCTGTCCCGCCGCCGCGGGTATCGCCGGCAGCGCCGCCGCCGCTACCGCTGAGCCGGGCCTGGGCTGCACCCACCCCGCCAGAGCCGGAGAGCGCCAGCCATGGCGCAGGCCTGGCTCTGCCAGTAAAGCGTAGCAAGCTCACTCCGAGTGTGCGTGTCCCTGCCTCTGCGCCAGCGCCTGGCGTCGCTCGCCGTCCGCCCGGTGTCTGCGTCTGTCGCCCCCCAGGGTTTCCCTGGCTCGGGACGTGCCCCTGTTCTCCACGCTAGACCGCTCCCCTGTTGGTCGTGCCTCTCAGAAACAGATCCCTACTGCATGAGACAATGCCTTGAGACCCAGGCCCCTCCAAAACTGTCTTTGTCCTTGCTGCACTCGTGCCAAGAGGGTTTTGTGTTCACTGGAGGCTGATGTCACTGAGCAGTGGACTGTGACATCACAGAAGGATGGATGATGACATTGCTGTCCCTCACAGCTTCTATTCAGTTGGCAGAGCCTGGGGGCCTGAACTCCATCCAATCCTCATGCAGTGAGGATTGAGGATCAAGCCAGGCTTCTCTAGTGCTGCATGGTGCCTGTCACTGGCAGATCTTGGTGCCAGTCTCAGAGCCATCAGCCCCGTTTCCCTGCCCTGCCTGCTTCAGGCAGCCGAGCACTGCAGATGCAGCACTGAGGGTGAGCTGTGCAGGAAAATGTCCTGCTGGGGTGGCTGTGGGTGTGTCATGGGACTCAGCGAGCTGGGAGGGTGGCCTTCTCCAGGGGCCTGGCCACTTCTTGCTCCCTGCCCCAGGACAGCCAGTGACCACGGCCTCTCCTCCTGCAGGAGGTGGCAGCAGCGAGGGCAAACAGCCCCTGATCCTTATTCTCCACATCCTGCTGCAGAGCACAAAAATGTCCACAGAGACCGACAGCAACTGCCCCATCTGCCAGGACACTTGTGAGGATGTGGCTTCTACTCTGCCCTGCCACCACCAGTTTTGCCTGGGCTGTATCCTGCGGTGGACACAGAGAAATCCAGTGTGCCCACTCTGCAGAAGAACAGTAATGACTGTCCGATTTTCTGATCATGGGGAAGACGACTATCTGGAGACATCCATCACAGTCCCTGAGGAGCTGCCAGATGGCAGCAGCCAGGCAGAGAGAGATCCCGGCAGCCAGGATGAGAACAGCTCCCATCCTCCTGTGGTCTCCCCTTCATCTTCTCCACAGGGAACAATGTCTCCAGCAGAGCCGGAAGGTTCAGGGCTGGAGTCTGTGGGCAGTGTCCTGCCTGAGGTCTGGGCAGAAATTTTTCGTCAACAACAGCATCTCCTGGACCCCATGCGGCCCTGGCTGCATGAGAGGCTGGAGGGAATATACCAGGGTTGGTGGTGGGTGGTAGATGCCATAGAGAGCAGCATCTTGCATGGCCTTTGCATCTACGGGCCAAATGCTGAGATTCTGGTCGAGGTTCTGCAGCCTCTCCTCGAGGAACACACAGCACCCCTGGTCCATGGTGTCATCAGCATCATTATGGGCCAGTGCAGCCAGCAGGCTCAGAGGCTGCTGCGCTCTGGTGCCATTAGGAACGAGAACAATGGCCCTGTGGCCAGTGCCAGTGCCAGCTCCAGCTCCACCAGCTCCAGCTCCAGCTCCACCAGCTCCAGCTTCAGCAATTCCAGGATCTCCAGCTTCAGTGACTCCAGGAGCTTCAGCTTCAGCAGCAATAGCTGCAACTGCAGCTGCAGTTGCAGTTGCAGCTGCAGCTGCGACAGCTGCAGCTCCAACAGCTGCTGCTCCAACAGCTCCAGCTCCAGCAGTTCCCAGCAAGGGACTCCTGACAGCAGCCCCACAGGCTCTGATGAGGAGGAAGAAGCTGGTACATCAGAGGCTTCCCCCTGCCCAGGGCAGCAGTCGCAGCCCCTCTGTTCCCAGACCAGGGACTGATTTTCCACTGGGCCCCAGCATGTCTGACAAAAGAGGGAGCTCGGGCCCTGGAGCTCTCCTCGGGCCTTCCAGGGGCTGCCCCACCGGCAGCTCTAGCAGGGTTTTTGCAACCCTTTATTCAAGGAAAAGGAAATAAATTGGTTTTGCCCTCACAAAATCTCTGGGTGCTGCTTTCTCTCCCTTCTCATGCCCTTCCCGTTAAGCCCCACTGTAGGTGGCACTCAGGTACTGGGGGGCACAGCCATGGGGTCCCAGAGCCATTGGGCCATGGCAACAGCACCTCTTCCCACAGCTTCCTGCTGCAGCTGCACACCCACAGAGCAGCAGATGCCACAGGCAGAGCAGGCATCAGGGCAGCTGGTCCTGTCACAGGACCATGCCCTCAGCCTGTCTCAGTATTTTGTCTTCCCTGCCCACTTGGGAGAGGGGAGTGACACAGTGGCTTTGGTGGGTGCCTGGCCAGGGTGCATCCAGGGTCAATCCAGTAGATTTTTCACATCTTGTCCTGTCCTGACTTTCCCAAGGGCTACTGTATAAACAGTTCCATTTGCTCAGGACCTCACTTAATATTATTCCTCCATGAAACATCTAACCCTACTCTGGAATATGCATTCTCCAGAAACCCACAGGACGTAGGAAAATTTGTGGTTCCTTCTTGCTGGTCGGTGGAGACAGATCTGCTATTTTGTTGACTGTATTCATTGGAATTGGATAGTACCCATCTTTACCTTTTACTACTAAAAGATTAATTTCCTGGGAAGCTCCCTTGACCTTACTTTGTTTTATGACAAAAACAGCTTTCAGGAGGACCTGGATTATATTGTCTCCTTTCCAAAAACTTCCTCTGCTGTGCTGCATCATACACTAGTGTGATGGATGTACTGCAGATATTCTGAAGCCTCACTCTTTTCCAGTGCCATGGTAAATACTGGGCTATACTGCTGCCCAGTACATTCCAGCCCTGGGGCTATACAGGTGTGTTGGGTTGATGTGGCCAAAAATGTGTATTCTATCACCATCTGCTGAAGCTGGGTGGGGTAATGATTCCTTATCTCCGTGGCACACAGTATCTGCCATCTTTAAGACTAGGTGGGGCAGTGCTCTTTATCTTTTCCACAACCCATCCTCCCTCCAGGAAGATATCATCTGATGATGAGCCATTCAGTCCCACTGTATGACTGATAAAATTACATCATCCCATTAGGAGATGCTCCACCCAGGCCTTTCCTACCTAGATAAAAACTGAGATTTTGGACAGCAAGATACCCTTCTTTCCACTGGATTCCAGAGGAAAACCAGACCTTTTCCACATCATCCCTGGACCTTTCAGAGGAAAACTGCACCCTTCTACAGGGCCTTCTACTGCTTCAGCTGAACCACGTCTACCACTGCAGGAGGACTGTAGCCACCATTTAATGGGACTGCTACCAACACCCTGACTGATGGGGTGTCAGGTTGTGTTCTGACTCTGTCAGGGTTGGGATTGTTCTTTGTAATACTGCATTTCTATTTTAATTTTCCTAGTAAAGAACTGTTATTCCTAATTCCTATATCTTTGCCTGAGAACCTCTTAATTTCAAAATTACTATAATAATTTGGAGGAAGGAGGTTTACATTCTCCATTTCAAAGAGAAGCTTCTGCCTTTATTGGCAGACACCTGTCCTTCAAACCAGGACAGATTTTGGTGCCCAACGTGAGGCACTAGGGCATTGAGAGATAAAAGGAATAACAATTCTTGAATAACCTAATTTTTGTGTGCTGGTGTTGGGGGTTGGGTTTTTGTTCTTTTACTGTGTGAGTTTAAAGAATTTTTCCCATTATCATGCTAACGAAGCCTGCCAGCTACGCCCAGGATCTTTTTGACAACTCTAGACAAAGGTGTAGGTGGGAGCGGGCTTCCAACAGGGGCTACTCGTGTTTCCGGTGAGCTCGGAGAAAGGAGACCCCCCCGCTTACAGCACACATGGTAAGAACACAGGAGAGCCAGACCCTCTGCAATCAAGTGCCCTGCATCTCCCCCGCTCCAGGCTCCTACCTCTGAGGACACAGCTAATCACCAGGACACAAACGGTGAGCGAGGAGCTGCTCCCAGCCTGCTCCCACCTGAGACACAGCGCGGCCGCTGCCGCCCCCGCCCCTCCCGCTCCCGCCTGCTCTCCGCAGCTGTGCCGGCTCTGTCCTGTCTTCACCACCGGGACCGAGTGCAGAGAGAGTGTGCCTGCGGCTAAAGACTGGAACTCAGTTATCTGTTCTGTTTTGTTGGTAATTTTAATAACTGCTGTTGTTTCTGCTTGTACAGTTAAATATATATTACTAAAAGAGCTGTTACTCCTACCCCCTTATCTCTGCCTTAGAGTCCTTGATTCAAACAATTATAACACTCAGGAGGAAGCAGAATTAAATTCTCTATTTCTGGCTTTAGACACCTGTCCTTCAAACCAGGACAGCTGGATATAGAAACCCCATTAAGTGGCATCCTGTGGTCTAGCTTACCCTGGTTCAAGTGGCACATGGTTGTGGCTATATTTCTCCCATCTGCAGGCCCTTATCTAAACATGGGCCCTATAACTAAGGCTACTGTGTCTGTTATCCAGTTTGCTTTATGGGTTAATAAGGTGAAGAATTTGTGGGTTTTTAACTTCCTTTGGAAAGCGGGTACATGGATTCAGGGCTACCACACGCTAGTTGTATGTTTTTGGGGTTACTTTAATAATGACACCTACTGTGAGGGAATGGCACCAGGGAAAATTTTCTCCCAACCCTTCACCCAGTTTTTTGGGTCTACCCCACCAGTTTTTGAAGGGTTCAAATCTCCTGTGAATGTTAATGATACCATACAGTGGCTGGTGTTGCTGATAGGCATGTTCTACTTAGCATTCAGAGACAAGTGAATATTGGCTTGGATATCAACTCTGATACCTACCCCAGGAAACAGTGGCCCTGCCCCAGAGCCTGACCCTACCACAGAGACTAGAGATGCTGCCCCAGAGCCTGCCCCTGCCCCAGGGACTAGGGATGCTGCCCCAGAGCCTGATGCTGCCCCACAGCCCACTGCAGAAAGGAACAATCTGGAGTGGGTGGGGATTCTACTGAAGGAGATAGGCCAGATGTTGAAGGAGCCCTTTTTCCCAGCTGGTGAGAAACCCTCCCCCTGCCCTAAAGAAAGAAAGTCTGATGGTGCTGCAGTGGAACCCATAGTTGTTACATCTGTCCAGGTTCCAGTTGGATCACAGGGGCAGCCACAGCCAGCAGCAGTTGCCCCTGTGGAAACTAGAACATCTAAAATGAAAACAAAGCACCTGGATAATGAGGATCAGCAAGGAGGGTCCTCACAACCAGCAAGGGAGCCACAGGTTGAGATTGTCACCGAGTCCCTCTCATACGAAAGTCTCTGTAACCTGCAAAAAGACATTGCGCGACGGGGCCGTGAGGCTTTCACAACTTTGTTACTTCAGGTCTGAGACCTTATGGGAACAGGTGTATAACTGGATGGCACTGAGCCCAGGAATTTGAGACCCTTATCCCAGGACTCTGGTGTGGATCAGTATTTTTAAGGGAGCCAGGCCCCCTTCCCCTGTGGGACCAGCTTTTAATGAGTGTGAGAGAGAGGTTTGTCCACAGAGAGAAAATGCAGGAGCACCGCCATAGAATGCGCTGGAAAACCCTTGAGGAAGGCATCAAGCAGCTGAGGGAAGTGGCAGTATTGGAGGTACTCTTTGGGAGGGATGGACAGCATGACAATGACCCTGACAAGGTCAGGTGCACAGGGCACCTGGGACCCGGCTTCACCATTAAAAAAAGAGCAAAGTCAAAGGACCTGCCCGAGAGATCCAGTTCCTGGGAGTGAAGTGGCAAAACTGACGGCACCAGATCCCCACTGAGGTCATCAATAAGATCACTGCAATGTCTCCACCAACAAGCAAGAAGAAAACACATGCTTTCCTAGGTGCCATAGGCTTTTAGAGAATGCACATCCCTGAGTACAGCCAGATTGTGAGCCCTCTCTACCTGGTCACCTGCAAGAACGATTTCCACTGGGGCCCTGAACAACAGCAAGCCTTTGCCCAGACCAAGCAGGAGATCGCTCATGCTGTAGCCCTTGGCCCAGTTAGGACAGGACCAGAGGTAAAGAATGTGCTTCACTCTGCATCTGGGAACCATGGTTTGTCCTGGAGCCTTTGGCAGAAGGTGCTTGGTGAGACTCGAGGCCGACCCCTGGGATTCTGGAGCTGAAGCTCCAGAGGGTCTGAAGCCAATTACACTCCCACGGAGAAGGAAATCTTGGCTGCCTATGAAAGAGTTCAAGCTGCCTCAGAGGTGATTGGCACAGAAGCACAACTTCTCCTGGCACCCCGACTGCCAGTGCTGGGGTGGATGTTCAAAGGAAAGGTTCCCTCTACCCACCATGCCACCGACGCCACATGGCGCAGCGCGCCCGTATTGGTAACCCAAATCGCCCTGGGATTTTGGAGATAATTACAAACTGGCCAGAAGGTGAAGATTTTGGTCTCGCTGAGGAGGAGGAGCAGAAGCAAGTGACCCGGGCTGAAGAAGCTCCACTGTACAACCAGCTGCCAGCAGATGAAACGTGCTACGCTCTTTTCACCGACGGTTCCTGTCGCATCGTGGGAATGAATCGGAAGTGGAAAGCGGCCGTATGGAGCCCCACACGACAGGTTGCACAAGCTACCGAAGGAGAAGGTGGATCAAGCCAACTTGCTGAACTCAAAGCTGTTCAGCTGGCCTTGGACGTTGCTGAGAGAGAGAAATGGCCAAAGCTCTACCTCTACACTGATTCATGGATGGTAGCCAATGCTCCGTGGGGCTGGCTGGAAAGATGGAAAAAGGCTGACTGGCAACATAGAGGAAAACCAGTCTGGGCTGCTGATGAGTGGAAAGACATTGCCACTCGGATAGAGAAGCTACCTGTGAAAGTCCGTCATGTGGATGCCCATGTTCCCAAGAGTCGGGCTAGTGAAGAACACCGGCACAACGAGCGGGTAGATCAGGCTGCACAGACAGAGGTGTCAAAGATAGACTTAGATTGGGAACACAAGGGAGAATTGTTCCTGGCTCGATGGGCCCACGATGCCTCAGGTCATCAGGGCAGAGACACCACCTATAAGTGGGCATGAGACCAAGGGGTGGATCTAACCATGGACAGTATTTCCCAGGTTATCCATGACTGTGAGACGTGTGCTGCCATCAAGCAAGCCAAGCGGGTGAAGCCCCCTGGTATGGGGGGCGGTGACCCAAATATAAGTACGGAGAGGCCTGGCAGATTGACTACATCACACTGCCTCAGACCCGCCAAGGCAAGCGCTACGTGCTGACCATGGTGGAAGCCACCACCGGGTGGTTGGAGACCCACCCTGTGCCCCACGCCACTGCTCGGAACACCATCCTGGGCCTGGAAAAACAAGTCCTCTGGAGACATGGTACCCCTGAGAGAATTGAGTCAGACAACGGGACTCATTTCAAGAATGGCCTTATCAACGCCTGGGCTGAGAACATGGCATTGAATGGATGTATCATATCCCTTACCATGCAGCAGCTGCCGGGAAGGTTGAATGGTGCAACGGCCTGCTCAAGACTACCCTGAAGGCACTTGGTGGGGAACGTTCAAGAATTGGGAAACAAACTTCACAAAGGCCACCTGGATGGTGAACACCCGAGGGTCCATCAATTGAGCTGGTCCTGCCCAGTCTGAACCCTTGCACACAGTGGTTGGAGATAAAGTCCCTGTAGTACACATGAAAGGCATTTTAGGGAAGACTGTTTGGATTAGTCCTACCTTGGGCAAGGACAAACCCATCCGTGGGATTGTCTTTGCTCAAGGGCCTGGTTACACTTGGTGGGTAATGCAGAAAGATGGGGAAACCCATTGTGTACTGCAGAAAAACCTAATTTTAACTGAGAACTGTGTGTAAGGTTTTTTCATTATACAGATGGTATTAGAATAAGGGGTGGATAATGTGTTGGGTTGATGTGGCAAGAAATGTGTATTCTACCACCATCTGTTGAAGCTGGGTGGGGCAGTGATTCCTTATCTTAGTGGCACACAGTATCTGCTAATGGGACGTCTTTAAGACTAGGTGGGGCAATCATCTTTATCTTTTCCACAACCCATCCTCCCTCCAGGAAGATATCATCTGATGATGAGCCATTTAGTCCCACTGTATGACTGATAAAATTACATCATCCCATTAGGAGATGCTCCACCCAGGGGGAGGACCCAAGCCTTTCCTACCTAGATAAAAAACCGAGATTTTGGACAGCAAGATATCCTTCTTTCCACTGGATTCCAGAGGAAAACCAGACCTTTTCCACATCATCCCTGGACCTTTCAGAGGAAAACTGCACCCTTCTACAGGGCCTTCTACTGCTTCAGCTGAACCACGTCTACCACTGCAGGAGGACTGTAGCCACCATTTAATGGGACTGCTACCAACACCCTGACTGATGGGGTGTCAGGTTGTATTCTGACTCTGTCAGGGTTGGGATTGTTCTTTGTAATACTGCATTTCTATTTTAATTTTCCTGGTAAAGAACTGTTATTCCTAATTCATGTATCTTTGCCTGAGAACCTCTTAATTTCAGAATTATACTAATTTGGAGGGAGGGGGTTTACATTGTCCATTTCAAAGAGAAGCTTCTGCCTTTATTGGCAGACCCCTGTCCTTCAAACTGGGACAGGTGGATTCCTCTGCAGGTGAAAGCAAACTGTGTGTGCCCTCTCCTGATGAAGGAATGGAGAAAAATGCATCAGTTATGTCTATGGTGGCACCACTTTGCTGCCGTGGACTCCACACTGAAGTTTGAGCACATCTGGCACGGCAGCACTCGGTGATGGTGTGACTTCATTCAGGCCGTGATACTCCACTGTAGGTCTCCACTCTCCCTTAGACTTATGCATGGGCCATAAGGGACTGCTAAAGGCTGAGCAAGTCTTGCTGACCACTCCTGGGTTCTCCAGGTCACGAATCATCTCATGGATGGGGGTCACACCTGTCCTGGCTGGGGCAGGATTTTTGACAATGCACTGTTGTGGGGTAGTGATTGGCACCTGTTGTTCTTTGACCCTCAGCAGTCCCACAACAGAAGGGTCCCCTGAGGCACCAGGGATCAGCTCTCTCATTTCCTCTGTCTCCACAGCAGCTATCCCAAAAGCCCAACGATGCCCTTTTGTGTCCTTGAAATACCCTCTCCTGAGGTAATCTATGCCAAGGATGCACAGGGCCTCTGGCCAGGGGTGTTCTGCCGTTTGTGAAGAACAAAGGCTCACTTCAGCTATCAGTACAGTCAGCTGCTGGGATTCCCCCCGTAACCACAGAACAGAGATGGATTCTGCCCCTGCACAGCTCAATGGCATCAGGATACATTTTGCACTGGTGTGGACCAAAGCTGCCTGCTCTTGTCGGTCTGATGTGCCAAGCCATCAATGCACACAGTCCTGGAGAGCTGACTGGCTCTTTTCTCCACTCAGCTGGGGCCAGAACCCCTCTAGTCCTGGTCATAGTACTCATTGCTCACTTCTAGTGAATGTGAACTGGAGATCCCTACAAGAGGATCGAAGAAACATCAGCCCTTCTATTATGAGAACTTGCCCACTGAAAACTAGAGCAGATCTATCCTTGAAGAATTTCCTGTGGTGGTGTCAGAGACTGGAAAGATCGGTGTTTGGAGAGCTTTTGGGATGTGTGTGTAGGGGGGAGGAAAGGTCAGGCCTTCCCCAGGCAAAGCAGTCAATTGCCTCACTTCCCCCAAAGGGCCTGAATGCCAGCCTGGCTGAGCTGCCAGTCATTGGCACACTGGAGGAAAAGCCCCACACTCCACCCCTGGAGCCCCTGACCCAGCTTCTGAGTGGCCAAATGACCAGAAGTCCTAAGTGGGAGGTGGGCTCATGAAGGTCAAGGGGTATTTAAGGCTCAGCATGAGGCCACATGTCCTGATGCTACCTTCATCGTCTGTCTGAACACCCCTGGAACTCAGGAGTTCCTATCTATATGTATGCTTTTCTGTATCTTTTCTCTCTTCTTCTTCTTCTAACTGCCTCTTCTTTGAACATTTTGAGTAACTTAACATCAAATGGGTTTAATGTTTGCCAAGTGGAATGGGTCAAGTTAATGCTCTGAGAAATGTTTTCTGTTGATTGGGTGTTGTGGCAAACCTTTTGCCAAAGCTTGCTGATTTTTAAAAGTTTGCCAGTAAAGTTGTTTGGACCTCTTGAGAATATCTTTTTAGTTTTTCTCCCATGTATTTAACCAGAGTAAAAGAATCAGTGTAACCCCTTTCAAAAGGCCTTCTAGCAAGTTGATTGGGGCCTTACAAATGGTTGTTCTTCCTCTCAACTCTCTCAAAATACCTTTCTTTGCTTTTTCTGTGGAATTCCAGTCATCAGCCTTCATTTGGCTACCCTTTTGCTAAGGACAGATTTCAGCATTAAATGCCAGCCTTGTTGGGAAGATGAGTATATGCCTTTGAATCAGCTCCAGCCAAGCTCCACAAGTAAATGGGCAGGTACATTTTACCAAAAAGAGTAGCTCAAAAAGCAAAGGACAGTCCATTTTTCTTAGTCTAGATCAGTATATACATCAGATATGAATGTTAATTTCTTAAGATGAATTCAGTTATCAGACATGAACTTAACACTGCCACCAGCAACCAAAAAATAACTGTACTCATAAGGGAAAGTGCAACTGGTTTAGAAACCCATACTGTAAATGCAGAACATCATACACTAACATTCCTATGTATTTCACACTCACTATTAAGGTGTTGGCTTGTTGGGTAACCTGTAATCCAATGAATGACTGTGTACCTTAGAAGAACCAGAAACACAATGTTCAGATATAAATGAACTGAGAACTGCAGTGGTTTTCTTCTTGTTGCTGACTTTACCGACATTAGGGCAGAATATTCAGGGTCTACAGTGATGGTGCAGATCCTACTGCATAAGAGGCAGTGTCATGGAAAAGGAATTGTTTACAGCCAGACTGGTTAGATGTGGAGGCCTTGGGGCCTGCTAGGGAAACAACAATCTCCATGCCCTCGAAGGAGAGACCCTGAGTCATTGAAGAGGCATTTAAGGGCATGGAGACAAAAGGCTTCTCCACAGTCCTTTGCTCTTTTATGTTAATGTATCCCAGTTCCCTGTTCCCCATTGGCCTGTTGGCCCAGACCGCCCCTTCTACCCTTTATGGCCTTCCCCTAAAATGTTCTCCCATTCCCTGATCCCCACTGGCCCTGGTTTACTGCATTGTTCTGCCCCTGTTACCCTATTGGTTTTCCCAGTCCCTTACCCCACCTATGCACCACTTTCCCTGTTTTCATTGGTCCCTGATCCCATGCTCCGCCCCTCTTTCCCCATTTAAACCCAAACCCTTCCATGCTCTTGCCTTTTTGTCTCTGGACCCCTTTCTTTGATGCGTGGCTGCAAAAACCGCATCGGAACTCTGCACAAAAGACCCTTCCCATCCTTTCACTTGCCGGCCTTCTCCTGTCATCTGTGGAGTGCTTGTGTGTGAGTGAGCTTCCGTGTGCCGGTCTGCCCGCCTGGATCATCTCCTGCTGGAGACGCTTCAGGAAGGTAACGGCAACTCACCATCACCACACGCTGCTACAGTTAGAGGCTGTTTCTTAAAAAGTTTAATTCAAGTACCACAGAGCCAAGTTCTGACTTAAACAGAAAGTGAAACACTGCCAAGATTTTGGGCCAAATCCCCATCTCCCATTCCTCAGCCTCAATGTGGAACCTTGCCCATGGGGATATTTTAATGTGACACAGGGAAAACTGCTGCAAAATGCCAATAATTAAATGACCATTGCATCTGAGGCAGATGCTGATCCAGCAAACTCACGCCACACTGATGGCCTGTAAAGGATTCCTGTGATTCACCAGCAGAACACCATTTACCCACTTCCAAAAAACTCTGCAAATCTTGTCAAAATCTAGACTGTAAATCTCTTGCTTACAAGCATCTCTTGAAAGACATCTCACATTTGTTTTTCACAGGATTCATCTGTAAACCAACACTATATTATACCGGGATTGTTACAAGATGGACTTGCACAGACCAGCATCCACTATTTAAGTGTGGGACTTGGAACAGCAAACAATGCAGCTCTTTGTGTCAGAGACTGCCCTTAAGCATTTTCACACAAAACCAATTCAATCCTGATGGCAGTGACTCAGATCTACTACAGCCAAAAAAATAAAAGACAAGGTCACTGCAGATAGATTTTACTTAGATGTTGAGATTCAAATAAAACAAATAAACCTCAAATTGGAAACAGTAAAAATTAGAAGCAAGCAATAAATAGAGATCCTTGATGCACCAACTACAGAAAATCCTTCTAATAATATATTACCTATACACCTGCAATGTTTCTTTCTTAATGCTATATTAATTGAATATTTGTATACAGAAATGACTGACTGCATCACTAAATACGTTTTTACACTACTACAAGAAAAACTCCAGCTTCCATTTTTGCATGGAAACTTTCTGTTTTGAAGTGCCACAATGGGCAGTCTCCTATCCAAAACAATGCTAGCTGTTCATAAACCATTGGGAAAGAAAAGTCTTAAAAGAAAACAAAACGAAATCCCAAATCATAGAATTAATTAGCTGAAACAACATTTTGGAAAGCCATTACTGTTGTAAGCAAAGGATGCTCAACCTCTCAGTATTCTTTTCTTCTAGCACATTACTCAAAATGATTCATATTCAGCAACTACTCTGATTTGCTCCAACATTGAGTTAAGAGTCGCCTCAGAGACTGACTCAGCGAGGTGGATATTTACTTTATTTGGTGGGGGATCGCTCCTCCTAACATAAACACTCAGCACTTTACACAGCACAATTCATGGCTAAATTTCACGCATATCCATTACATTCCTTGGGATAGGAGTGGTTGTACAAATTACTTCTCGGAAGTCATTTATGTCATTAGCATATGTGATGAACAAGGTGCAGTGTACTCGGGTGGTTGCACTGAGGAAGGCTGTGAGTCTTCCTCAAGGGTTGTTCTGATGAAGGCTGGCAGTCTTCCTGACTTGACACTTTTCACCTTTCTTTCTGAAGCATGGGCAGTCCTTCGCCAGCAGTTTCTGTGCTGGCTTCAACAAGTTCTGTTCCTCTTATCTTAACAAGGTGCATTCTGTTTCTCTTATCTTGGTTGGATTAAGGCACATCCTGCTTCTTAGGCTTGTGATTAATGTTTCTTGACTCTTAATAGTTAGCTCATGCTTATGTGAGTTAACTATTGATCAGCTCCTTTCAATGCCAGGGAGATCCTGGCAAAGGGGTCAGCCAGGGAGACGGGAGAGAGGCCGGGAGCGGGGCGAGTCTGAGAGAAGGCAGATCCTGGCAATGGGGAGAGAGCCCTGGGAGAAGGGGAAGAGTCCAGGGCAGAGGGAAGGGAGCCTGGGTGAGGAGGCATTCTGGGAGAGGGAAGACAGCCCTTAGAGAGATGGGAGAACCTGGGGTTGGGGTGAGCCTTGTGTTATAAATGAATATTGGATGTGTTCAATTTTGTCCAATTAATCAAACAACAAAGTTAAATTTAGCAGTAATTTATTAATAATAGCAATTGTATATAAATGAATACAATCAAAATATATGAGCTACATAAATGTGAGTAAATACAAAATTCAGCAGCAATTTAAGTATAATAGAGGCATGGTTTGGTTGAACAAAGCATAAGCAAAACCGACCGGGGGATTCCCCGACCGGGGGTACGGGTAGGGCCATTCCTCGCACACCGTACCAAATCAGTCAAGCTAAAAATCTCACTTATATACTCTTTACTAATGCATATTAATACAGAAGCTTCTAGAAAGCTCCTCCTTGTTTCTATTCCTAATATCTACGTCACTGTGTTGGGTTGCGCATGCGTCACCAGTGGTCGGGGGTTTCTCCTCCTTTCGGGGGTCTTGTTTCCAATGAAGGCTCTGGGTCTTCCTCAGTGTTCACTGTTTGACCTTGCAGGGGGCGCAGACGCACTAAACTTGAAGTTATATAATTAAATTTATGTTCCCACAACAGGCCTTAGTCCAGTGTCCAGTGGTTTAGAATCATCCCAATTTGGCACAATTCACGGTCGAAAACCTATTTCTAGACGCTGTTCTTAGACCTATACCCTTCCTATCCTCACTCCCACTAAACATCTGGAAGATGATTCTATCTGCTTGGTTTAACCCCTTCCTTTATCCCTTTTTGCTTTATAACAATTAAATGCATTTTTTCTATTGATTATAAAGCAACAATTTTGCTAATATTGTTACAATTTAATTAGCATGAATCACATATATAACACTTGAAAGGAGGGAACTCCCCAGATCAGGGAGTCCTGCAGCCGGGCCGGGAATGGGCGCGGGTCAGGGCGCCTGGGAGAGCGCGGCTGCGGGGGCGGCCCGGAGCCGGAGCCACGGGGAAAGCGACTGCTCGGCAGCCCCGGCGGCGGGGAGAGCACAGCCCTGCCCGGGGAGGCAGCGCCCCGGGCACCGCTCGGGCTCCCAACGAGGCCGCGGCACCGCCCGGGCTCGCCGCCGTATCCGCGGCAGCTCAGAGCATCGGCCCCTCCTCGGGCCAAGGGTCACCTGCGCCAGGTGCGCCAGAGCATCGCCTCTGTCCTGAGAACCCACAAGGAGCAGCGCCGGGCACGGACTGCAGATCCCCATTGGTGGCAGGGCAAAAAGAGCAAGGAATCTTCCATGGGAGAATACATGGAATAGCAGTGAGGTGTCACCGTGAAATGCGTTAGGATGCCCTCACAAGGCTACTACTGCTCTTGGCTCAGAACATGGAAAAGAAGTGGGAGAGATAAATCAGAAGCTGGTTGCAATGTCCAGGAACCAGTTATCCGGATAAAATGCTACACAAATGCTGGAAAGCTTTATGGATGACTAATTACCACTTGCCAAGAAATCTGGACTTATGTTAGGGGCAACTTAGTTGTCTCTCAAAAATTACTCTGGAGCCATGATTAAGAAAATTCTAAAGAAAGGAGCACAGACCTACATTTTACACAGTTACTGTGGGTTTGATAAATGGAATCTGTGTTTATGCCATGATTCTCCTGAAGGTTTGTATTGTGGGGCTTTTTCATGCAGGCATGCATGCAAAATTTGGGGATATAAGGTAAAGTCCTTTTATAAGGGATATTGGAAGAGACTGGCCTTTGTTCAGCAATCTGTCAGTGAGAGACATTATTACTGAGAGGAAGAACAGCCCTGCAATAGAGGTATGAGCCTGGGCTGATATTCACTAGAACCACCTAAGGCAGGATCAGTTAGAAGGTAGAGTGAAGGGCTTAATCCTTTGGTGTAGTATTGTACAGACTTTGGGATCACTACATCCTTCCAAATGGCTTCCTCTTCAGTCAAAAGAGGCTTCCATCTATTCCAAAAATTGCCTACTGACACTCTTCTACTCCCTTCCAAATCAGCTCAAGCCCAAACCTCAGGCACATCCTCATATTCCCTCTCTCCCAGCAGCTCTGAGCTGCCTTGCACAGTGCTTGCTGTGCTCCAGAGAGCACAAAGCAGGCTGGCCTGGTGCCCCTGACTATTTCTGCACAACACTCTGCATTTCACACCTTTGCTCTGGCTCAGGGCAGAACTGCAGGATTGCAGGCGCTCCCTGCCCGAGCTGTGTGAGGCACTGTCTCCTGCAGATCTGAGCTGACAAGCTGTCAGTGCCTCTGGCTGGCCTCGGTTCCCTGGCACAAGTGCCGTGCCTGGAGGACGCTGCCCTGTGCTGGAGCCTGCGGAGCAGCCCGGCTCCCTCCCGCTGTGCCCAGAGCGCTGCACACACTGCTGGCCTTGCCCAGGAGGGACAGGGCAGCCGGCACAGGAGGAGCAATGCTCAGCCAGGCCAGCAGCCCTGGGCTGCTGTTTGCCTTTCTCTCCTGCTGGGCAGGCTGCAGACGGCCAATGCCAGCAGTGTGAGCTGTGCCCAGCACGGCTGCGCTTCCCCTGGGCACCAGCCAGCTGCCAGTTTGGCTCTGAGAGCAGAGGATTCGCCCGGTGCCAGGAGGAGGCACCCAGGGCCGGGCTGCTGCCTCTGGCAGCTCCAAGGGCTCCTTCCAGCCTGCCTCTGCCCAGGCTCAGGCTGCTCTGGGCTCTGCCAGGGCTCTGCTGGGCCTCCAGCCTGGGCAAGGCAGGGCTCACTCTCACCTCACAGTCACTGACAGCTCTGCACCACATCCTGGAGACCTTTCAGAGAACCCTCACTGATCTTTCTGCTTCCTCAGTTGAGTCAGACTCTCCTCCAGACAGAGGTTGCGTTTCGGGATGCAAATCCAAGTGGCAGGATCCCAAATGCTCTTGAGTCACAGCTGAAGGCTGTCACAGTTGAGATGTACAAGACAGGACACTCTGTAATTCACACAGCAGCAGCCAATTTTATCGAGTGCAGCTCCTTTCCATACGGTTTTAAAACACCTGTGTGGTTGGTCTCCTAATTGGCTGAATTTGGTTTTTCCACCCAGCACATTTCCCAGTAGCTGCCTGTGTCCATGCTTGCCAGAGATTTGCTGGCATTGTTGGTGTTTAAATCTCCCAGCTTTGAAATGCCTTCCTCCTAGGGCTGTTTACCTCTTTCCCCTAATTTCATAAACAGTGAAATTAATCTCAGGGTATCTATGACTATGAATCCTCCAGGCCAGCTGTTAGCCATCACAGAAGGTTGGCATCTGCATAGGATGGCTTGGAGACCCCCTCCTCCTTTGGATTTGCCGGCAAATGCCATTGCCCTTTCTGCCTCAAATACAAGCACCGTGGCACACATGGGCAAGAACAGGCCAGTGGGCCATATTCCAAAGGCAGTGTGATCTGGAGAGGAGAAATGAAGAAGAGTCTTCCCCATTTACAAACCATACCAAAGAAGCCGTAAGTGTGACTTAGCACCATTCGAAAACAACTGGCAATCCAGAAGGATTTTCTGAAAGAGTCAGAAGGAGAGGAAGCTTCCAAATGAGTTGAGCTTTGAGAAACGTTCTTTATTTATAATCTTACTCTACAATCTTAATCCACAATCCTTCTCTACAATCCTACTCTGTGAGGGTTGCAGAGATAATGTCTTGACAGGATTGTTACATTCTTGTCTTCTTCATTGAAATGATGAGTGATGCCAGGGTTGACGCTGGCTCGGCTGATGTTAAAAATGGATGCTGTCCACAGGAAAA
This sequence comes from Muscicapa striata striata, assembly GCA_030060385.1. Classification (NCBI taxonomy): domain Eukaryota; kingdom Metazoa; phylum Chordata; class Aves; order Passeriformes; family Muscicapidae; genus Muscicapa; species Muscicapa striata. The sequence continues at coordinate 36,858 of JAREIS010000285.1, read as the reverse complement.
AAAAGAAAAAACAATGAATCATGACTTTCCAAGCTCAGTGCTTCACAGGCTCAATTAGAGGACCAACAGGGCCACCTGCACATCAACATTCATGTGCAGGACCTTGCCATCAGATGCAAACCTCGCCCAGAATCCCATTCATCTGTTTATTCTGGTGTCTGCATCTTGCTGGGATTTTTGCCCTGCCAGGGCTCTGGAAATGGCGCGTTCTGTCCCTGGGGTTTCATCCTTTCAGGAAACTCCAGAGACTCACAAAGAGGTCCTTTACTAGGAACATGGTGCAACACTGGCACAAGTTCCCCTCAAATCTGGTAGGTGCCCCATCCTTGGAACCATCCTGTGATCAGGTGGAACAGGGCTCTGAGCAACCTGATCTCTTTAAAGATATCCCTGCTCATTGCAGGCCACTTGGACCAGATGACTTTTACAGGTCTCTGCCAGCACAGTGTAGGATTCCTTGCTCTTTTCACTTGATCAGCACCAAGATTGGAGGTGGGGAGGAGATGGGGCTCATCTGATGCTTTGGACTTCAGTGGAGGAGGAGCCCATCCCTCAGACACTGTTTCACCTGCAGCCCCTTTGCATTTTACCTGCAGGAGCTCCTTGGCAGACCAGCGCTGCACCTCGTCTGTGTGCAGGCAGCAGCTCAGGAAGTCCTGCAGCTGAGATGAGAAGAGGTTGGGCTGCTGCAGCTCTGGGGTCCCTCCTGTGACTGTCAGGTGTTGAGCCTGGAGAAAAAGGAAACACGAGGCTCCACCTGCTTCTTTCACATCTGTAACTGCTCTCCCAGATCCCATTGTTTAACCTCCACTCTGCACTGGCAGTTTCTGCACTGGCAGAGAGGCAGAGATGACTATGACTTTCCTCTACCAACAAAACACCCAAACCCCAAAGCAGCCACAGCTTTTCCAACATCCAGGGAATCTCACCTTGGCAGCTGATTTCATTGACTGACCTAGTTAGTGGAAACTACATCAGCAAAAACATGTTTGCTCCTTTGAGGATTAACACCAGCTTGACAGGATATTTGGAAGAGGGTCTTTGCTATATTATCTAACTCTATTTCCAAAAATGATTACATGAAAGGCATCTCTGCAGTGATTGTTGGTCCCTTAAGCACAGCTTCCATAAACCAAAACTCATCAAGCCTTTTGTCTTTTTCCAGTAAACAATGGTAATTGGAAGAAATAAAGGAAATCTACCAGGTATTCCTCAGGTAAGGAAACACAAACATTTGGAATCTCATATTCAACACAGACACATTAAGATGCATGCACAAATGTACTGGAAGGAAAATGCCTGTTTGGGCACACAAACAGGAAACACCTGCAGCTCTGTTTTTCAGCAGTCTGCAAGTTTCAGCTTCTTTATGTGGCAAAAGGAAATCTTTTCATGGGCAAACATGACACCAGGCTCCATAAAAATGTCCATCACAATACTAACAGCTCAGTGTGCTGGTGGCACTGAAATAGATGGTGACCAAAACCACTTTGTTATTATCCTCTTCAACCCAGAGGAAAATTTCCAAGCCTAAAACAGCAAACACACTCCGCTTGGGTAAAAATAATGATGGCAGCATTCTTTCCTTTTTCCACCACCAGAGGTCACAAAAGGGGTTGTATCCTGTCCCTCTGCAGCTGAGCTCAGCCACTGGACATGTTGAGGAGCTGAAATCCTCACTGTCATTAGAACTGTGCAAGCCAGGGATGGCCCAGCTCCTGCAGTAAAGGAACACAGCACTGGCATCAACCACACCCCTTGGATCCCAGCCACAGGCACCTGACTGCAGCTCATCTACTTGTTAAAGTACCAAGAAACAGCCAGGGGTTTGGTGTGCAATTCTAGCTGCAGTCGGAGAAAAACACATCCTAAATTTATCCAGCCTACCCAGAGACATGACAGAACAAAGCACAGATGATTAGAAAGACTGAAAGTTTCAGACACACAGGATTTGGAAAATACGCTACAGTATGCAGGAAAATTGATGTGCTGTGGTTAGAAAAGGAAAAAGCAAGCCGAACTGCTTGGGCACTGCTTTGATGGTTGTTTTTATCTATTTTTCATTTTCCCTTTTCTTACTTTTTGTATAAAATTGAACCTCAAAAGATTCAACCTCCGTTTTGAAGGACATTTATCACATATCTAACCATTTCACTAAAAAAATACCTTTCCTTCAGAAACAGAGCTCCAACCGTGTTCAAAAAGCAAATGAGAAATGTCAGGCATGGCTGCAGGCAAAAATGGCAGGTTGCTGAACTGGTTACCTGCCACTTCCTTTGATGCAACCAAAACTGCAGCAGATGCTGATGTGCTGCAGGGACATTTTTGGAAGGGAACCTTGGTGGAAGTGGTGCCAGCAGATGGCAATGGGATTTTGTCCAGTGGCACACAGCACATGGAAAAGGTGAGAAAGACAGTGGGATCACTAAGTATTTGCTCCTTACCCAGACAGAAGTTTGGCTCTGGCAAGGAACTTCTTGTTCCACCATTTCAATGCCCACAATTCCAAGAGACCATATGTCCACTTTGGGGCCATATGGTTGACCTGCCATGACTTCAGGTGCCATCCACCCAGAAGTGCAAGCCACTGAGCTCTGTCTACTCTGCTCAGGGGTGAGCAGAGCAAAGAGGCCAAAATCAGCTGTGGAGAAAACAACACACCATGAAAGCCAGCTCAGATTAGGAAACCCAGCAAAAGAATTCCCCACTCTCACTCGAAGAATGTGCTGTTGATGAATTTCATGGAGAACTGTCCATGCTCCGTTTCTTTGGGGCTTTTCACCAAGGAAGTAGAGAATTGACCACTTCCAAAAAAACCTGGGTTTTTAAACACTGCTCACAGCAGTGGCCTTTATTCCCCTGAAGGTTTAGATTGTATCTCCCTCTCTCTGGAAGAGACACACGCAGACCAACACCACTCTTGACTGCTTGTGGTTCCTCATCGTGCACATTGCAACTGAGCCTTCAGCTCAAAGCAGGGCCCCTGCACTCCCACCAGCACCATTTCTGGGGAGCTGGCACTCACTCAAAGCAACTCCACACCCCCCCATCCCTGGAACACTGCCCTGACCAAGAATGTACTGACCCAGCTTGACAGAGCCATCAGTTCCCAGAAGGATGTTGCAGCTCTTCACATTTTGATGGATCACGTGGTTAATGTGAAGAAAATCCAGTCCTTGCAGGCACTGGGAAGGAAAACAGAAACAGGAGGGCAAAAATCAGTGATGTGAGTTCATCACACAAGAAAGGAAACAGTTCTAAATTATTCCTTTTCCAGGGCAATGGGGAGTAATGGCAGAACACACAGCCATTGACAGGAAGTGCTTGCTGCTCCAACACCAGCAGAGCAGGACCTTTCTAAGGAAAGGCACGTCAGCTTCTGAAAGAGCAACAGCAACTGCTGTTGTAGACTGTCCCCTGCAAAGCAGCCAGAATGACTGCTGCTGTGGATGTGCTCTCCATGCAGAGGACAAACAAGGGTATGCCAAGAAAGAAAAGGTTCCTCCCTTTGCTGTGAAGTGGATCGCTTTGGGGTGGGAGGCTGTGTGACAAAGGTTTTACTGTTGGCCTCAGCAGAGACTTGGAAGCATCACATCAGTCACCCTTCAGAAGCACTACTGAAGGCTGCACTTCTATCCTTTTTGAGACCTGTGAGAAATCAGTCTCTCTTTTTTTCTTGGCTCTTTATTTCAAATCCTGCCACAAGCACCTTTGCTTTTACAGGCAAGGAATGCAGTGCAGACAGGCTCGAGGTAAACATTTAGAGAGGCAGGGTGGAGAACAGAAAACACAAATACAAGAGACGGAGCAAGACTTTAACAGCAGGAGATCAGAGTATAAGAACAGAGTATAGTGAAAATAGGCACAGAGGCACCCAATTCACTTGAAATGCTCTTGCTTGCCCAAAGCATACTAGTAACACAGAAACAAAGCTTTGCAAATGAAATCTCTCCAGTTCTGAGCCCCAGTTTCCCAGACAGTCCTTCCCAAGCCCTCGGAGGCACAGGTAGGATCCCTGACCTCCCGACTGACAGCTGCAATCTCTCCTTCAGACAGGTAGGTCTGGCTGATGACATCGCTCAGAGTGCCTCCATCCATGTACTCCATAACCAGCCAGAGTTCCTCATCCAGAAGGTAGCTGAAAGAAGGAAACAAAAGTCTGGATATGAATGTTCCTAGCCACGTTGCTGTTTGGAAAAGACAAGGGCTAATTCTTGTTTCCGGGTCCCTTTCTGACAAGGACAGATTAAAAGGAATAGACGTTCCCTCTAGGCTGTGCAGTGTTTGCAGTCTGGGATGTCTCAAGGAGAAAGGTACAGCTGTGAAAAAGAAATGTGTTAGATGGCAGCAAGTGAAAAACACTGTTTAGTAACAGATAAACAACCTATCACACTGTCTATTTCTTGAAAAAGAGCACCTAGTATCCCTGGCATGCACAGCAATGGAAAAGAGGAGAGACAATCCAAGGGAAATGCTTTTTAGTTTATCCCCATGTAAGAAGACACTTGAAATAAATCAAGCCCCAAAAACAACGGGGTGGTAGTGAACTTACAGGCTATTGATTTAGTAAGATACGGTTGATCCAGGTTTTTCAACAATTTTAAAACTACATGTGCCACGGAAGACTCATGCAGACAAGATGCACTCTCTTCCCATCCACTGAGGATGAGCAGAACAATAATAATGTACTAATAATTACTGGCTCTATTTTCTGTCAGTGACCAAAGTGGGTTTTTACCTTGCATGTTTGCAGTGTGTAAACCAAGTCACGGGACAAAAGCACAACAACTCACCAGTCTAAACAGTTGACCAGGTTGGGATTCCTATTCTTCCTCATGACCGCAAGTTCATTGACTTTTAGTTCCTCCTTCCTAAGTCCATGGAGATTTATTTTCTTTATGGCCACCTAAAATGACATTGAAAATCAGAAACTTGAGAAGTTGGTGGCATGAGACCACAGCGCACATGGAGTGAGTGATCTTGCAATGACACAGCTGAGCTGAGCCCAAATGCCTTGTGATTAGACATTGGAGTAATTAGGAACAGCCCATTTCTCTGCTCCCTTAAAAGCCAGTTTCAGGGTTTCAGGACACGTGGCCACTGACATTTTGCTTTGTCCACTTGGTAACAAAGATGTCTCAGCTGTAACCCACAAAGCTCTGACCACACACTTTGCTGCTCTGTCTGGGATTCAGAAGTAATCCGTGCCTTGGGACTCTGTGGATACATCCTGGGCTATCAGCAGGGCTTAGGGCTTTTAGGGACGCCTTGCAGATCTCTCCCTACATGCAATTCCCAAGTGCAGCACTGCAGGTGGCTAAGGAACTTCCAGGAACATTCAGATGTATTTGCTGGCAGCCAGAAATGAGAACACAGCTCTGAAGCTGTAGCCCCAAAGAGCAGTGAGATGCTCTAAGGCACCACCTTTGTTTTAGCAATTGAGAGCGAGTGAGCGCGTCCTTCTCTCAAAGGAACCGCTGCCCTCCTCGCCTTCCTTCTGGCAGCTGAGAAGGACAAAGACTGTCCCAAGTGCAATTTGCAGGCTGGCACCAGTCTCTGCTTCTTGTACCTTTGCTGCAGTGCTCTACCCAAAGCTCCAGCCAGAGCTCACACCAGAGGGGAAAGCCCCCAAGAGCTGCAGAGTCTGTGGGGGCTGTTGACATTTACCTCTCTTCCTGCTGTCTTGTCCATGGCCCTACAAACCTCTCCAAAAGTCCTAGAAACAAAACAAAGCAAAGAAAGGAGAAGACATTTAGAATTTGGAGTGAAAGCCAGCCCAGACACGAGATCTGTGCTGTAAATGCTTAAAACCTGCAGGATGCAGGAGGAGTCTGCCTGAAGACAGCTGATGCATTTTCCTCTCAATTGCTTGGACACTGGGCCTGTTCCTGGAGTGTTGGGGCTTACTGCCTCAGTTTAAAAAGAGAGCTCATTCTCTGATCTCAGGTTGAAGGTTCTAAACTGTGCAGTTCTTATCCTGACCATGGAGTACTTCCTTCAGCAAACTCTTGGGAAGAAATGTTCCTGAGAAATGTTATCTCACAGCTATCATAGCAGGTAGGTTGCTCTTTCAGTCAAGCAAGATTCTTCTCCTTTCATTAGTGTGGCTGTTTGATTTCGAGATGTTAAAAAATGCTAAGAAAATTAGTCCAACAGAGCTGTTGGACACTTGAGAGACAAGGAGATCTTCCAGGTCCTATTCCTTGCTGCAGGCAAGACCTTGGAAACATGGAGATGTCTTTGACAATGCCTTCTGACCACACTCACTAATTCTGACCAGTACTGAGAAATGGGACAATCTGACCCCAGTGTCTGAATATGTCTGCAGTTTGCCTGACTTCACACTTGATAGACATTCTACCAGCAAATCACCTGGCCCATCGTTGTGAAAAAGTAACTGTGGTTGGACTCACCCGCTGCCAATATTTTCCAGTTCAGTGTATTTTCTCACAGGATTTTCCATGTTTGCTGTTTTCCCTAAGAGAAACAAAATGCAAGATGCTCACTTTAAAGCAGAGATCTCAGCTTCCAGAAGATAAAAAAAGGCAGTCCCACTGTGTGGGTCTCTGAACCCTTTGTGGTTGGCTGGGTAACAACAACAACAACCAGACAGACAGCTCTGCAGCACAGATGGCCAGCACAGAGAGTGATTTTCTACAGCAGCTCCTGTGGGGAGTCCTAAATGTCCCTGTGACACCAAAGTGAGGAGGAACATTTGGTACAGCTATGCTGACACATGCACACAACACACTGTCCCTCAGACAAGAGATACACAAGACCTACTCAGTAGCTCCAAGTACTTCTCCTCAGTCTCCTGTTGCTGAGCAGCAGCTAGGTCAGTGCTGGAGATGAACAAACTGCCCAGGCTCCTCTTCTCAGGCTGGGGAAAAAAGGCTCCTTTAGACAATGCTGCTGCTACAGCAGGTTCAGTAACAGAGCCTGTGTAGATCTGAGATGAGTAATGAGTGTGTCAGAAAGGTGGCTGGCAGAGATTACTTTGAGATCCCTTTTCAAATGCAAGCCCTTAGGAAGATGTTGTCAGCCACATGCAGAGCTCTTAAAATGAATTATTTGGATGTCCACTTCTCAAACTGGATGGGTCTAAACCAAAGACTGGTTCTACTTGAATTCATGACCAGATTTATGTTTCATTTTCATGGATTTTCTGAAGGATGACTGCCACAATGACCGTTCCGCTTCATCCCCAAGGATTTCTTTCTCCCTCCAAGGGCTGCAGACACACTTGTTCAAATGTTATACCTCCTCCCACTGAGATATCTCTTCCTGCACCATCTTCAGGACGTGACCAACCTGCAGCATCTCCGATTGAGACCGCTCCCGTGCCTCACACCGACTACGGGGCCTTTTGCTTCCAGTCATTTGCCGGAAGTCTTTGGAGGCTGGCAGGTGAGATGTCAACACTTCCACCTCAAGTCAAACAGAACAAAGCAGTCAGACACTACAATTTGTCCCTGTTGGCCAAGAGTCACTGACTGTGAGGAAAGGCAGAGAACAGATTTACGAGGGCTAGAGACAGCTTGTTTCAATCCTCCATCTGGGTCACCATGTCCCACTGTAAAAATACCTCAAGAAACAAGGAGCGCAGTTAACAGGCCAGCAGGAATCAATTTGAATAACTGCTAGCCAAAAGGCCAAATGACTAGCCTTACTGTGCAGGGCAAACAGTGAGATTTGGCACTCCAGGAAATGTCCTTCAGAGTGGCTGTGACAGACCCTGCAGCAGGATGGCACTCAGAGGCATCACCTCACCCCCTGCTAATCTACAGTGGAAAGGCAAGAAGGGCAGAAAGCACCAGTTTGGTGACTGCACTGGCTATTGCTGTTTCACTCACTTGCTTTTCTACAGCCTGAAGCAGAGGATTACATTTCTCTCTGATCATTTTTATTTCTTCCTCCAACCTCTTCTCCTTTTCCTTCATCTTAGCCTCAGCATCCTGCAGCTCTGCGTGCAGCTGGTCCCTGAGGTTCTGTAAAAAACCAGGGAAATGTTTAATGAATGGAGTGTCTGCCACTCTTACCCTCACCTGGTTTTGTTGATCGCCTCTCTGCTGATGGGGATTCATCTCCTCTTGGACACTTCTCATGTCCTCCTTGTGCTTTCTCTTCACTGCCAGGATGGGAATCTGAGCTTCAGGCAGCTCTGCTTGTGGCTCTGCCTTGATGTTCTGCAAACACAAATGCAGAGCAAGTCACAGGGAGCTGCCACCAGGTTCAGCTTTTTCCTCTTTCAGCCTCAAAATCAAATTCATTCAGCCACTTCTTTCTGCTTCCCTACCCACCTCTGCTTCCATTGTCACCCTCCTGTCCCAGTGCTGATCTCTGCAGATTACAAGGCTCTGTGCTTTGAGTGCCTGTGGGACTCCTGGCCTCCTCAGTCTCAAGAGCTCTGTTTTATGCCCCTGTTCCTGCCCTTCACTCTGTCACCTGGTTGGGCCAGGCTTACCTGGCCATTCTCCTGTTGCTCCTTCACCTGCCGCCTCAGCTGCTCTTCCTGCTCTTGGGCTGGGAACAGCTCTCCCTGAGTCTGGAATGGCATCTCTGCTATAGCAATCTGCTCATGCTCTTTTTCTAGAAGGGCCTGCACAGAAAGGAAGAGAAGATGGGTTTCAACTTGCCATACAACATTTGTGGGCCAAGTCTCTAAGAATGATGGGCTCACACATTCCCAAAGCACTGTGCTGCTGCTCTCCTGGGTCATTCTCTGCCCATGGGGAGGTACAGATTCCAAAGTGACACTGGCAGTACAATCAGGGTCCATCTGGGACTGAAGCTCCAACAGCCTCTCAGGCAGGTGTGGCAGGGAAGGGGTGGCATTTCTCAAGGCTCTGCTGAGGGCCTCCCTCCATTTCTGCTGTGTCCCCTTTGTCTTTCCATGTTGACTAACACCCAGCCCTGTCCCACAGCTCCATCCTGGCTCTGCAGGTGGCTTCCAGTGTGGGCTCACTCCTTGTGAGAGACACTTCTGGAGTTCATGTTCTCTTCAGGCCTGCACCACCATTCCTTCCTTTCTCACATCTACACTCTTGTCAGAAATCCTGCTCGTTCAGGAGATAAGGATGCATGTAAAAATCCTCTGATGGAGATCAGAGACTCCCTACAGCCACCTCAGTATATGGAGGAGGATCAAGGTGTTTATTCTTCCTCTTTTGTCAACTGAGAATTCACAGTAGTGGGAACAGAGTCCCTCATAAGGCCCCACCAACAAATGAACTTACACACCCCTAGGGATGCCAGTGAAGAAAATCATGTGCCATGTATTGCATGTATGACCAGAGTCACCAAACACCACCTAAAACATGGAATTGTTCCACGTTACTAGGACAGGGAGAAATCTAAATAAACTGGGGGCTTCAGGACAGAAGAGGCTGGAGGAGGAAAAAAACTCTGAGGGGAAAAAACAACCATTTCTGGAGGGAAAACATCTCTGCCTGCTCGGGATCAGTTGACAGAATATGTCTCTCCTTGTCTCCTGAAGGGATGCCTTTAGGTGAGCTTTGCACCTCCAACTCCCTCTGACCAGAGCAGGGAGGAATCAATTATGTAAATGTTACATAGATAGATATATAGCTCACTTATATAATTTCTCTTTCTATACTTTCTGTTCCTACACACATCACCACTTGGCAGCCAGTGGCCCAACCAGCAGCAATCCTGAGTGTGCTCTCCTGTTGCTTCAATAAACCACACTCTTGGGGAATCTGGAGCTTGTAGGTCCTTATGGAATGAGATCAGACCCAGAGCACTGCTATGGGAACTGCATTCCTTGTGCATTCGTGTTGGGCCAAGTTCTTCTCCTGGTCAAAACCACACTGACAGTGCTGAAGTGGCTGTAACCCGAAATGAAGCCCAGCCTCTCCCAGCTCCTCTGACCTGAGAAGACCAGCTGAAATTCAAGAGTGTTGGTTTCCTGCTCAACTTGTAAATGCAATTCAGATTGTAATATTGGACAATTGCCGAGCCCTGAGGCTGCCAAAAGATAAGGGCTCTGTTAACCTGAAAGTGATGTGCAAGGTCATACAGCCTGGCCTGGCACCAGAACAGCTCCTTCTGCACCAACGTCCCGAAAACAAACAATCTCTTTACATACAGGAAAATGTTGAGCAAAAGCACCTTTGCTTGCTAGAGGAAGAAAATAAACAGGACTTCTGTTCCCAGCAAAACAACAACCCAAAAAACAAAACAAACAAAGTGTCACCTACTCCAATGACGAAAGCATCTGGATGCACTGAGGGGATTCTTGTCATGGAAACAGACCCCGTGGGGAGCACTGTCATGTAGGCATTTATGGAAGAGTGCCCGGCATGCCATCATGGGCCTCCCATTTCCCCAGGCTAAAGATCCCTCAGCACACCCTCACTATACTTGTGCTCCCACCCCTTCCCAGCTCCCTTGCCCTTCTCCGGACACGCTCCAGCCCCTCAATGTCTTGCTGCTCCAGAGGGGCCCAGAACTGCACACAGCACTCGAGCAGCGGCCGCAGCGGTGCCCAGCACAGGGCACAGCTCACTGCCCTGCTCCTGCTGCCCCGCTGTTGCTCACACACGCCAGGATGCCCTTGGCCTTCTTGGCCACCTGGGCACACGCTGCCTCATGTCCAGCTGCTCTTCTCCAGCACCCCTGGTTCCTCTTCTCCCAGAAAGCACCCCAGGCAAAAAATTGCACATTTGATTTAAAATACAGCATCTGGAATTCCAAGTTGTCTTTCCTGTGCTTAGCACCACAAGACAGGAGTCCAAGTCTTTCAGGTTTTCCCCCATCTGGGTTCCAATGGCATTTTCAAACAGAGTTATCAAGGAAGAACGCACAATACAAAGTATCAAGAGAAACATGTAGCCTCTGGGATTTGCCTCAGAAATGGGTCCAGACCTATACAAATTTTGACTTTTGCCACATGGGATGTCAACAGGTCCACAAGGATGCATGGACAACACAATCATCTCTTTGCAGCTTGCCAAAACAGAGGTGCATGCAGACTGCACTCTGCTACTGACTGCTCTGCCTGAAGAGGCAAAAGAACAACCTGGCAGTAAAGGCACCAAATCTCTCCATTCAAGCTGCAACTCCACAATGTGTCTCTGAAATACGACCAGGTAAAGACACCCAAAAAGCTCGTGAGGACAAAGCACCCCAAAGAGCCTTTGTGATCAGATCAACCTTTGTGTGCCTGTACCTCCTTGGCCACTCTGTGGAGTGGGACAGGTCTCTCAAGACCACAGTATCCCTTATGTATCCATCAAGGCTGAGCTCCAGGTCTTTGACATGATCCCTCCTTAGGCTGGGTATCCTTCATGTTTCATGCTGGCCTCTATCAGATGCCCAGATATGTGGGGCCAAACCATGCGAGATCAAAGCCCATATTTCAGCTCTCACAGGCTGGGGGGAATTGCTTGGTCCTGACAGGACTTCAGCACTCAGCATCCTCAGCCACCAATAACAAGTGCTGGCTGCTCAAGAACTTGCAGCACTGTCTTGCACTAAAGACACAGCCAGGCAGGACAGGCACTTACCGCCTCAGAATATTCAGACTGTGGTGTCACCACAGCAGAAGGCTTGAGGTAATTTTCTTCCTCTCTGGCCTCTTCTCCAGGAGCTGAGGGAGTCAGTGGATAGTCTTCTGCTGGTTCTGGACTCTGTGGACAGAGAGAAGCATGACCAAAAGGCCATTAACTATCATGTATACCCTTATTACTATGCAGATCTATAATCTGTTCTACTAAGGGAATATCATAAACTGCCACAGCAATGGGATTCTATGCCACTCTGAGAAAATTATATGGCCTGATTCAACAGAGCTGTATATGGCTCCAAATTCAAAATTCCACGATAGCTACAATCAGCAAGCAACCTTCTGTCTGAAAACTGAGCTCTGAGTTCTTTAAAGCTCCGAAATGGTAAATCAGGGAATAGTCCACTGTGGCTGCTGCAGACAAGGAAAAATAAAACTCTATTGGAATCTCAAATTATGCTGGAAAAGGAAATCTTGAGCCAAAGCACCTTTGCTTTCTTCATAAAGGCAAAATCAGCAGAGTTTCTACTCCTGGCTGAACAACAACCCAAAAAAACAAATTATCAAAATGTCACCTTTTCTAGTGTCTAAAGCATCTGGATGCAGTAAGGGGATTCTTGTCACAGAAACAGCCTTTGTGTGGAAAACTGTCATGTAGGCATTTATGGAAGAGTGCCTGGATGGTCCAGCATAAGCCTTCATTTCCCCCAGACTGAAGCTCCCTGAGCTCATCCACATTGGGCTTGAGCTCCCACGCCTTCCCAGCTCCCTTGCCCTTCTCCAGACACGCTCCAGCCCCTCGATGTCTTGCTGCTCCAGAGGGGCCCAGAACTGCACACAGCACTCGAGCAGCGGCCGCAGCGGTGCCCAGCACAGGGCACAGCTCACTGCCCTGCTCCTGCTGCCCCGCTATTGCTCACACACGCCAGGATGCCCTTGGCCTTCTTGGCCACCTGGGCACAAAGCACAGCCAAGGAGGTCGTGAGTACAAAGTACCCAAAAGGCCTGACTGGTTTGATCAAGGTTTTCTGTGCCTCTATCTCCTTTGCCAGTCTGTGGAGTGGGACAGGTCTCTGCAGACCACAGTGTCCCCTACGCGTGGAAGAAGGCTGAGATAAGTGCCTTTGACATGATCTATCCTGAATCTCAGGATCCTTCATGCTTCAGGCTGGCCTCTATCAGAATCCAAGCTACCTGGGAAAAGATCATGCAAGAACAAAGCCCATTATCAAGCTCTCAAAGGCTAGGGACAATTGCAAGGTCCTGACAGGTCTCCAGCACTCAGCATCCTCAGCCACCAATAACAAGTGCTGGCTGCTCAAGAACTTGCAGCTGTGTCCTGCACTAAAGACAGCGCCTGCAAGGAAAGGCACTTACCGCCTCGGAATATTCAGACTGTGGTGTCACCACAGCAGAAGGCTTGAGGTAATTTTCTTCCTCTCTGGCCTCTTCTCCAGGAGCTGAGGGAGTCAGTGGATAGTCTTCTGCTGGTTCTGGACTCTGTGGACAAAGAGAAGCATTACCAAGAGGCCATTAACTATCATGTATGTACTTATTTCTATTCAGCTTTACAATTTCTCTAAAAACGGAAAATCATAAACTGCCACAGCAATGGGATTCTAAGTCACTCCAACTAAATTATATGGCCTGATTCAACAGAACTGCATGTGGTTCCGAATTCAATATTCCACACTAGTTACTATTAGAAAGCAACCTTCTGTCTGAAAACTGAGCTCTGAATTCTTTAAAACTCTGACATGAAAAATCAGGGAATAACTAACTGTATCTGCTGCAGATGTGGAAAACTAAAAGTCTATCAGAATCTCATAATATGCCGGAAAAGGAAATCTTCAGACAAAGCACCTTTGCTTGCTGCATAAAGACAAAATCAGCAGGGCTTCTCTTCCTGGCAAAACAACAACCCAAGAAATGAAAGGATCAGAGTGTCACCTGCTCCAGTGTCAAAAGCATCTGGATGCAGTGAGGGGATGCTTGGAATGGAAATGGCCCTCGTGGGGAGCACTTTCACATAGGCATTTATGGAAATGTGCCTGGAGGGTGCATCAGGATACTCCTTTGTCCGTAACTAAACCTTCATCAGCACATACACTTTAAGTCTGTGCTCCCATCCTTACCCAGCTCCCTTGCCCTTCTCCGGACACGCTCCAGCCCCTCAATGTCTTGCTGCTCCAGAGGGGCCCAGAACTGCACACAGCACTCGAGCAGCGGCCGCAGCGGTGCCCAGCACAGGGCACAGCTCACTGCCCTGCTCCTGCTGCCCCGCTATTGCTCACACACGCCAGGATGCCCTTGGCCTTCTTGGCCACCTGGGCACATGCCCTCTCATGTTCAGCTACTGCTGACTGGCACCCCTGTGTCCTTTTGCTCATGTTCATATTTGACTTAAGATACAGCATTGAGAATTCCATTATGCTATTGCTTAGCAACACAAGACAGCAGTCCCAGTGTTTCAGCTTTTCCCCCTCTCTAGGCTCCAATGGCATTTTCAGATGGAGTTATCAAAGGAGACCACACAATAGAAAGTGTCAAGGGACACATGTAGCCTCTGGGTATTCCCTCACAAATGGACCCAGACCTATGCAGTTTTTGTCATTTAGCACATAGGACATACCTAGGTACACAGGGTTACATGGACAACACAATCATCTCTTTGCAGCTTATCTAAACAGAGGTGCATGCAGACTGCACTCTGCTACTGACTGCTCTGCCTGAAGAGGCAAAAGAACAACCTGGCAATAAAGGCACCAAATCTCTCCATTCAAGCTGAAACTCCACAATGTGTCTCTGAAATATGACCAGGTAAACACACTCAATAAGCTCGTGAGGACAAAGCACCCCAAAGAGCCTTTGTGATCAGATCAACCTTTGTGTGCCTGTAGCTTCTTGGCCACTCTGTGGAGTGGGACAGGCCTCTCCAGACCAAAGTGTTCCCTATGTATCCAACAAGGTTGAGCTCCAGGTCTTTGACATGATCCCTCCTGGGGCTGTGTATCCTTCCTTTTTTCAGGCTGATCTCAAGGAGAATCCCAGCAACCTGGGGCCAAATCCTGCCAGATCACAGCCCATTATAAAGCTCCCATATGCTGGGGAGAATTGCTACGTCCTGACAGGTGTCCACCACTCAGCATCCTCAGCCACCTATAGTAAGCGCTGGCTGCTCAAGAACTTGGAGCTCTGTCTTGCACTAAAGACAGCGCCTGCAAGAAAAGGCACTTACCGCCTCAGAATATTCAGACTGTGGTGTCACCACAGCAGAAGGCTTGAGGTCAATTTCCTCCTTTTCTGCCTCTTCTCCAAGAGCTGAGGGAGTCAGTGGAGAGCCTTCTGCTGGTTCTGGACTCTGTGGACAAAGAGAAGCATTACCAAGAGGCCGTTACCTATCATGTATGTACTTACTTCTATTCAACTCTACAATCTGCTCTACAAAGTCAAAATCATAAACTGCTAGAGAAATGGGGTTCGAAGTCACTCCGACAAAATTATATGGCCTGATTCAACAGAACTGCATGTGGTTCCGAATTCAATATTCCACTCTATCTACTATCAGCAAGCAACCTTCTGTCTGAAAACTGAGCTCTGAATTCCTCAAAGCTCTGACATGGTAAATCAGGGAATAACTAGCTGTATCTGCTGCAGACGTGGAAAACTAAAACACTATCAGAATCTCATTATATGCCGGAAAAGGAAATCTTTAAACAAAGCACCTTTGCTTGCTGCATAAAGACAAAATCAGCAGGGCTTCTCTTCTTGGCAATACAACAACCCAGGAAACCAAAGGATCAGAGTGTCACCTACTCCAGTGTCAAAAGCATCTGGATGCAGCGAGGGGATGCTTGGAATGGAAATGGCCCTCGTGGGGTGCACTGTCATGTAGGCATTTATAGAAATGTGCCTGGAATGTCCATCAGGAGACTCCCTTTCCCATAACTAAACCTTTCTCAGCACACCCTCACTATACTTGTGCTCCCACCCCTTCCCAGCTCCCTTGCCTTTCCCCGGACATGCTCCAGCTCCTCGATGTCTTGCTGCTCCAGAGGGGCCCAGAACTGCACACAGCACTCGAGCAGCGGCCGCAGCGGTGCCCAGCACAGGGCACAGCTCACTGCCCTGCTCCTGCTGCCCCGCTATTGCTCACACACGCCAGGATGCCCTTGGCCTTCTTGGCCACCTGGGCACACGCTGCATCATGTCCAGCTGCTTTTGACCAGCACCCCTGGTTCCTTTTCTCCCACCAGCTCCCCGGGTACAAAGTTGCATATTTGACATCAAATATAGCATCAAAATTTCCATTATGTTTATCCTGGTCTTAGCAACACAAGACAGCAGTACAAGTCTTTAGGTTTTTCCCAATCTCCAGGCTCTAAAGGCATTTTGAAACAGAGTTTCCAAGGGAGACCTCACAAAAGAAAGTGTCAAAAAGACACATGTAGCCTCTCTGTTTTCCTCAGAAATGGGTCCAGATTTATGCAGTTAGCGTTACTTGGCACACGGGACATATCGAGGCTTACAGGGATTCGTGGATGACACAATCACCTCTTTACAGCTTATCAAAACACAGATGTACTCATACTGCACTCTGCTACTGACTGCTCTGCCTGAAGAGACAAAAGCGTGACCTGGCAATAAAGGCACCAAATCTCTCACTTCTAGATGCAACTCTACAATGTGTCTCTGAAATATGACCAGGTAAACACATCCAAGAAGCTCATGAGGACAAAGCATCCCAGAGAGCCTTTGTGATCAGATCAACCTTTTTGTGCCTGTTGTTCCTTGGTCACCCTGTGGAGTGGGACAGATCTCTCCAGATTACAGTGTCCCCTATATGTTAAACAAGGCTGATTTCACGGTCTTTGATATGATCCCTCCTTAGGCTGGATATCCTTCATGCTCCTGCTGGCCACTATTACAAGCCCAGGAACGTGGGGCCAAACCATGCCAGATCAAAGCCCATTAAAAAGCTCTCACAGGCTAAGGAGAATTGATAGCTCCTGACAGGACTCCAGCACTCAGCATCCTCAGCCACCAAGAACAAGCACTGGCTGCTCAAGAACTTGCAGCTCTGTCTTGCACTAAAGAGAGCGCCTGCAATGTCAGGAATTTACCGCCTCGGAATATTCAGACTGTGGTGTCACCAATGCTGAAGACTTGCGGTCAATTTTCTCCTCTTCTGCCTCTTCTCCAGGAGCTGAGGGAGTCAGTGGATAGTCTTCTGCTGGTTCTGGACTCTGTGGACAGAGAGAAGCATTACCAAGAGGGTATTACCTATCATGTATACCCTTATTTCTATTCAGCTCTACAATCTGCTCTACTAAGTCAAAATCATAAACTGTCAGAGAAATGGGGTTCTAAGTCACTCCAACAAAATTATATGGCCTGATTCACCGGACACACTCCAGCCCCTCAATGTCTTGCTGCTCCAGAGGGGCCCAGAACTGCACACAGCACTCGAGCAGCGGCCGCAGCGGTGCCCAGCACAGGGCACAGCTCACTGCCCTGCTCCTGCTGCCCCGCTATTGCTCACACACGCCAGGATGCCCTTGGCCTTCTTGGCCACCTGGGCACACGCTGCCTCATGTCCAGCTGCTTTTGATCAGCATCCCTGGCTCCTTTTCTCCCAGAAAGCACCCCAGGTACAAAGTTGCATATTTGACATCAAATAAAGCATCGAAAATTCCATTATGTCTATCCTGGTCTTAGTAACACAAGACAGCAGTACAAATCTTTCTAGTTTTTTCCGCTCTCCAAGCTCCAACAGAACTTTCAAACAGAGTTTCCGAGGCAGACCTTGTCGCTCCACGCGATATGGTCGCGCAGAATAACGACAAGGACTCCTATGGCTGATAGCAAAGAGAAGCTACTTTATTGTGAGAGCAAGCCACTTTTACAGTGTGGATGGCAGATGCAGAGAGGAACGGCCATCCATTGGATAGTAGAAGAAAACAGAACGTACTCATGGATCGTGAGAACTGTTTTTCCTTGTTTTTCAAAAAACATCAGGTGCTTAATATTGTTGTGGATTCCTTTCTGTTTTTCCCGAGGTTTATCACCCTGGGAAGACTCAGGCAGGAGCAGAGAAACTGTCTCAGCCTGGGAAAGGGTTTCCCAGCATGAGAAAGAGAAAAGGAGCTCAGAGCCTGAGAAAGGCCTTGCCATTTCTGCCTGGATCCTCAGTGGGGTCCACAGACCTCACAATAGAAAGTGTCAAGAGACACATGTAGCCTCTCTGTTTGCTCAGAAATGGGTCCAGAACTATTCAGTTTTCATCACTTGGCACACAGGAATATCCCTAGGCCCAGAGGGATTCATGGACAACAGAATCATCTCTTTGCAGCTTGTCAAAGCGCAGCTGCACTCAGACTGCACTCTGCTACTGATCGCTCTGCCTGAAGAGGCAAAAGCATGACCTGGCAATAAAGGCACCAAATCTCTCACTTCAAGCTGCAACTCCACAATGTGTCTCTGAAATACGACCAGGTAAACACACCCTAGAAGCTCATGAGGACAAAGCATCCCACAGAGCCTTTGTGATAAGATGAACCTTTTTCTACCTGTAGTTACTTGGCCTGTGGAGTGGGACAGGTCCCCCCAGACTAGTAGCCCCTATGTATCCAACAAGGCTGATTTCCAGGTTTTTGCTATGATCCCTCCTGGGGCTGGGTATCCTTCATGCTTCATGCTGGCCTCTATCACACACCCAGAAACCTGGGGCCACACCATGCCAGATCAAACTCAATTAGAAAGCTCTCACAGGCTGGCAAAAATTTCTAGGTCCTGCCATGTCTCTAGCACTCAGCATCCTCAGCCACCAATAACAAGTGCTGGCTGCTCAAAAACTTGCAGCACTGTCTTGCACTAAAGACAGCGCCTGCAATGTCAGGCACTTACCACCTCGGAATATTCAGACTGTGGTGTCACCAATGCTGAAGACTTGTGGTCAATTTCCTCTTCTTCTGCCTCTTCTCCAGGAGCTGAGGGAATCAGTGGATAGTCTTCTGCTGGTTCTGGACTCTGTGGACAAAGAGAAGCATTATGAAGAGGCCATTACCTATCATGTGTTCCCTTATTTCTATTCAGAATTACAACCTGCTCTGCTGAGAAAAAATCATAAACTGATACAGCAATAGGATTCTAAGTCACTCTGACAAAATTATATGGCCTGATACAACAGAACTGCATGTGGTTCCGAATTCAACATTTCCACCCTGGCTACTATCAGCAAGCAACCTTCTCTCTGAAAACGGAGTTCCGAGTTCTTTAAAGCTCTGACATGGAAAACTAGGGAATAACCAGCCTTATCTGCTGCTGACGTGGAAGACTAAAACACTATCAGAATCTCATGCTGGAAAAACAAATCTTACGCCAAAGCACCTTTGCTTGCTGCATAAAGACAAAATGAGCAGGGTTTTTCCTCCTGGCAAAACAACAACCCAAGAAATCAAAGGGGTAAAATGTCACCAACTCCAGTATCTAAAACATCTGGATGCAGTGAGGGGATGCTTGGCATGGAAACGGCCCTTGTGTGGAGGACTGTCATGTAGGCATTTATGGAAGTGCGCCTGGATGGTCCAGCATGAGCCTCCCTTTTCCCTAGACTGAAGCTCCCTGAGCTCATCCATATCAGGTTTGAGCTCCCACCCCTCCCCAGCTCCCTTGCCCTTCTCCGGACACGCTCCAGCCCCTCGATGTCTTGCTGCTCCAGAGGGGCCCAGAACTGCACACAGCACTCGAGCAGCGGCCGCAGCGGTGCCCAGCACAGGGCACAGCTCACTGCCCTGCTCCTGCTGCCCCGCTATTGCTCACACACGCCAGGATGCCCTTGGCCTTCTTGGCCACCTGGGCACACGCTGCCTCATTTTCAGCTGCTGTTGACCAGCACCCCTGGCTTCTTTTCTCCCAGAAAGCCCCCCAGGCACAAAGTTGAAAATGCAATTCAAAATAACACATAGAGAATTCTGTGACATGTTTCCTCTTCTTAGCTACACAAGACAGCAGTCCCAGTGTTTCAGCTTTTCCCCCTCTCCAGGCTCCAATGGCATTTCCTGATGGAGTTATCAAGGAAGACCACACGATAGAAAGTATCAAGAGACATATGTAGCCTCTGGGTTTTGCCTGAGAATTGGTTTCTGAACTATGCACATTTTACTTGTGATACACGGGAAGTGAGTAGACCCACAGGGATTCATGGATACCACAACCATCTTTTTGCATCCTTTAAAAACACAAGTGCACTCAGACTGCATGCCGCTACTGACTGCTCTGCCTCAAGAGGCAAAAGAACAACCTGGCAATAAAGGCACCAAATCTTTCCCTTCAAGCTGCAACTCCACAATGTGTCTCTGAAATATGACCAGGTAAATACACCCAATAAGCTTGTGAGGACAAAGCAGACCAAAAAGCTTGTGTGATCAGATTCATCTTATTGTGCCTGTGACACTTTGGCCACTCTGTGGAGTGCGACAGGCCTCTCCAGACCAAAGTGAGCACTCAGCATCCTCAGCCACCAATAACAAGTGCTGGCTGCTCAAAAACTTGCAGCACTGTCTTGCACTAAAGACAGCGCCTGCAATGTCAGGCACTTACCACCTCGGAATATTCAGACTGTGGTGTCACCAATGCTGAAGACTTGTGGTCAATTTCCTCTTCTTCTGCCTCTTCTCCAGGAGCTGAGGGAATCAGTGGATAGTCTTCTGCTGGTTCTGGACTCTGTGGACAAAGAGAAGCATTATGAAGAGGCCATTACCTATCATGTGTTCCCTTATTTCTATTCAGAATTACAACCTGCTCTGCTGAGAAAAAATCATAAACTGATACAGCAATCGGGATTCTAAGTCACTCTGACAAAATTATATGGCCTGATACAACAGAACTGCATGTGGTTCCGAATTCAACATTTCCACCCTGGCTACTATCAGCAAGCAACCTTCTCTCTGAAAACGGAGTTCCGAGTTCTTTAAAGCTCTGACATGGAAAACTAGGGAATAACCAGCCTTATCTGCTGCTGACGTGGAAGACTAAAACACTATCAGAATCTCATGCTGGAAAAACAAATCTTACGCCAAAGCACCTTTGCTTGCTGCATAAAGACAAAATGAGCAGGGTTTTTCCTCCTGGCAAAACAACAACCCAAGAAATCAAAGGGGTAAAATGTCACCAACTCCAGTATCTAAAACATCTGGATGCAGTGAGGGGATGCTTGGCATGGAAACGGCCCTTGTATGGAGGACTGTCATGTAGGCATTTATGGAAGTGTGCCTGGATGGTCCATCATGAGCCTCCCTTTTCCCCAGACTGAAGCTCCCTGAGCTCATCCATATCAGGTTTGAGCTCCCACTCCTCCCCAGCTCCCTTGCCCTTCTCTGGACACGCTCCAAACCCTCACTGTCTTGCTGCTCCAGAGGGGCCCAGAACTGCACACAGCACTCGAGCAGCGGCCGCAGCGGTGCCCAGCACAGGGCACAGCTCACTGCCCTGCTCCTGCTGCCCCGCTGTTGCTCACACACGCCAGGATGCCCTTGGCCTTCTTGGCCATCTGGGCACATGCAGCCTCATTTTCAGCTGCTGTTGACCAGCACCCCTGGCTTCTTTTCTCCCAGAAAGCCCCCCAGGCACAAAGTTGAAAATGCAATCCAAAATAACACATAGAGAATTCTGTGACATGTTTCCTCTTCTTAGCTACACAAGACAGCAGTCCCAGTGTTTCAGCTTTTCCCCCTCTCCAGGCTCCAATGGCATTTTCTGATGGAGTTATCAAGGGAGACCACACAATAGAAAGTATCAAGAGACATTATAGCCTCTGGGTTTTGCCTGAGAATTGGTTTCTGAACTATGCACATTTTACTTGTGATACACGGGACGTGAGTAGACCCACAGGGATTCATGGATACCACAACCATCTCTTTGCATCCTTTAAAAACACAAGTGCACTGAGACTGCAGTCTGCTACTGACTGCTCTGCCTCAAGAGGCAAAAGAACAACCTGGCAATAAAGGCACCAAATCTTTCCCTTCAAGCTGCAACTCCACAATGTGTCTCTGAAATATGACCAGGTAAACACACTCAATAAGCTTGTGAGGACAAAGCCGACCAAAAAGCTTGTGTGATCAGATTCATCTTATTGTGCCTGTGACACTTTGGCCACTCTGTGGAGTGCGACAGGCCTCTCCAGACCAAAGTGTTCCCTATGTATCCATCAAGGCTGAGCTCCAGGTCTTTGACATGATCCCTCCTGGGGCTGGGTATCCTTCAAGCTTCAGGCTGGCCTCTAGGAGAATCCCAGCAACCTGGGGCTACATCATGCCAAGTGAAAGCCAATTAAAAAGCTCTCACAAGCTGGGGGGGAATTTCTAGGTCCTGACAGGACTCCAGCAATCAGCATCCTCAGCCACCAATAACAAGCGCTGGCTGCTCAAGAGCTTGCAGCTCTGTCTTGTACTAAAGACAGCGCCAGCAAGGAGAGGCACTTACTGCCTCGGAATATTCAGACTGTGGTGTCACCAATGCTGAAGACTTGCGGTCAATTTCCTCTTCTTCTGCCTCTTCTCCAGGAGCTGAGGGAGTCTGTGGATAGTCTTCTGCTGGTTCTGGACTCTGTGGACAGAGAGAAGCATCAAAAAGAGGTCATTACCTGTCATGTATACCCTTATTTCTATTCAGCTCTACAATCTGCTCTACTAAGTCAAAATCATAAACTGTCAGAGAAATGGCATTCTAAGTCACTCTGAAAAAATTATATGGGCTGACTCAGCAGAACTGCAATTGTCTCTGGATTCAACATTCCACCCTAGCAACTATCAGCAAGCAACCATCTCTTTGAAAACTGAGCTCTGAGTTCATTAAAGTTCTGACATGGAAAACTAGGGAATAACAGGCTGTGGCTGCTGCAGACGTGGAATACTAAAAGTCTATCAGAATCTCATAATATTCTGGAAAAGGAAATCTTCAGACAAAGCACCTTTGCTTGCTGCATAAAGACAAAATGAGCAGGGCTTTTCCTCCTGGAAACACAACAACCTGAAAAATCAAAGGGTTAAAATGACACCAACTCCAGTATCTAAAGCATCTGGATGCAGTGAAGGGACGCTTGGCATGGAAACGTCCCTTGTAAGGACCACTGCCATGTAGGCATTTACGGAAGTGTGCCTGGATGGTCCAGCATGAACCTCCCTTTCCCCCAGACTGAAGCTCCCTAAGAACATGTACATTGGGCTTGTGCTCCCACTCCTCCCCAGCTCCCTTGCCCCTCTCTGGATACGCTCCAGTCCCTCAATGTCTTGCTGCTCCAGAGGGGCCCAGAACTGCACACAGCACTCGAGCAGCGGCCGCAGCGGTGCCCAGCACAGGGCACAGCTCACTGCCCTGCTCCTGCTGCCCCGCTATTGCTCACACACGCCAGGATGCCCTTGGCCTTCTTGGCCACCTGGGCACACGCTGCCTCATGTCCAGCTGCTGTTGACCAGCACCCCTGGCTCCTTTTCTCCCAGAATGCACCCCTGTCAAGAAGTTGGAAATGTGACTCAAAATAACACACTGAGAATTCCATAATGTCTTTCATGTTCTTAGCTACACAAGAGAGCAGTCTTCAGCTTTTCCCCCTCTCTAGGCTCCAATGGCATTTTCAGATGGAGTTATCAAGGGAGACCACACAATAGAAAGTATCAAGAGACACATGTAGCCTCTGGGTTTTGCCTGAGACTTGGTTTCTGAACTATGCACAGTTTGACTTTTGACACATGGGATGTAAATAGGCCCACACAAATTCACAAATTGACAATACAATCACCCCTTTGCAACTTATCAAAACACAGATGTACTCAGACTGCAGTCTGCTACTGACTGCCCTGCCTGAAGACGTAAATGGACGACCTGGCAATAAAGACACCAAATCCCTGACTTCAAGCTGCAAGCCCACAATGTGTCTCTGAAATACGACCAGGTAAACACACCCAAGAAGCTTGTGAGAACAAAGTACCCCAAAGGGCCTGAGTTGTCCTATCAAGGTTTTCTGTGCCTCTATCTCCTTTGCCAGTCTATGGAGCGGGACAGCTCTCTCCAGACCACAGTTTCCACTACACATGCAAGAAGGCTGAGATAAGTGCCTTTGACATGATGTATCTTGAAGCTCAGGATCCTTCATGCTTCATGCTGGCCTCTCTCAGACGCCCAGCAACCTGGGGCCAAATCATGCCAAATCACCACCCATTATCATGCTCCCACAGGCTGGCAAAAATTGCTAGGTCCTGACAGGTCTCCAGCACTCAGCATCCTCAGCCAGCAATAACAAGCACTGGCTGCTCAGGAACTTGCAGCTCTGTCTTGTACTAAAGACAGTGCCTGCAAGGAGTGGCACTTACCGCCTCAGAAAATTCAGACTGTGGTGTCATAACATCAGAAGGCTTGCGGTCAATTTTCTCCTCTTCTGCCTCTTCTCCAGGAGCTGAGGGAGTCTGTGGATAGTCTTCTGCTGGTTCTGGACTCTGGACAAAGAGAAGCATTACCAAGAGGCCATTACCTATCATGTATGTACTTATTTCTATTCAGCTCTACAATCTGCTCTACTAAGTCAAAATCATAAACTGTCAGAGAAATGGGGTTCTAAGTCACTCTGACAAAATTATATGGCCTGATTCAACAGAACTGCATGTGGCTCCAAATTCAATTTTCCACCCCAGCTACAATCAGCAAGCAACCTTCTCTCTGAAAACTGAGCTCTGAGTTCTTTAAAGCTCTGAAATGGAAAATTAGGGAATAACCAGTGCTATCAACTGCAAACGTGGAAAACTAAAACACTTTCAGAATCTCATAATATTCTAGAAAAGAAAATCTTCAGCCAAAGCACCTTTGCTTTCTTCATAAAGACAAAATGAGCAAGGCTTTTTCTCCTGGCAAAACAACAACCCAAGAAATCAAAGGATCAGAGTGTCACCTGCTCCAGTGTCAAAAGCATCTGGATGCAGTGAGGGGATGCTTGGAATGGAAATGGCCCTCGTGGGGAGCACTGTCACGTAGGCATTTATGGAAGTGTGCCTGGAGGGTGCATCAAGATACTCCTTTTTCCGTAACTAAACCATCATCAGCACATACACTTTAAGTCTGTGCTCCCATCCCTTCCCAGCTCCCTTGCCCTTCTCTGGACACACTCCAGCCCCTCAATGTCTTGCTGCTCCAGAGGGGCCCAGAACTGCACACAGCACTCGAGCAGCGGCCGCAGCGGTGCCCAGCACAGGGCACAGCTCACTGCCCTGCTCCTGCTGCCCCGCTATTGCTCACACACGCCAGGATGCCCTTGGCCTTCTTGGCCACCTGGGCACACGCTGCCTCCCGTTCAGCTGCTGTTGACCAGAACCCCTGGCTCCTATTCTCCCAGAAAGTACCCCAGGCACAAAGTTGTACATTTGACATAAAAAAAGGCATTGAAAAGTAGGTGATGTCTTTCATGCTCTTAGCAACATAAGACAGTAGTCCAAATCTTTCAGTTTTTTCCCCTATCCAGGCTCTAATGGCATTTTCAAACAGAGTTATCAAGGCAGACCTTACAATCAAAAGTGTCAAGGGTCACATGTAACAGCTGGGTTTTCTCTCAGAAATGGGTCCAGAATTATGCAGTTTCTGTCACTTGGCACACAGGACATATCGAGGCTTATAGGGATTCATGGACAACACAATCACCTCTTAGCAACTTATCAAAACACAGATGTACTCATACTGCACTCTGCTATTGACTGCTCTGCCTGAAGAGGCAAAAGAACAACCTGGCAATAAAGGCACCAAATCTCTCCATTCAAGCTGAAACTCCACAATGTGTCTCTGAAATATGACCAGGTAAACACACTCAATAAGCTTGTGAGGACCAAGCATCCCACAAAGACTTTGTGATCAGATCAGCCTTTTTGTGCCTGTAGCTCCTTGGCCACTCTGTGGAGTGGGACAGGTCTCTCCAGACCAAAGTGTTCCTTATGTATCCAACAAGGTTGAGCTCCAGGTCTTTGACATGATCCCTCCTGGGACTGTGTATCCTTCATACTTCATGTTGGCCTCTATCCGACGTCCAGCAACCTGGGGCCAAATCATGCCAGATCAAAGCCCATATTTCAGCTCTTACAGGCTGGGGGGAATTTCTAGGTCCTAACAGGACTCCAGCACTCAGCATCCTCAGCCACCAATAACAAGCGCTGGCTGCTCAAGAACTTGCAGCACTGTCTTGCACTAAAGATACAGCCAGGCAGGACAGGCACTTACCGCCTCAGAATATTCAGACTGTGGTGTCACCACAGCAGAAGGCTTGAGGTAATTTTCTTCCTCTCTGTCCTCCTCTCCAAGAGCTGAGGGAGTCAGTGGATAGTCTTCTGCTGGTTCTGGACTCTGTGGACAAAGAGAAGCATTACCAAGAGGCCATTAACTATCATGTATGTACTTATTTCTATTCAGCTCTACAATCTGCTCTACTAAGTCAAAATCATAAACGGCCACAGCAATGGGATTCTAAGTCACTCCAACAAAATTATATGGCCTGATTCAACAGAACTGCATGTGGTTCTGAATTCAACATTCCACCCTGGCTACTATCAGCAAGCAACCTTCTCTCTGAAAACTGAGCTCTGAGTTCATTAAAGCTCTGACATGGAAAATTAGGGAAAAATCAGCTATATCTGCTGCAGACATGGAAAACTAAAACACTTTCAGAATCTCATTATATGCCGGAAAAGGAAATCTTGAGCCAAAGCACCTTTGCTTGCTGCATAAAGACAAAATGAGCAGAGTTTCTTCTCCTGGCAAACAGCAACCCAAGAAACTAAAGGATTAAGGTGTCACCTACTCCAGTGTCTAAAGCATCTCGATGCAGTGAAGGGATGTTTGGCATGGAAACGTCCCTTGTAGGGACCACTGCCATGTAGGCATTTATGGAAGAGTGCCTGGAAGGTCCATCATGAGCCTCCCTTTTCCCCAGGCTAAAGATCCCTCAGCACATCCTCTCTGGGCTTGTCCTCCCACATATTCCCAGCTCCCTTGCCCTTCTCTGGACACGCTCCAGCCCCTCAATGTCTTGCTGCTCCAGAGGGGCCCAGAACTGCACACAGCACTCGAGCAGCGGCCGCAGCGGTGCCCAGCACAGGGCACAGCTCACTGCCCTGCTCCTGCTGCCCCGCTATTGCTCACACACGCCAGGATGCCCTTGGCCTTCTTGGCCACCTGGGCACACGCTGCCTCATGTCCAGCTGCTGTTGACCAGCACCCCTGGTTCCCTTTGCCTCAGGGAGCTCTCCAGATGCAAAGTTGTACATTTGACTTTGGATACGGCATCCCGAATTCCAAGACTTTCTTGTTCTTAGCAACACAAGAGAGCTGTCCATGTCTTTCTAGCTTTTCCCCCTCTCCAAGCTCCAATGGCTCTTTCAAACAGAGTTATCAAGGCAGACCAAACAATAGAAAGTATCAAGAGACACATGTAGCCTCTGGCTTTTGCCTGAGACTTGGTTTCTGAACTATGCACAGTTTGTCTTTGTACACACGGGATGTGAGTAGGCCCACAGGGATTCGTGGACACCACAACCATCTCTTTGCATCCTTTAAAAACACAGGTGCATACATTTTCAAATGTAGTTATCAAGCAACACCATAGAACAGAAAGTATCCAGAGACACCTGTAGCCTCTGGGTTTTGCCTCAGAAATGCATGCAGAGCTATGTGGTTTTCAACATTTGGCACACGGGACATACCGAGGCCCACAGGGATTCATGGACAATACAATCATCTATTTTCAACTTATCAAAACACAGGTGTGTGCAGACTGCACTCTGCTACTGACTGCTCTGCCTGAAGAGGCAAAAGCATGACCTGGCAATAAAGGCACCAAATCTCTCACTCCTAGCTGCAAGTCCACAATGTGTGTCTGAAATACAACCAGGTAAACACACCCAAGAATCTTGTGAGGACAAAGCATCCCAAAGAGCCTGTGTGATCAGATCAGCCTTTTTGTGCCTGTAGCTTCTTGGCCAGTCTGTGGAGTTGGAGAGGTCTCTCCAAACTAAAGTGTCCTCTACATATCCAACAAGGCTCAGCTCCAGGTCTTTGACATGATCCTTCCTGGGGCTGGGTATCAGTGACGCCTCATGCTGGCCTCTCTCAGACGCCCAGCAACCTGGGGCCAAATCATGCCAGATCAAAGCCCATATTTCAGCTCTCACAGGTTGTGGAGAATTTCTAGGTCCTGACAGGACTCCAGCACTCAGCATCCTCAGCCACCAATAGCTAGTCGTTCCTTCTCAAGGACTTGCAGTTCTGTCTTGTACTAAAGACAGTGCCAGCCAGAAATGGCACTTACCTGCTTGGAATATTCAGACTGTGTTGTCACCACAGCTGAGGACTTGCGGTCAATTTCCTCCCCTTTGGGCTCTTCTCCAGGAGCTGAGAGAGTCACTGGATAGTCTTCTGTTGGTTCTTGGCCCTGTGGACAGAGAAAAGCATAAGGGACAGGTCATTACCTCTCATGTATACCCTTATTTCTATTTGAGTCTACAACCTGCTCTACTAAGGCAAAATCATAAACTGTCACAGCAATGGGATTCTAAGTCACTCCAACTAAATATAAATGGGCTAATTCAACAGAATTGAATATGGGACTGAATTCAATTTTCCACCCTGGCTACTACCAGCAAGCAATCTTCTCTCTGAAAACTGAGCTCTGAGTTCTTTAAAGCTCTGACATGGAAAATTAGGGAATAACCAGCCTTATCTGCTGCATACATGGAAAAGTAAAACATTATCAGAATCTCATAATATGCTGGAAAAGGAAATCTTGAGCCAAAGCACCTTTGCTTGCTGCAAAATGACAAAATGAGCAGGGCTTCTCTTCCTGGCAAACCAACAACCCAAGAAACCAAATGGTAAAAGTGTCACCTACTCTAGTGTCAAAAGCATCTGGATGCGTGAGGGGATGCTTGGCATGGAAAAGGCCCTTTTGTGGATGACTGAAATGCAGGCATTTTTGGAAGTGTGCCTGGATGGTACATCATGAGCCTCCCATTTCCCCAGGCTAAAGATCCCTCAGCACACCCTCTCCGGGTTTGTGCTCCCCATCCTTTCCCGGCTCCCTTGCCCTTCTCCGGACACACTCCAGCCCCTCAATGTCTTGCTGCTCCAGAGGGGCCCAGAACTGCACACAGCACTCGAGCAGCGGCCGCAGCGGTGCCCAGCACAGGGCACAGCTCACTGCCCTGCTCCTGCTGCCCCGCTGTTGCTCACACACGCCAGGATGCCCTTGGCCTTCTTGGCCACCTGGGCACACACTGCCTCACATTCCAGCTGCTGTTGACCAGCATCCCTGGCTCCTTTTTTCCGATTGTCAGATTTGACAAAAGTCATAGCATCCAGAATTTCACAGTGTCTTTCCTGTGCTTATCAGGAAAGAACAAGACTGCAGTCCATGTTTTTCTTCTCTTTCCCCTTTGCAGGCGATAATAGCATTTTGAAACAGAGTTATCAAGGAAGACCACACAATACAAAGTGTCAAGAGACACGTTTAGCCTCTGGATTTTGCCTCAGGAAAGTGTTCAGAACTATGCAGTATTCATCATTTGGCGCACAAGACATCCCTAGGCCCACAGGGATTCATCTGTTTGCCCACAATCATCTGTTTGCCTTTTTATCAAAACACAGGTGCACTCAGACTGCACTCTGCTACTGACTGCTCTGCCTGAAGAAGCAAAAGAACAACCTGGCAATAAAGGCACCAAATCTCTCCCTTCAAGCTGCCACTCCACAATGTGTCTCTGAAATACGACCAGGTAAACACACCCAAGAAGCTTGTGAGGACAAAGCACCCCAAAGAGCCTTTGTGATCAGATTCATCTTTGTGTGCCTGTAGCTCCTTGCCCAGTCTGTGGAGTGGGACAGATCTCTCCAGACCACACTGTCCCCTACATAACCAACAAAGCTGAGCTCCATGTCTTTGACATGATCCGTCCTGGGGCTGGGCAGGCTTCATGCTTCATGCTGGCCTCTATCAGACGCCCAGCAACCTGGGGCCAAATCATGCCAGATCAAAGCCCATATTTCAGCTCTCACAGGCTTTTGGGAATCACTAGGTCCTGACAGGTCTCCAGCACTCAGCATCCTCAGCCACCAATAGCAAGTGCTGGCTGCTCAAGAACTTGTAGCTCTGTTTTGTCCTAAAGACAGCACCAGCCAGAACTGGCACTTACCGCCTCAGAATATTCAGACTGTGGTGTGACCAGAGATGGTGGCCTGCGGTCCTTTTCCTCATCTTTGGCCTCTTCTCCAGGAGCTGGGAGAGCCAGAGGAGAGTCTTCTGTTGCTTCTTGACTCTGTGGTCAGAGTCAAGCATGAGGGACAGGTCATTTCCTATCATTTATAACCTTATTTCTATTGAGCTCTATAGCCTACTCTCCTAAAGCCAAATCATAATCTGTCATAGCAATGGAATTATAAGGATCTCCATCTAAATTATAATGGCTTAATTTGAAAGAATTGGATATGGCTCTGAATGCAATATTGCACCCTTTTCCATATAATCTGGAAGCAACATTCTCTCTGAAAACTGAGAATTGAGTTCTTTAAAGCTCTGAAATAAAAATTTAGGTCAGAGCCAACCATGCCTTTTCCACTGATGCTTGAGACATGGAAATGGATTTTCTTTTATCCTACCCAGCTGATCCTCTACACTCTCCTGCCACAGGCCAGGCTCACTACCTTCTCCTCATTCTTAATCTTCTGGAACATTAAATATTCCTTTCTCACTCACCTCTGTTATGGCAGTTCTCAGTACACGTCTCAGGTGACCTGTATTGGGCAAGGAAAATTAAGCAGATTCTTTGAGACAACTGCCTGGGCTGATGAATTCCACAGAGCAAGTCAACCAAAAACAGAGAGCATTTTCTGTGTTACAGCAGGCGTCCAGGAGACACAGGTCTTTCACACAGCCAGCAAGAGAAGATGACAATATTCTTGGCTGTGTCTATGCTTTGGAGTGTTTTGCCAGCAAATTAATACAAATTTTAACAATATATTACAAATAGTTCTTTAATCACTCAATGCTTCTTTTCTGCCCTACACATAAAGCAGCTTTTTTATCCGCTCTTCTGGTACTTCTTTTTAAAAATTAGTTGCATGCACTAATTCTCATCAACTTGCTGAAAGAGTTGCCCAGAAAAGCTTCCCCAATATCCCTCTGAGCTGTAGAAGTTCTTTTGGCAGTGACACAGCACAGCAGCAGCTCCAGGGTTCACGAGCAAACATTCACTGCTTTGCAGTTTGCACTAAAGGGAATCACTCTTTTAGCATTTAGTAAAGGGTCAAGTTAGACAGTCAAATGTTTTCATGACAGAATTTAGAAAAAAAGAAGCTTTGTCTGAATTCTTGTAAGAACTGCAGAAATTTTAGAAGGCTTTCTGAGAAGGTCTCCCAGTTTGCATTTTCAAAAATGACCTGTTTGACCCAGCAAACTGAGGAAATGTCAGACTCTGCTGCCACAGACTCTCCCATGAAGGGAATGCAACCCCTGCAGGTTCCCTTGCAAGTGCTGCCCTCAGCCCCCTGGCTACAGAAACCCCATTTTGAGTGGAATGTGTATACAGAAGCTTTACCAAACCAGTGGCATCCTAATGCTCTTTCTGTTTCCAAATCAACCCAGTCACTAAGAAAGAGCGGGAAGACATACAAAAGCCAGGTTAGGTTACACCCAATGAAAATCTCTACTTACGTCCCAGGTTAGATAGGTAATAACTAGAATAACCAATGCCATAAACTGTACAAATTGCAGCAATGATATCCTCCATTATTGTTGCATTGTTTGGCAAGTTTGGAACACAAAAGAAAACAAGGCTCTTGTCATTGTGCCATTGCCCACTGACAATCAAGAGGATGCTCCTGCACTGAGCATGTCCAAGAGCTGCTCTGGCACTGAGGCCCTTTGTGCACCAAGGCAACCTTCTGATGTCAGCACAACAACGTGGCAACCACGCCCTGACATCACAAAGCAAACGTTCTGCATTGGTCCCTGAATTTATGCAAAGCAGCCCAACCTTCCCTACAGCAAACACAAAATAGCCTGGGAAGATCTCCTCTGTCACAAAGCAGCATAAATTCCCTGGATGGGCCAAACCCTGTTGTTCAAGGGATCCAAGAGTGCCCCATGCACCTACAGCCTGTACCTGAACTGAGCACTCAGATGGGACCAAAGCAAAGGAAACCACACCAAGAAAATGGCCCAAAGCATTGCACAGAACTAGGAGAGAAGGCACTGTTGGCATAACAGCTGAAATAATTCCTAAAAAATGTCTCCACATATTTGCACATTTATTGGACATGCCCAGGCTCCTGTGTATGTGCATCTCTGCCATTTTTCCACTTTGGAAGCAGTCAAACTGGCAGGATCTGCCAGGTAGGCAGTGCACTTTGAGGATATCTCCTGGATCAAACCGGTGTGCATCTCGTCCTTCTCACCCCTCCACCCCTGAACCAGGCCTTCTATCTCCTGCTCAGGACTGGAATTTTCCCAGTTACAGCTCAGCTCACACATGGCCATCGCGTGAGATGAGGCCATGATGGCTCCTGATACTGACTCCATGCCAGCAATGGCTCCATCATGCATTGTTCCTTTTCCAAAGGTGGACTGCCCACTGATTCACGAATACATGGTTTCTCTTTCAAGGGTCAAGTTCCCATCTGTTGAATAATACAGTTTTCTTCATTGTCTTGTTGACCTGCTCAAACATGGATCAAATATGGCCGGGCCTCAGACACGACTCTGGTCCCTGACACAGTGGTTTGGGTGACATCCCATTCCTCAAATTCTCCTTTGGTGGTCAAGAGCCTCCTAAAATCACTTTCATCCCCTTGAATGCATTCCAGCCACCTTCTTAACAGGACCACTCTCTTTATTCTCAAGACAAAGCCACTTGCACAATAATCACTGCAATGGGGGAATACAGGACTAAGCACTGTCTGGTAAAGCTTAAGGAATTCACAATTTGGTACAGTCAAACATTTTCCCAACATTTTCCACTGCATTCTATTGTCAGCAGACATCCCCCCCCATCCCATTCCCCTTGCAGAATCCTGTACCTACTATCCATGGGCACCAGGGAAGGAGTAGCAGTCACATGGGAAATGCCCCTGCTGCACTGGGCAGGAACCAAAACAGTCTTGAGTCACAGCTGCAGGCCTGTATCTGCACAGGATGCTCTGGCTGCCCCACTCCTCATCGGAATTTAGCATTTGGAAATGGAATTCCACTTTCTGCCTCAGGTACAAGTATCACGGTTGTGCAAAAATTGGGCAATGGGCCATATTCCGAAGGCACTGCAATGTGGAGGAGGTCATGCTCTAAATGATTGTGAAACAAAACAACACACTTTCGAGGCAATATTAGTATAGGAGGTGATATCAATTCTGGTCTCTAACTGGAGGCCTCCAGGGGCAGATATGGGAAAATGACCACTGCACATTGGGTGAATGTGGTTTTAAAAATCTGGAAAATTAGCATAATTGATAAGAATTCCCAATTAGAAGCACAAGAATTAGGAAATTTTCCCCCTTTGATTCCAGCTTTTCTGGAGCCCCACTTTCTTGCTGCTAGTTGTACTAGATGTACAGGCTATAACTGCTTCTTGAGAAAGTGTCTTGAGAACATCTTTTAACCTTGGTTCCCAGACGACCTAAGATAGGATAGGAGCCTTTGGAAAGTGTTTTGTCTTTTTTGCCTATCAGGGGAGGAAAAGTACTCCAGTTATCTGGGAACTATGTAACCATATAACAATATTCTATGATTCTATGAATATATGTGAAGGAAATAAAAAAGCAAAAATAATCTTGTCTCAGAAGGAGACCCTTCCCCAATTCCTAACCACACTAAAACCACCAGAAATGGGACTTTCCATCTAAAAAAAAAAAAAAAAAAAAAAAAAAAAACAAAAACAAAAACAAAAACAAAAAAACCCCACAAACCAACAAACAAACTAAAAAACAAATTGGACAATTCAGAAAGTTAATGTAGAGCTCATTCACAGGATGACAAGGAAGGGAATCTCCCAATGGAGTTGCGGTTTGGTACAGTTTTTATTCTGAGTCCCACTCAGTACTTGAACTGGAGAGAGTCATCCTGAAATGGTCATTCCTAGCTCCTGAACTCTCTCCATTGATTCACTTCAATGACCACAGATTCCATTCTGGAGAGAGGCTCAGCTGGCTTCAAATATGGATGCTGCCCAAAGGGAAACAAGAACAACAACAAAGAAACCATTACTTTCAAGCTCAGTGCCTCACAGGATCAAGAGAGATTCCTTGGTTTCCAGAAATATGCAGAAATAGGCCCGACAGGACCATATGCACCTGGGCCTTCCTGACCTTGCTGTCACAGGCCAATATGGCCCATACTCCCATTAGCTCATTCATCAAGGTGTCTTCAGCAGCAGCAGCAGCAGCGCAGCTCAAGAAACATCAGGCAGCAGTTCCCATTCCCTGTGTGTGCATGGCAGCAGGGCCAGGACTGCCGGGGCCAGGGCGAGCAGAGAGCACGGGCAGAACTGATCCCGATGAGCCACTGCTCTGACACTGCCAGCAGGACTCTCACTGAGATGAGGGCTGGGGAGGTGCCTCTGAGCACTGAGATGGTTTTTGCAGTGCAGCAAGGCAGCTCAGGTGCCTACCTGAGCCTTGAGTGGCAGCAGCCAGCTCTGCCAGCAGCACCACGTGGCCAGAGAGCTGCTGTGTTTCACACTCACAGCAAAGGCCACCCAGCTGGACAATTTCCATGTCAGAGCTGCAGAGAACTTCCCTCTTACCTTGCTGGATCCCAGGCAAAAATTCTGGGCACTGTGAGAGAGAATCTGCTCATCCAAGAGACTGATGACTCCACTCACAAGGAGCTGAGCACAACCAGAGCTTGAGCAATCCCTGTGGGAGCAGCTGAGGATTCCATTGCAGCTGAGGGGACAGGATCACTGCCTGTAGAAGGACAATTCCAGCAAAGTACTAAGGCCTCAACAACAAGCCCAAAGCCAAAGCCGACCTCCAGATGAACCTTCCAACCAAGCATTATATTTGTATTCACTCATTAACAAAATATGAATCTGTTGTTAGAGAAACAGGTGTTTACCTTTCCACACTTAGAAGCCAGACAAGGCCACAAAACCAGATATCTCTATCAGTTTTAAGTTAAATGGTCAAAGTAAATTCCCTTGCTTCCTCCCTGAGCCCTGGAAAAGAGGAGGCTGAAACCAGAAGTTATGGTAGCTTGCTTATTCAACAGTGTAAAATGTGGGCCATCTCACAGCCAAGTTGGTGGCCTCACCTGTGAGTGGGCAAACCACATAAAAATTCCCTGTAACTGGCAGTGCATCTCCAATTCTTTGCTGTGACAGGGGCTCCCCAGGGAATGTGTGTGTCAGGATGATGGTCAAGTATTAAGGTAACTGCTGATGTATCTTTCTTAATCCCTACAGGCAACCTGCTGCACTAATAATCCAGTGCATTGATTACCTTATTCTTTTGCGTTTCTTTGCTGCTTTGCACTACTGTAAATGACACTTACTCGTTAAACTGGTGTTGGTGTCTTGGGGCTGGCCCTGCCTGCTGGAAAAACAGCAACCCATTCTTTTCGGAGTTGGACTTGGTGGAGGCACAAGATGGTGGCCAAGATGGATGGTGGCGGGGATGGTGGCCGGGGCTGAGGGGGGGGGGGGGGGGGGTGAGGCAGCCACACACAAGATGGTGGCCGGGGCCGAGGTTGTCCCTCCCAGTGAGCTCTGCAGCCCCTGCTGGCCCAGCCCAGGCCCTGGAGCAGCGCGGGGCGGGCAGAGTCCCCATTCCAGCCCTCTGCTTAAATGGACATTAACAGACAGCCGGGAACAGACACAGTGTGGCACCTTTGGTCTGTGCACACAAACATACACCAGCCAGTTTGTAACACCAGCTGGCAGTATTTTCATGTCAAGGCAATTCAAATAGGTGAAAATAGGAAGAAACTCCAGGGTATGAATGTTTGTTGTTGTTGTTGTTGTTTTGGTTTGGTGGTTTTTATTTTTTTGTTTTTTTTTTTTTTGTTTTTTGTTTTTTTTTTCAAAAAAGAAGGCCAAAAGCATTTCCTGTGCAGATCATTTAGTGCTCTGTGCCAGAGAGCCCCGGCTGGGCAGGGCACGGCGCCCACTGCGCTGCGGGCTCTTTCTGCTGCCAGAGCCGGGCACACCTGGGCACAGGGTATGACCACTTGTGGGAAAACCCAGGGGTTTGTGGGGGCTGCATTGCTCTGCACACACCCAGGCCACCTGCAGCACAGAGCTTTGGGCCCCCAAAAGGTAAACCAGAGGAAAGGGCTGGAAAGGATTTAATTTTCATCTTTCAGTAGAAGTGACTACAATGAAAGTTACCCACCAGGGCCTGCTCCCCACTGCCAGCTCAGGGTTATAAAGGAGGCATTACTTTATTTCAGTGCTGGGTGCATGGGGAATCAGTTTTCTACATGTGCTCACTCATATATCTCACCTACTGGTTTGTAATCATGGAACTAAAACACACTCATTACTTTGTTGAAACTCCCATGCTCAACATTCCCCCAAATCACCTGACGTATTTCAATGACTTCTCAGAAGTTATTGACAGGAGAGTAGGGATCTCTTGAGGGTCTCTGCTGGTCATTTGGGGAACATCCCATTCCTCAAATTCTCCTCTGATGATCAAGAGCCTCCTCAAACCACTTTCTCCCCCCTGAATGCATTCCAGCTATCTTCTTAGAAGGACCCTGCTCTTTATTCCCAAGGCTAACATAGCCACTTGCACACGTTCATCACTGCACTGAAGGAAAAGAGGGCTCAACACTGTTAAAGCTGAAGGAGTTAGTGATTTGTTACAGTTAAACATTTTCTACACACCTTCCTTCTCTGGGAATTGCACACAAGCATTTTGTCAATGCACCTTGGAAATCCTTTTGCGGACTGAAACCACTTTGCATCTTTCCTTTAGAAATTAAAAATGAAAACACAAATTGCCTACTAAAACACTTCTACTCCCTTCCAAATCAGTTCATTCCAAATCAGAACAAGCCTCAGGCTCAGCCTCGATTCCCTCCGTGAGATATGAGGTAATATTTTACTGCAGCAGAAAGGTTATTAAGAAAAAAATAATGAAAACCGTTGGTTCTAGTCATTGTTATTGGTTTGGATTATTTCTGGTTAATTTGCTGGTTGTTACTGTGAGCTGCACACCAGACCAAAAAGAAAGTAGGATAAGAGGGGAGGGGACAGACAGAAATGTAGGCGTTTAGGAGAGAATGTAAATTCCCTGGTATGCAGCCAATGCGA
>JAREIS010000284.1:600000-787569 GCA_030060385.1 Muscicapa striata striata | reverse complement strand
ACTGAGACTTCACATTAATGAAAGCAAAGCTGTTTGAGAATGTTTTCTGACCTACCCTTACATTTAAACAGAGATATTTGCAAAACTTTAAAAAATGCATCAACAGTATTCCAAAATATAAATTACTAGTACCAACACCTAAGCTCTAACATATGATAGGGGTGCATAAAGTGATACTCAAACTGAATTGGACTGCTCTTGTTCAAAGATGAATCCAGAATCTCTTACAGGAGGTAGACATGAGGTTTACTCCACTCCTCCACACAAGCACAAGAATCAAGACAGATAGTTTTCCTGAGGGGCTCAGGAGGAAGACACAAATGCTGTTCCTTTAAGCCCTACTTCAGCAGAAAACCTGAAGTTTTTTTAATGTCAGGAATAAAGTCAGCCCCATGGAGATGGCATTAATAATTTACATAAAAGATGGGGAAAGGGAACTCTCCATTATTTTCTCAACATTTTGGCAGCACATGAATGGTAAAAGAAACTTAAATAAAAAATGTGAATAAAACCTTCACAACCACTACTGCAACAATGTGATCATGCTTCTAAGTCATTCAATGCTGGTCATCCAAATGGCTTCTGAGCTGACAAATAAGATAATTTCTATACAGTCAGGCCAAATTGAAACTTGCATGCTATTTCCTTTTAACAACTTATTTATTCAGATTTTATTTCCAATTTATTTCTCTCTCATTCTCATAAGTTATGTATGTCTCTCTCCCAAATTGGACTGACCACATTTTGTGTCTGCCAATCATTACTCTGCATTTTTAATTGAAAAAGAACCATTTCTATGACCACACAAGATCTTGCACGTCAGTGAAAGTTTCTGAAAACAAAAGGCCAAAGAACCCAGAAGTAATTATATAGGTTTTAGTAGTGGTTTTAATTTTCTTTATTGCTATACCACATGTATATTTACTTAAATATACTTGCCTCTAATAATTTCTAAAAATAAAATGAACATGAAAACCAATTAGGCTCATAAAAGAAGGAGGTTGAAGGAGGGGATATTAAATGAAAGAAAGAGTAAATTAAAAAGATAATCACATAATTTTTTTTTATTTCCAAAATATATGTTGCTCTGAGGCGGTTCATTTCTGGAGCTGGTCACTGATCCAGTCCTTGAAAATGCTGAGCAATCCTGTAAATTGCTTAACACATTAAAGGCTGACTTCCACAGGCACCAAAAATATTCCAACCACAGTAATTTCCTGATATGTGGGAATGGGAGGTTACTGGATCAGAAGAATCAGCCTCAGGGAAGCATATATATTCTTATAAAATGTTAATTAAATTAACAACAAAATAAAAGAGATAACATTTAACTTCCATTGTTTAATAGTGAAATCAAGGCAGTGTGTATCTAGACAGTCCAATCCATCCTCTTGTAAAAACTGGGTCAGGTGCAAACTTGTGGTTTGCTAGAGGAACTCACTGGCCTTTGCACTGGATCTAAGCATCCCCAGCTACACTGTCAGAATGATGCTGATGTTTCCACAGCAGGAGAATCACATCTGTAATCCTGTGGGAATGTTTAGCTCACACTGAGGACATGAAGCATTCACACTCATGTCTCCTTTGCACTGCTCAATCAAGGTGGTTGTGCCCCTGCAATTAGAACTGCAACAAGAGCTGATTTTCTGTCAGTGCTGGTGATTTACTCTGCTCCAAATCAGCCCTCAAACAAGGCTGAGTTTCCTCAGCTTAAGAAGTTTCTATAGTGGGAATTTTCACAGGTGCTATTTCAATCATGCTTGAAATCCCATTGGAAACAAAGTCTCATTAGCATCTCAGCAGAGATGGAGATTTCCCAGGATCACTGCCAGTGTTAGATAATGAGTACAGGTGGAATAGCACAATTCAGACTGCTGAAAAAATACTGAGCAAAAGATTCTGAAATACTGGATTTGGATGACAGGAATTTATACAAAACTAATCAAGTAGGAATAGTTCAGTAGAATCAAAACAATAAAAGTAAATATCTAAGAAACTTCCCTAGACACTCTGCAACATTAAATGTTTCATGTTGAAAATGGGAAATCAAGGCCAGAAATATATTGAAACCATAATACATTCTTGACTTGCACAAACAAAGCACAGAAAGTGGCAAGGCCAGAAACAGACAATGCTTAGTACACAAAGAGTCTGCTGTGCAAAACTAGAAGAAATCGAAGATGAGCATTTTTTTCTCTTGTGAGAATAACAAGAAAACTAAGAAATGGCAGTGCTGGTTGCTGACTGTGGTGTGTACTTATCTTGGAGATCATCAGTTGGTCTTCAGAATATTTTCAAGACAACTGTGAGAATTGCTAAATCCCAGTGCTCTTCACAGCTGACAGCTGAGCAGTGGCCAGTTACAGTTAGTGCTGTTCAATTAGCACTGCCCATACACTGCTGAACACAGACATCTCTTGTGCTCATGGAATTACCTCTGAGCTATCTCTCAATCTTTTCACAATCAAATACCTTTTGCAGTTATGAGAGAAAGCTGTTCTAAAATAATTTGTTTTTCTACTCTCCTCTAATACTGTGCTCACCTTCACCAATACTACTGTGAATGGAAATCATGGGCAAATTGCAAATACTTGAGCTGTAAGTCTAAATGCAAAACTTTTCTGGGGAATAAAAACAAACCCAAACTAAACAGAACAGAGGAGGGAAAAATAAAAAATAAATCAGAGGCAGCTTTTAAAAATGTGCTCCATGAAGAATAATTTTACTTTAAGAAAAGTCTCAAGGGGACACTGTGGTTCTGGACTGACTGACCCCTCCCTGTCAGTTCAAGTTCCTTCAGTTCACAGAAAGATCCATCCCCACAGAAATGAGAAAAATCAGTCTGAAATCTAAAGGTCAGAATAAAGTTCTTCTGCTCCTGTTTTCTCATCACTCCTTCATTTTCTTTCCAGAAATTCAGTCAGTCATGAGATTCTCACAGTTTAACACAAGACCAGGAAGCAATTTCAAGGTGAATCTGTTGCCCAAATACCTCTTATGCAATGGCCATCAGACAAAATTCTGGTAAAAGATGGAGTTTTCCAAGAACTTCTAAGAGTAATTCAAACTTCCAAACACTTACTCCAGGATGTGAAAAGCAAAAGGACTGGGAAAAAAATAAACATTCTATTTTCCACAGCATGGAAAGCCTGACTTTCTATCTGCTATCTCTTGAGATATGAATGCCAGCACCCTTCCAAACCTAAATCTCTCACAGAAAAAGAAATCATCATTTGTTAAACCAAGCCACTGAAAACTTACAGAATCTTGAATTACCTTGGTCAAGTTACCTACATAAAGCAATGAGCTTCAAGTAAGATAGTAACATAAACTTAACTCCTGTTAAAAAAATATTTTCTGTGCATACATAGAAAAACAATTTTTATTGTCTCACTGTGTTGTGTGCATGTGCAACTATATAAGTACATAAATAAACAACAGCAGCTTGTGCAAAACACTGTATCAGTGTTTTGGATTAAACATACTTTTCTAAAAAAGGATTTTTTGGGATTAAGTTTACGTTTTCTGTATTTCTTGATGACAGCAATTACTTTTTAGTGCATGAACAATTGCTACTTACATTAACTTCTGTTATAGCAATATCAACGACGCTACCAACAACAATTAAGGCATCAAAAGTGTTCCATGCATCAGTGAAATAGTGCTGTTAGGACAAGCATTCAGCAGAAAGAGAGCAAGAGAAAAACACAAACAGAAAAAGAGAAGAAAAGGACAGTGTTATAACACAGAAACACTCTAGGCTTCTCTGATGTACCACTATACAATCTAAGCTTCCCTTTCATAGCTAAAAAAAATTGGTAGAAAAGAAAGGCTATTTATTTCCCATATCAACATAATTGACCTATGACTGGTCTGTACTCAAAACTTTAGAAACATCAGATCAAAATCTGTGACTTGTCCAGATGATGGAAATAGTGGGGAGACAGAGAAAGAGAAGTAGGGACTGGGGAAAGTAAGCTGGGATATACTCACATCAGCTTCACTGAGAACGACGTCTACTATGCTGCCAATAACGATGAGGGAGTCAAACGTATTCCAGGCATCACTAAAATAGCCCTGAACAGAGCAGGCAGGGTGCAAACGTTTGTGATTACACATGAAATGTCAAA
The DNA here is from genome assembly GCA_030060385.1 of Muscicapa striata striata. NCBI lineage: Eukaryota > Metazoa > Chordata > Aves > Passeriformes > Muscicapidae > Muscicapa > Muscicapa striata. The sequence goes on along the minus strand of JAREIS010000284.1, from coordinate 783,439 downwards.
TATTTGCATACTTCTGTTTAGTTTTGCATAAACAGAAATTAGTTAAACAAAACCTGTGGTCTAATGAGAAAACAAAACAAAACCAAACAATATTGCCTACTGAAGGAAAAGCAACATATATGTGCATGTGTGTGTATATATATAATTATATATATACATGTACAGACACACACACAGACACACACACACTCTACACATGCAGAACACACCATCAGATAAGCACGATGTTGGCAAGCAAGCCATCATCCAAAATTGGTTTTGGGCTTCTAGCAAGGCTGAAAAATTCTAACATATATACAAATATTCTAAGCCTAACGAGGACAACAAGATCCCTTTCATTATATTTCTGCAAGACCAAGCCAATTGAAACCTCCTTAACATCAAGGATTTTGTGATAGTCTTATCTAATGATTGGTAAAAATACTCAAAGGGTCAAGTCTCATCACTGGCTAAACATGCACAGTTATTAATGTGAAACTGTGCATAAAGATCAGAGAACTGACTTAATCTTCTATTCATAAACTAGGTCTAATATAGGAGCTCATCCTACTTTTGTAGTCAGAGGCTGATTCTGTAGCCAGTGAAGCCAGTGCAGTGAACCACAGCAACCTGAACAATTTCTGAAGGATTTTGGTTAGTGCAGCCAGTCCAGTGTCTGAAAACTCATTTTCATAAATTGCTTCATCACCTCTCTGACATTTTATGCCTTTAAATGAGTGTGTTACTGGGACATGGCTGCAAAGGGTTATAAAAGGCTATAATGCAATTAGCTGACTGTGTGCATAAAACTGCATGTTTGAGCAAAGAGGTACTTCAGAAGAATCCTCCAGGTAGGTTCCAGTGTGGAACAAATCAAAATGTATTACAATTGTTAAGGTAACTATGGAGACCAGAGTTTTCTGCAATATATGGCTTTTGCCTACTTATTATAGAAATCCTGAACTGCAAAAATCACAGGACTTGCCCTTTACCTCATTCAGATATATTAAAATACCAGTCTACCATGACTAAGGAATGTGCATTACATGAGAAAATCTGAAATGTACATTTTGTACATGTACATTTCTTGGTAATTAATTTTAAAATACTAACTTTTCAGCCACTATTGAAGCTCTAAAATAATACATTTAGCAAGAAGCTTAAAATTACAAACATGCTAATCTAACCTTATAACTAGTTACACTCTTTATTATAGTTTGCTCTAAGATAATGTTTTAGCTGAATAGTTTAAGTTATCACATGAGTTGTTAGCAGAGAGAAGCAAAATCAGTTCTAAAACCGATTTTAGAATTGGACTGGAATTTTTCTCAAGATTTTAAACTGTTAGAATTTCACAGTTTAAAGTAATGCACCTGAGTGGACTAATATTTGAAAAAAGGCTTAATTTGAGTAGGAATTTGCTCTTGGAGACTATAAGAGAACTGCTACAGCAGACAACAGCTCTACATTTCATTCTCAGAGAGAAAGCAGGGTCAGGAAAGGCTCATTATGTTTCTATTCTACTTTTTTATAACACAAATTGCTACAATCATTCCTTTTTCTAAGGAAGGGGCTGTAAGAGGAAAATAGATCAGAGTATTGTTTTCTCCACAGCCCTTTGCACTACTCTGGTTCTTTGGGATTAACCATCAATTCCAGTTTTGGGGCAAAAGCCAGTGCTCGTGCATTTGGCCTCCTGAAGAAATGCCTCCACTCCAAAGAGCTCTTGCACAATTCCCTGCTCCTCCCTCCTTACTCTTCCTGCTCATGGGAACAAGACATTCCCAAAGTTTTACTAAGAATCACCCCAATATGGAAATTTATAATCCTAATGAGATTAGCAGCTGTGAACCAGAGAAAGGGAGCTGCTCTCATCATATTCTTCCTGATCATTCACTTTCCTTATTTCTAAGTATCTTCCTTGATTTTAGAATAGCAATATTTTTATCTATGTAGACTCAAAATAAGAGACTATTGGCAAACAGCAAACACATAATCAGCATGATCCTGAACTGTGCTATCCATCTTCCTCTGCAATGGGAACCAAAAAAGGTTCTCCAAATAAAGGATAATTTCAGCTCTAGAAAGTTACTTGGCTAGACATACTAAAAGATAAAGCACTGAAATAAAAAAAAAATCACATTTTGATTCAATACAGCTAAAACACTTTATAGCTAAAATAATTTACACATTTATTTATTTTATGAAACCTTTTCCATCAGTATAGACAAATATTGTTCAAACTAATACGTAAAGCAAAAGCATACAAATAAACAAAAAACTAAGAGAAAATAAAGATGGTTTTGGAAAAGGGAGGAATGGACAAGTCACAGCAAATAAACATCATGCAAATAAGTTGTTTTCACCACTGCAAGGACCCAAGATCAATTCACTTACTAGCCATCTTTCCTTTTTTCTTACAAAAATCTGATGTAAAACGACATGGAAAATCATTACAAGTTTAAGCAACAACTGGCTACCAGGAGGCTGTACATACAGTATGTGTGGATGGATTATTTTGATTCCATAGCTGTAATTTGTTTTGAAAGGCACTGAACCATGCTGAGTAACAGATTTTAGCAAATGTGAAGAAAAATACCTGTTCTTTTAGCTTATTTGCTAAATTTGCTAATTTGCTCATTGACAAATGCCAAAGGACAAAAATCAGAAATCCTGAGGAATATGTAGGCATAGAGAATTAGCAACAAAATATGTTTCCATACATCTACTACATAAATATTTTAGTGCTCTCTTTGAAAATTTAGGGCCTCATTCTGCAAAGCTTTGTGTGATCCAATCTCCCAGTCAAGTGTGCCAGACACTCAGCATCACCTTTACTACTGAGCACTTCTCCAGGTTTTGTGTATTTCAGAGCTGGAAGGCAGCCTGCAGTGCCTTGGTTTTACACAACACAATATCATAGGAAGAGTATCAATAATTTATAGTAGCCTTAAGTTTATATGACCAGCAAAACCAAAATATCAGTGTTTTCACAGAACTTTAGTCAACATATTAAGGGGACACTGTCAAGCAGATGAGATAAAAATTAACAGGTTTTTATCTATTGTTATTTTTACAAAGTTAAATGGAGTTTTTATTTGATGCTTTGAACATCTCTGAAATAACTTTTTAAATGCACAAAATTAATAAATAAAACTTTACTCTGTCAGACTAGTCTAAGAGACCCACCCACCAGTGACAGACAGTAGAAATTTATCAGTCTTCCCTCATGGACCCTAAAGCAAAGCATTAAGTTTGGTTTCAGATTGTTCCCACTATTATTAAACCTTAATATGAGTTAAAGCAATTAATTGTTGTTTTAAGCATGCATCTGTTTTGAAATTTAGATTAAAGACATTAAAATTCTGCTTAAGGCTGCTAGCTGATTTGTGATTATTAATGAACTATGTAATATGCATTTCCAGTAGGTTTTGTTAAAGAGTATTTGATAATGTAAAAGGTTACAATCTCCAAAGAATAACAGGAACAACCTTTAATATACTTTATTCCCTTCCTGCTCAAAAGTCTGATTATTATGGTCCTTCAACTTTGTCCTGCTAATTAAAAGGTTTAAGGTGTTCTGTATCTATGGAGGACTGAAATTCAGGAAATGAGGCCCTTTCACTGGCAGTGTCTGCCCTTCCAACTCTCAGGGTTCAGATCCAGGGATGTCTTACAGTGAAAGTATCCAGTCAGATAGAAAGCATGTTGTAATAGAATTAAAGATCAAATTGTACAGAGTCTTAGAGACCAGTTTTGAGACATTGCATTTGCTAACGAGTAGGAAGCCCACAGTACAAATGGAGCACTGTGATTTGTACACTCATGATCAGACCACTGTGTTTGGCATTAGCTGCTATTTCTGACTACAGTCACAAGTGCATGGAGAACCATACAAGGATTCACAATCTTCTTTCAAAAAGCAGATGATAAAATGCAGCAAAGTCCTCTGTGCAAAACAAGGATATAGAACAGGAAATACAGATCAGGAAACACAACCAGCATACTCATGACACTGTGGTCCACACAGCTGAGCTATCTCCTCTGGGGCCTCATATTGTGCTATTTTTAATGTGAAACCCTTAGCATTTAAATAAGATAGCTGACACAAAAATACAAATAAGTTCATTAGAAATGTACAATGGACTGGACAGTGCAGAGCGAGACCACGGGAGAGCGGGTAAACATTCACCCCGAACTCCACAGTTCACATCTCAACACCACATCTCAAGGGATGGATCATTTCTTCACTTCTGCAGGCAAATACGAGCTGCCTTTACACCAAGTAGCTCAGGCTGTACAGCCAGGCTCAGTGCCCAATACAAGCTGGATAAATGGTTCTGAAAGCCTGGCGAGCTGCCGTGCCCCTGCTGCAGGCTGGGCTCTGTGAGTGCAGAACAGCCAGCTCAGAGCTGAGCGGGGCTGCCCACGGAGCCAGGGCTGCTCCTCAGCAGCAAAGGGACAGCTCACAGCCAGCCCACAGGCACTCATCCTGGCTGCTTTAGAAGGAGGCAATGGAAAATAAAATGTACCAGTCTTGGATGGTGAGAGCAGTAAACTCCAAGTGGCTCCTCTGGATTTTTTCAAATTCCAAGTGTAGCAAGTGAACACGTTTTACTTATTTACATAGCCCAGAATAAACATTAATTTCACTGTACTAAAAACAAATTAGGCTGTTTTTTCATCATTAGCTTCTGCACTTCATAAATGCAGTATGAGAACTGAAAAAAAAAAAGGCTGCAGGAAAGTTTCATCTCTTTTTCTATTATAGTTACCAGCTTCTCTTGCAAATCTACTTTTGAAAACGTGTCTGCATCATTCATATTGACAGTGTCCCTTTAAAACAAGGAATCAACCACTCAGTGTGGGGTCTTCTACCAAATATTATATATATAACTGAAAACAAAAATCTAAAAAGACTATTGCATATGTAATTTTTTTACGTGTATATTTGTAATGCTTGGCTATATTTTATTAATTAAATAAATTATTGTGCATTTTAGAGGAGGAAATTATACAGGACACAGGTCTTTACTGGAGATTAAATTAGTGTCACATAATGAATGTAGTACCCAGAATAGGAGACGTGTAATGCTTGTAACAGGAAATTATTTATCTGATTTAGGAAGGGACATTTTCATTACCTCAAAATATTCCAGATCTCATCAATCACTTTGTTAGATTTTTTTTTTGATATCTGCATTTCATTTCCTGGAGTTATGTTTTTTTTTAGAATTCCTCTGATAGATAAAGGTGGGAAATGTTGGTTCTTTTTGTTCTTTGAGTAATACACAACAAGTGTGAAAGTCATTATACTTAAATCTTGTGGTGATGACCTAATTAAAGCATATCTTAAACTTACCTTGGGTTTGAATGCAATCAGTTTCAAAACCATTTCAACAGTGAACACTCCTGTGAAAACCATATTCATAATGTCCATCGCATCATTAAATAGCTTAGACTGTCCATAGTGCTGTGAATGAAAAATAAAATGTTTAGAAAAGCTAAGGATTGAAAAGTGAAAGCAAGGCAGCCTAAGACAAAGTTGGCAAAAACATAGCATAGGAAAACATTTTCTGGTAAAATTTATGAAGCACATCTATACAGGTGGAAGATTAGTTGAGTATCTCTGGCCAAGCATGGAACTGTTTAAATCTATTCTGTTAAGGCACTGAGCAGAACAAAACTGTCATTCCTCAATATCCTAAGGGAATCTCCAGAGAGAAGATTGTTTCCTCAAAAGAGGGGTATTAGATAGCAACATTTTCTCAGGTTTTGTATGCAAGGTTTTAAAATTACAGAAGCTTGTGTCACACTTGCTTAGAAAGCCTGAAGTATGGTAGTCACAAAATAACACAGTGTGTAGGAGGTATATTTTTAAGAGGACAGTGAATGCAACTTCACTGAAAAAAGCAGAATGGTTTTGTAAACTGAATTCAAACCATGCTTTTTTAAATAAAAATCTGAAATACTAGGGAAAGAAAGAGACAACTAAACATGTCACAGAAAAGTACTGTGATCAGAAGTGCTTTCTTTAAAATTCTATTTCATAAAAAATACAGCTTCAAGAGAGTTTCTGCTTTTCCTACCTGCATAGCCAAGCAAAGGGTGTTCAGCATGATGAGGACAAACATGATATATTCAAATCCAGTAGAATTCACCACATACCAGAACTTGTACTGGTAAGGATTTTTTGGGATATATCTACGGAGGGGACGTGCCTTCAAGGCGTACTCTACACACTGACGCTGAAAAGCAAATACAGCAACACCTGTCAGACAGTAGCTGAGCACTCAATCAACTGCTAATGCAATGATTAAAAAATTGTTAAATAGAACTCTCAAAACAAGTCTGTCTACTTGATTCAGGGCCTTTTATTTTTAAGCATTAATAAAGTGCACAAGGAGCTCACCAATCCTAACTTGATTATTTACAACTGTATCTAACCCTATCCACTACTCAGCCATATACAAAAATCAAATAATGCTCATGGATATTCTGGAGGGTTTTGCCTTTATACACTAAAATATTATACTGTGTAAAGGTATAGTACTAGCAGTATTCTTAAGTCATCTATAAACCATGTTTTGCCTTTACTCCCTTGTCAACCACCAATGGGACTGTGTAGCATAAAATCTTAGAGTCAGCAAAATAAATACTCAGGAGGTGTTACTTGTAATAGCTCAGTTAAATTGCCCAGCAAAATCATGGATTCATCTCATAATATATTAGTGCCCAAAATCTTCAGGGCTGAGCCTCCTAGTTGTCTCTGGAGGAATTCTGACAGGCCCTGACTCATGGGGCACATGGTGCAGAAAGAATCCTGGCTCCAATCTCATGCTTGGCTTTCTTTAAATAAAGTGTGTTACAGTCAGCCAAAAATACCTGAAAATTTGTGACTTATGAGTTTGTCAGTCAAAGGATTAAACAGTAAATGGGGACAGACTTTTGTAATTTTAATCTGAATATCCCCTGTGAATTTCTAAATAAATGGGGGTGAGAAGTGGAACATTTTGAACACCTGAACTTTGGACACTTTCAGACTATTCAGAACACAAAAACTATTTTCCAGCCCTTAGTACAAAATCTATCTGTGCCTCAGGATAACCTGGCTGTATTCTTATTAAAGTGACACCAAAAAACAAGATGCTAGGAAGCCAACAAGGTTAGTGGACACCAGTCACAACAAAAACACTGACAGGTTGGGCTCACAGAAATGCACAACAACCTGAATACCCAGTTAAATAAATACCCAGATAGTTAAAAACTTAAATTAATAAATACTAAGCTATGTGTTTGGTGCCCTCTTCTGCCCCAAAGCAGAAAGGAAGCTCTTTGTGCATCAACAAAAACCACTGCTTTCAAAACTTAAGAATTCATTATTTATTTTAACCTGATTTTTGTCCAGCTCACAGTTCTTGTACTCTTGTTCTCCCTGTTCTTGGAATGTAACAATCACAAAACCAACAAATATGTTCATCATGAAGAAAGCAATAATGATGATATAGATGATGAAAAAAATGGAGATCTCCACTCTATAGTTGTACACAGGTCCTACATTCTCGCCATTTGAATCAATGGCTTTGTATAGCAGCCTGAAAAACAAACAAAATTTTATCTTTATTATCATTTAAATGAGAAAACAGTAAAACATGCAGACTCAGAGGACAAGTTTGAGAAATGGTCTGATGTTCACTGTTATCTTCTATTTACTGACAGTGCTTGCAAGAATGTAAAAACCAGAAAAATCACAGCAAATGTTGTTATATTCTTTTTTCTGAAAAATTAAGTTCATGACCCAATGGTTGTCGTTTTTATTTATTTATTTATTTTCTCAAATAAAATTTTCTCATTTAGGGAAATAGTGAGGGGCAGCTAGCTCTTCCTAGGTTTCTCTATGAGTGTACTGCTGTCTGACTTCTTAGTTAAATGTTTACTTGAAGACCTAAAACTTTCAAATTAGCCTTATTTAAGGGCTATTGATGGATAAGCATTTAAAATTGTTACTGCCATTAGAACTGAGGAGTAGTTCCTTATAGCAAATGTAGCAAGACTGGTAATCAAACAATATTAAAAAGTTCCCCTTTTCTTACTTTTCCTGAAATATGGGATAAGTGCCCAGATTCAGGACAATAGGTTTCTTAATTTCCTCCCTTTTTACACCACCACTTAAAACTGCTTTATTGCCCAAAAATGTCTGGTAAATGATAATGAATTGCTCTGGAAAATGCAGCTCTCCTAACAAGGCAGTGCAAACATGGAGACCCCACTCACGCTGGCCAGCCTTCGAAGGTGGAGACTGTGAAAAGGGCCATCATAGCAGACAGAACATTGTCAAAGTTGAAATCACTGTTTTGCCAGACCCTCTCTTTGACCATGGGACTATCGACATCTCCATCCTTGTAAACGATGTAAATCCCTCTGTGGGAAAGAAACTGCCATTAGTGAAATACTGAACTGACCTCAGAGCTGCTCAATGCACTCACTATTCAAAGCTGTTCTGATATTGCCTCCTCGTGTTTGTTTGATTTCCTTGTTAGCCTGTGTTTTCTGATGGGATTCAGATGACAATTCCAATTCACACAACCCCAAGTGGCCTGACATGTGCCTGCCCATACTCAGTTCAAGTTATTCAGAACATAATGTGTCACATTCTTAGAGCAAAGATCTCCTCACCGGCATTCCTCGGGGTTCTGTTTTGCCTCATCAGTGCACTTGTAGAATTTTCCCTACACATAAAAACAAAAAGTGATGACAAAATGCAGAATATGCAAAATACATGCTTTTATACTGATTGGTTCAGGATGGGACCAGCCCAGTTCCAGCATCAAACCACCAAGAATTCAATTCAGCTTTTGTTTTCTTGATGCACTCTAAGTTCTGAGAGTTTCTTACCTTGAACAGCTGCACCCCAATACAAGCAAACATGAATTGCAGCAGAGTTGTAACAATCATGATATTACCAATAGTTCTAATAGCCACAAAGACACATTGAACAACGTGCTGGAAAGAAAGAAAAAAATATGTTTCAATGCAATTTGTTATGGACTATATATCATAAAAATAATTTGTGCATTCTTTTTTAAAATTACTATTTTTCTGTTGCCAGCATTACACCTAACACAGTGATTTGATTTGTTCTCTAAATTTGTCTGTAAGTCTGTTCACATGGACCCAACATCAACTGGCTAGAAATGACATAGAAATTACATTACATTCATAGGCACTATGGATAAACTACTAAAAAGCACTGATGGGTTGGTTCATCATGGTCCAAATCTGCTCTTAGTGGCAGCTCCTCCACACACAGACTGCTCCAACTGTGGGCAGAGCCTCAGCTGGGTAACACCAGGTATGTTGAAGAATCAGGAACTGATTTCTGCCCTTGCTCTGTGGACATCTGTAAACAACTTCTCTTGAGCAAGGATTTTTTACCCGAGGCAGGATTGAAAGATCAGGCCAATGGAAACTTCAAAAATAAAAATAAACACCTTAAGTCCTTTTGCTCTGTTTATTGCCCTTAGAGGCCTCAGGACTCTTAAAACTCTGAGAATCTTCACAACTGAGATAGCACTTGATCTAGGAGAAAAAAAATTATATTGTTACTGTTAAGGTAACTTATTGTATTACAGAATTACAATATCCTTGCAAATTCCTGAAATGTGAAATTTGAAAAAAAACCCTCCAACTAGAACTCTCAAGATACATATACAAGATTTTTTTTTATTCTTTATTGATATTTTATTATTAGAAAATGGTAGAATAAATATCCATAAGAATAATTTTGATTTCTGAAGCAAATTTGGAATGAACAGCTCAGAAGCTTATCTAAGACTATAATGGAGCAAAGTAGTCCCCAAAGTATTTTTCAGTGTTAACAAGCTCTTTTGAAGACACTGTACAAATCCTGTAAATCAATGAATCCTTCAATTTCCAACTACTCTGAAATAAGACCTCAAATGACTTTGATTCTCTCTGTATGAGTAGCTAGGACTGCATTTTTAGGAAGTGAGAGAGCACAGTGTTTTAAAGAACACTCTCTGAAACTGAAAGCTTGTGCAGTAGGAGTTCTGGTACCAGCAAAGTTCAGAGTGGGGAGCAGCTTCCTGACACCCTCCCCTGCTCTAAGTCACTGAGGCTTCCACAGATTATTTTTAATATGGAAAAACCATTCAATGAATCAAGAAGCACATTTAGACTCTTTCATCATCTTTAGCCTGACAAACAAAACAAAAAAACCCCTCTCCACTACCACTTATAGCCCTGATTAAGGTACAACTTCTTCCCCCTCAAACACTGTCTAGCCCCATATCCCCACAGGTCAATACTGAAAAAGCAAGCTCATAAAATCAGATTGCAGATGTGACAATAGCTGGAGAGAAGGGATTTAAACCTCCTGAAGCTCCAGGAAATACCTGCTGTACCATACATGGTGCTCCTCCTCGTTCTCTTGGTAATTGTGGGAAGTAGTAATTTGTTTCCAACCCACATTAGTAATGAATTACAACATTCTCCATGAAAAGCACTCCCTCTTGCCAGCCCCATCCCTGAGCACTGACACTGCACACCCACACACTGAGGGGGAACAAAAGGAGCTGAAACACTCACTTCAGTATCAAACCTCAGAGCAAAAATAAATCATTCACATTATAAGTGTAGTACTTACTGAATCCCAAATGATACCAGAGAAACACCCACAACCAGCAAATCCAGCAAATTAAAATAATTCCTGCAGAAGGACCCTTTATGAAGGAATGCTCCAAAAGCTGTCATCTAAAAATAGAATTGTTACACACTTAGTCTATATTTCAATTTATTCAAATTCCCATTTAGGCTGTTTACAAGACACTTGCCTAGAGTGTGAATGCATACAATACTATCTCACTTTCTAAAATCCTTTGAGATATAAAACAACCCCTCTACATACATTAAATCTTTCATTTAAGTGAGAAAAATTCTGCTCAAGCAACATCAAAAAATATGCTAATTGTTTCTGATGTCAACAAACGTTTTATTTTGTGTAAGAACCAATTTGGCCTTTGTTAGAAAAATTGCAACAAAAAACATTTGAGATGTCCTTGTTTACTAAACTGCAAGGTCCAAATTCTGACTCCTAATTATTCATACTATCTTAAGAATTGAAGGAGCTGAAAATGTACTGCAAACACCTGGGAGTCAAAGCTGGTACAGAAGCAGAACCAGGCTGTTCTAAGGCAGCATCACGAGGCTATTTAGCTTTGGCTAATGGGAGACAGGAATGTGTATCTTGGAACAACCTGGAAGAACCAATAGTTTTGTATTCTGTGTAGTCAGAGGTCCCTAAATTTTGCTGTTCTGTGGGGAATATAAAACTTTGCTCTTTCTTTTGGACTTCCTCTAAATTTTTTGTTTCTGTCCCTGTATTTAATGAAAAGAGTTTCCATAGTGGATCTTCTATGCATCATTTCCAGGTTTCATTAGGAGCCAGTGATAGTGACCTATCAGCCAGCACCTGAGCAGATGGTTTTGGGTATCACAGAGCTGAATTTGACCCCTAAATCCATGAATTAGACTTCCTACCATAATGGTAGTAAGTATCAGTTAAAATATGCACAGATTAATCCAATTAAACCATTAGATGCACAGACTCACCAGCTGAAGAGAATATTGCATTATCTTTCCATAGTTATGGATTATTCTGAAACACTGAAACTCAAAACTCATAACAAAAATAAGGATACCTCTGAAAAACACCCTGTAATCAGCTCAGTCACTTGAATTCTAATTTCTTCAGCCTCGAGATCCTCCTAGAGAGCCTGTTCACTGAGTTATTCCATGTTTTCCACAGGTAAGAAAATTTGATGCCATCTAGAGAATGTCCCACACTGACTGTGCATTTTAATCTCTTTACTTTCTATTCTGTCCCTCAAGGAGTAGGGGAGAGATTTTATTTCACTTCTCCTCACAGCAGATTAGTGCAGCTTTCAGGACTCTTCCCCAATGTAGAGCAGAGCTACAGACAATGGGCATCTCAGTGTACTGCATCCCTACTCAGTGTGCAGACATTTCCAGGCCTTCTGCACAGCAAACCATCACCACCAGTAAAGGCTGAACCTCTGCAAAGGAAAGATGCATTTTTTTGGAAGCAAAAATTAATTAATCTTCTTATTCAGTTGTTAAGCCTTCCTTTTTGTGATCAAAATACTAAATTTTCCCAAAAGCTAGAAGACTAAAAAATGCTAAAGTTTTAACCTATGCCATGGCATGAAACATATAACATAGTTATATTATAAATTTCCATTAAAATAGCTTATTCACTTACAGCTGCACAGAGTACATCTAAACTCATCAAAATTGGTGGGAGATGAACACTAAAATAACCCTGAATACCAAACTAACATCTATCTACAACTACCCATTTACATTGTATATGATATGAGCAGCACACAAAGCTTCATGTAATGACTGACACAAAAATTAGGGCAATAATTGACATTGCAGTACAAGTGAGGTACATATCTCCCCATCTTCACATGGAGACATACTTCAATCACCACAAATCCCAGTGGAAGCATTTGCTAGAACTCTTTATTAAGTTTAAATGGTGTGGGATCAGCACAGTAGGGGGAGGCAGAAAGTACAAATTCCTAACCTGACCTTTGCTCTTATGTTTTCACCTTTCCCCAGTTGTCCAAACAGGATGATAAACTGAATTTCAATGCCATGGAAGGATTACATAAGAGAATTCTCAAATGTTTTGGTGTTGCAGCTCTTCTTTTATTCACATCCTCATTCATACCCTCAACAATGTGCAATGTAGGAATCCTTGTTTGAGAGCAGTAAGAGCACAGGAAGACTCCCTACATGCTGAGAGTTATTCTGGTTTAATGCTTGTTTTTGTACCAGTTTCATCACTACAGCTGATAACATTACCTCTGCTTATCCCAATTTCAGTTTCATATATCTTTTGCCTGGAAATTAAGGAATGCTATTGTTACTGCAGGTCTAGTTTTGCATTTTGCCCTTGCAGATCACAACTTCTGCACAGCTCAGATACTGTGGGAAGCACAGCAAAGGACATGGAAGGCCCAAGCCACAAGCAAGCAAAGCCAGAATCTGAGACATGTTAGTAAAGCAGGCTCTGGGTCTGACTACATTTGTATGGTACAGTTTCTTTTCTTTTATGTGTGAATGCACTACAGAGCTTCCTGGAGAAACCAGAGTCAGAAGCACCAACATTTTTGTCTGTGGTATAGCCTCTTGTTTCCTTGTAATCTTTACAATTCCAGATTTCAGAAGCTCAAGTTCTAGAGTTTCCTGTTTCCCTTGGATAACTCATAAATTGCTCAGTGCCAAAATCTTTTGCAATTTGCAGCAATGTTGCTTTTCTTAACAAATCCAGTTATGACTCTTTATCCTGCTCTTTATAATTCCTCTGCCTCCTAGAAAAACACAAATGGAACTGCAGGAGCTGGAGAACCTGCTGCTCAGAGCATGTGGAAGTTTACTTTCTTCTCTGCAGGTATAATGGTAACATTTTTATGGCTTCTCAAATTCAAAGTTGGGAACTAGTCTGAATAATGCTACAGCTCTTTCCAATGCTTCATTCTCTCCCTTAGTTTTGCCTTTCTCTAGCAGCAAAACCCCTGGATATTTATTTTAGTGTGCTACAAATAAGAATAATCAATTCTATAGCAAGCTTCTCACTTCTTAAAAGGTGAAATAAGGGGATAAACGTTAAGCCTGGGAGAAAATTCACAAGCATAAGAATAGTCTATTACTTACAGTACAGCTTATCTTGTAAACAGCCCAAATATTGCACCAATTAGTATTAATCAAATTGCATTGTGAAGAGTATGCACAGCAATATGAGCAAAAGCTGGGAGAAGAGATTTTGTTAAGCTTAATCCTCAACTGGAAATGCATAGTTTATGTACAGATTCTTAGTGTGCCAGCAATTTTTAAGCATATAATTCAGGGTTACTCAACCTAAAACTTGTGGTGAGAATAAGCACAGTATGAAACATCTATTAATCATGTGTAAATATCTGAGATAACATTTTGCCAATTTCCAATGAAAAATTTTATTTCCTTGTTCAGCATTTTGTTTTATGTGAATGCAATTTTTAGTTATTTATCTTCTTTACCAGAGTAAATCTTGTATACTGAAAATCTGAGTAACCCCAACAGATATTCTTAATAATCAGTACACAAACTATACATTAAAATGCCAATTTTTGGCTCATGCATGGGTAATACATTTAAGCAAGCATAATTATGCCTGTCTGTGAATTTAAATGTATGCCCAAGATAAATGCAAAGTATCTTAGTGTATAGATAGATAAATGCAAGATATCTTGCAAGTCCTATTGCAAGAAAATAGTTATCTACTATTTTAGCTCTATGGATATAGTTCAGCAAAATAAATGAGAAATTACATGCTCCCTCCTTATAAGACTGATTATCTCTTTCAGAAATGCCAGAGCAAGGAGAAGGAAAAGCTCATGCGCAGTGATTTATTTTTCCCTTTTCTGAAAACTGCAAGTTTAAAAAGGGTAAAAAATGAATTATTAAACTGATGTAATGATAAAAAATCAGCTTCTTCATGCACCCAATGGCAAAAAAATGACCAATCAAAACTATGAGGAACTGTCAAATAAAAAAAATCCTCTAGTTTTAAAAAGTTTAGCTTTGATCGCTTTAGAGAAAAGGCGAAGAACACTTCAAGTGCCTTTTCTTGGCAGGTGACACACAAGGAAAATCCTTTTAAACAAGCTTCCTTTAAAAACCTGTTACCTTCAAAATGATCTCAAATGTAAACATACTAGTGAAGACATAATCTGCATACCCTAGGATCTGGAAGGTAAACAAAAAGTTACAAACATTATTGCTAAAGCTGCTTTTGAGCTAACAAGGAGCAATTAACAATGCATTACCTTTAACAGGATTTCAACTGTAAAGATGGCTGTGAAAGCATAGTCAAAGTAACCAAGTATCTGCAAGGTATAATACGTGCCACAGTAAGAAATCCATCTCTTAATAATTTTTACAACTTAGACCACATATATAATACCTGAATTAATCTAAGTAGATAGATGGAGAATTTAGACAAAGTAGTTTAAATTCCAGCTATTGTGCAACCATTTTTATTTGCTTAAAAGTTTAACAGATGCCACTGTGTTCAGGTATTAGATTTCACCCCTCAATAATTGACAGGACCCAATAGGCAACAATTTCTTTCAATTCAGACCTTCCTCTACCAGCTTTCACAGATACTTTCTTCAGCCTTTAACAGAGATAGAGAATCTTAAACAATAAATATCTATTAATAATATCTGTGTTTTTTACCAAGGCATTGCATCACAAAACTTCAGTAGCTGCTTCTAGAGTTCAGGTCATCCCAAATTCTGCTACATTATATTGTTCCTGTATAGGCTTGTCTAGAGTGTCACAAAGCAAATTAATGAATAACTGATCCTGTCAATCCAACACCACAATCCTTTTCCCTTGAAGTGGGAGGATACAGCAGTGATTTATTTGTACAAAATCTGAAAGAACCCACAAGAGTTGCACAGTGATATGAAATCTCTAAGAGTATTGTGGCTGTGGGATTGACCTCACTGCTGTCAACAGGCACATGAACAGGTATTTCAGAACCACCCAGAGCTGTGGCCACACCACTAACACCTAAACCAGTGAACTGCAGGAGGCTGAGTTTAGTCTCAAGGACCCAGCAGTCCACCCAGCCAACAGTTGTGCACAGAAACATCTTTCCTGGGGTTCAGCAACTAACCAAGTGGGAAGGAGAAATAAAATAGAAAGACACACAAAGGAATTAGTCATGCTAGATCAAATAAAAAGAAATAATTTTTCCCCCCACATTCCCTTGAATATCCCATCCTTCTGTCCCTTGGTGTGGCTGAAAAAAACAGGTAAATATTAAAGCCATATGACAAAGATTATTCAGTAACCAATTCACTCTAGACTTAAATATATAAAGGCATTCCAGTTTGTAAACTTTCACTGTGTTGCTGACCTGGCTGATGGAAGGAATGTGAACCGTCAAGGCAGTAAAAAGAAAATTACACAGGCTGTGAGAGTACTTACAACAAGAGGGCAATGCCTTCCTGAAATCCCTCACAGTTTGTCTGTGTCCCAAACAGAAATAATCTTTTCAGTTACCACCACTCTACACTTACATTTCCCTAATGCTCCTCTAGTTGCAAATAAAATTATCAGCCCTTGAAGCCATTTCTATAATAACAATTTCAGTATTCTCCACCAGCTCTCTCTTTTTCCTACCCATTAGTGTGATTTATTTATAGGACTACATTGGTCCAGCTTTATAGATATGGGAAGTACACTGCTCTGCTGAATAGTGCATGAAGAGTGTCTTTGTGCTTTAGCCTCTTTTTACCTTTGGAGAAAGTTTTAGCTTTCTGTTTTTTATTAAACTTACTGGAAAAATGTTCAGAGAATGCCAAGAGCCAAAAAAAGACTTTCAGAGGTTGCACCAACACCAGCAAGAACTAGAGGGACACAACCTCTGCAGCCCCAGCAGGCCCAGCTTTCCTGCAGGGTGTAGAAGAGTTTCTCTAACTCTGTGACAATCTCTAAAAAAAAAAAAGATTTTTGTAAAATCTTGTATCTAAAACAGGAGATGGCTGAAAATTCTGTCAAAGCACCCCCAAAGTCCCCATGGACCAAGTTGCACCATCTCAGCTATTTCCTACCTAATCTGAAGCAAACACAATTCACAAGAACATGAGAATTTTGCTACACAGCTGATACAAGGGCCACAAGGCCAATAAAATCCATGGTCACAGGAGTGGATTTATTTTTGTTTCTCTTCTAATAATTGTGCTTTCGAGTAACAGTTAAGTCTTTCACTAGCTAAGCACTTAAAATGGGGGATTCAGGAATTTGTTTTGGGAGAACACAGGTGTTTAGTACCCACATAACCTACAATTTTATTGAGTAATAGAGACACTACTGAAATTAATGGGTTTTTTTAGGCTGAGATGGCATTTTTCTCTGAATCAAGGCAAGAGCTGGGCATGCTCCAATCCTCCTCTTACAGGTGAATTTAGAAAACAGTGAGATTTGTTTAGTTTCTGATGCAGCCAATCAGGAATTCAAATATCTTCAAGTCCAGCCTGTGTGTAATTCAAACCCCTCAGAGTGGCCACATGAGCTTCTCTGAGACAGGAGGCAGCACCCTCATGAATCCCTACACTCACTAACACAGGTGGGGACACTCCAAGTGCCCCAAGACCACATAATAGAGGCAATGAAGAGAGGACACATCAGAGTCTCTTCCAAACATGATAAACAGTGATAATTTTAACTGGCATTTTTAAATCAGCATCAAACACTGTGAGGCAGTAAGAGTGACTCAGTAATTGCACATCAGGTACTCCAACTGCAAAGTAGGAAAAAATATGAAAATTATAGATATTATATTCCGCTTGAGAATATTTTATCCTGATACATTTATAGTCACAGAAAAAGCATTATTGTAAATAATAAACACTTCTAGTACTGATAATGTTCCATCAATAAAGTTAATTTACTTCTTAGAGCAAAAGGAATACAAATGCATAGCTCGAAAAAGGAGAAGGAATGTTTTTTAACATGAAAATTAAAAACCAGGCACTAGGCCCAAAGGATTTTATCCTGTGAGGGTATATTTATCTCCAGACATAAAAATGAAGGGCTTACATTATTTCGAAAAGAGTGGCTGCGAATTGGATCTTCTGCTGCTAAGGAAACACTGCTCAGCATGATGAAGACGAGGATGAGGTTGGTAAAGATGTGGTGATTGATAAGTCTGTGGCATCCCACTCGAATTCTAAAGAGGAGATACAAAAATACATCATTTTTGCACATGGGACTCAACAGATGGTTAATACACAACATGTTTTCTGTTACTCTGCCAGCACTGATGGAACAGAGCATCAGCAGTTAGAAGCAATGAAACTGCTGAAGCCATGGGTCTGATCCCTCAGAATGTAAATAAATTCAAAACCCAATTCCCCCACAGTGAAGATGTGCTTAATGCAATGTGGGAGGGGGTGGTTTCCATTGGGTTATGAACACCAAAAGTTCCAGTGCTTGTACCACTGTGCACAAACAGCCACAGGTCACAAAGACCAAGAAATCATTCCAGATCCCCCGATTTGATTCTTACTAAAGTTGTCAAAATTACTCATCTTGTGAAATGCAGCTTAGGCTGCAGATCTCATTGTGCTACTTAGGACCCAAATCAAATCAGAATCTCCATGAAGATTTTCTTATAGAATTACAGGACAAGTGGGTGTTGAAGCTCTGGAGCTGTCAGGCTTTAGCCACATGACATGAAGTGTAACTGTGCATATGCTTAGAGCCACTGAGCCCAAGGTAATCACAAATACAGAGCAGATCTGGGATTAAAATGACAAAAAGGCAGAATCAGGTTCACAACTAACTCTGAAGTTGTCTAAATTCTGCTAAAGACTCAGAAGGTTCTTGGCTAAATTTTTTTCTCCTGATATTAAGTAGATGATTGGTGTGTGGTGTATCTTAGTTATGCAAATTGGCCATTTCAGACAAGAATACATAGTGTTAGTTGAAGCTGAAAGCAAATTGAAATGTTCAACAAACTTACTGATTTTGCACCCAAAACATTTTATCTTGATCATCTTCTAAACTTGATGGCCTCTACCACTGAAAGGCAGCATTATCCCATGCCAAATAAATATTAAATAAGGACTTCTACTGACTAGTCAAGCTTGCTGTGTTCGCCAGAGTAGAACCCCAAATGCTCTGGAGTTAGCCTAAGTGGTGAAAGATTCCACTCCCTCTCCAAAATCCAACTATTAGAGTTCTTGATTTTGTGAAATAATTTGTCTTTATCTTTGATGCTTGTTTGAATCTGGGAAATGCTGCTACCCTAAGAGGAATACAGACAATCTTTCTCCTACTTTTTTCCTTGTTTCTCCTCCACAAAGATTACTAGGGTTACTAGAAATTCTGTCTTGTGCAGAAAATGTTCAGATCTTTTATATCCAGTGACTAACATAGTACATGGATAATATACCCTAAAGGGTACTTTCCAGACATGTGAGAACTCAGACTGTATGTAAAAAATGCTATTATCTTCAACAGTGGGAAGAAAAATAATACATTTTTCAAATTCTTCTCATTTACAAAGTCAATCAGAAAATTTTAGGAGGGAAGCCAATCTCTTTCCTGTTGAAGACACTAGATTTTTACTCCTGATCTCACTGGAAGGAGGTCTGTTACTTCACTGGTAAACCTTGATGTATAAACCAGTATTTTTCAAAATTATATTTACGGGTTGGTGCTGCTGAAGATGAAGAAGGCACTCCCTTCAGGGATTGGTGTTATCTTCTCCTTCATGTTGAGTTCTGATATTCTACGGGGACGTGGGCCTGCTGGTACCTCTGGTTCATCCTCTTCTTCTTCTTCATCTTCACCTACTTTAAATTAAACATTCTTTTTACTACAAGCTAAAAAATATTGAGGTTTTGTTCATTACAATACAAAAGCATAGCTTGTATGAGAATACACATGGCTTATAGGAAATATGTATTTGTGGCATGACTCTAAAAATCTATAAACCAATATGTGAACATCCAAATGCTGCCACAAGCTCTCACACAAGTTGTTGTGCACATGTGGGTGTGTGCATGAGTGCCCTGAGTGCATTAAGAGGCTTTGCTGGTCCTGAGCTGCCTCACCTGAGGACTCCTCTGGAGTCCCAGTTCAGCTCTGCCCCATCCATGCCTGAGCTGAGTGCTGAGCTCTGGGCACTGGGTGCTCAAAATTCAGGACAGATTTCTGTGACATACATCCAGACAATCAGGCAAAACTGATTTTTAGATAAGTGTGTTCACTGGGCCAAATAAAAATTGACCAAACATCACCAGCCCTGGAATGTTGTCTTTTGCCAAATGTTTGAGAGAAGTTTAGAATTTGCTCTCCCATTCAGATAGTGTTACCAAAGCAATCCTGAGGCTTACAATAATAACTCTCATATGTTGCTTGTGCTCTCTAGGAAGCTGCAGAAGAAGATAATGCTTAGGCCCATTTATCCACTGATAGGAGAACACAACTTCACTGACTTCAAAGGAATTGATTCAGCAAGAGCAAGTTTAGGATATTTTGGCAAACACACAAAAATGTGTCTCTAGCTAGAATTCACATACCTGGTACATCACAGGGGGGATAGGGATCTTTATCCTCATCCTCTCCTTCTCCATATTCACCAATTGTCACCTACAGCAAAGAAAGGGATGAACAGGAAGAAAAATAAATTTTAATATAGAGTACAAAGCCCACTGCAAGCAAACCAAATAAGCCTCTGAAGTCAGGGAAGTGAGTTTTCTGAAGCAGAGTAACTCTGAGAACATAGGAGAGCTGACATTTTATTACTTATTTTTCAAAATTTTTTTTTCTATAGTATCCACATTTTTCTGGCTGTGTAAATCACAATAAGAACAGAACCAACACTCTTTGATAAAAGCTACCAAGAACATTTGAACATTCTACTAAGAGTTTATCATTCTCTGATCTCATTGGATTTATCAAGCAAAATACCTACAAGGATCCTAAAAAAAAAAAATCACATTTTTCTAACATTGGCTTGTAAAAGAAATTGTATAATGCACAATACAAAGTACACCCGGGCAAAACCAGTAAAATTGATTCTTAGAAAAGAGACAAGTTTTAGGATAAACACCTTACTGTCCTTGGGCTTCTTTTGGTCACCTTCTGACTTCTCACTTTTTTTATTTTCCAGACTCTCCTTTCTATAAAACAATACAATAACAATTGCAAAGCATGCCATGTAAAGACAGACAACTTTAACTGAACTTTACCAATTCCATGAAAACTTGAAGGACTTATAATAAAATATTTGCAATATTTTGTACAGCTGCAGGTGTCAGAGCAATAAAATCTACTGCATTTGAACGCAATGATCCATTTAAAAGATTATGATTTTGAATATCATTCCAGAGGCTAATCCCTAAATCATTCAATGCATGATCATTACTCCTTTCTAGAGGGATAAACTGTGCCCTTGGACTCATACAAACAACTTTCATTGACTTCAACAGGCTTGCACTGATTTCAAAAGAAGGTTTTCTACTTGTCTATATAAGGCTTAGAGAACTGATTCCACAGGGAGCTGTGCACTGGCAACAACAGATAAATTCTTGTGCTAATTGCACAATAAATCCTATTGTTGCAATGTTTAAATATCAGTTGGTTTATCATTACATTCTTAATTCACCCCAATTACTACCTAACTTTTATCTAAAATCATACTGTTTGTCTATTATTTTAGTGTCTAGACAAACCATCCTATTTTTTTCCTGAGTCCAGCACATTTTGAAGATGGTAAAGATGTTCACATAAAAAAAAATTCTTATGGAAGAATTCAGTACCCTCCTCCTTCCCTCTCTTGCTGGTTCAACATGCCCATCTATTTTACCTCGCATTCTTTTTCCTTTCCTTTTCTTCAGCTTCTTCTTTCTGAGCTGTATTTAGACTTTCAGCATCTGCCAAGTTATCCACAGCAATGGCCAAGAAGACATTTAGCAAGATATCTATTTCAAATCATTTTAAGGACATTCTGCCTTACCATACTTGTGTGGTTTATTATCAGCATAAACACTGACAATGTGAGAGATATAAAACACATGTTCCCAACCTACAGCGTGGAGGTTTGTGATGCTGGAGTGTAGTGCAAATAACATCCATTTAATGGAGCAGACTGATACTGGCTGTAAAGTGAGCAGAGATCCATTAGGGTCATGGGTTTTTAAACAGCAGAATGCTTGAGGTATTTTTTTAAATAAATGAAATTCAACTTCAGGCTAGCCTGAGCAAGCTCAACTTTGAAATTGTCTATTATACATGAATACTGTTCAGGCATTTTGAAAAATTCATTTTTAGAATGCACTGTCTTTCATGTCTACAACAATATATATCAAATTCAGTTCTTCAGTCCATATCAGTTAATCAAAAATACTGATATAAATACCATACAGTGCAGAAAATACAATGGTTTTGCCCTTTCATCACCTCCTGACCTCTTATGAACTTCTGAGAACGGCAGTAGTTTGTTTCTACATGGGGCCAAGGAAGTGTTTCCAGATGACTGAAGGCAGGGAAGAGGAATGTTCCAGCTTCATCCCAGCTGCCTCAGAGTTCCTGCCCTGCAGAGGATCCCCGGGTGCACTCCCAGCCCAGTCGGAGCCCACGGGCAGCCCTGAGCACTGGGGAGGGATGGATGGATGGATGGATGGATGGATGGATGGATGGATGGATGGATGGATGGATGGATGGATGGATGGATGGATGGATGGATGGATGGATGGATGGATGGATGGATGGATGGATGGATGGATGGATGGATGGATGGATGGATGGATGGATGGATGGATGGATGGATGGATGGATGGATGGATGGATGGAGGGGATGGATGGATGGATGGATGGATGGATGGATGATGGATGGATGGATGGATGGATGGATGGATGGATGGATGGATGGATGGATGGATGGATGGATGGATGGATGGATGGATGGATGGATGGATGGATGGATGGATGGATGGATGGATGGATGGATGGATGGATGGATGGATGGATGGATGGATGGATGGATGGATGGATGGATGGATGGATGGATGGATGGATGGATGGATGGGTGGATGGGTGGATGGGTGGATGGATGGGTGGATGGATGGATGGGTGGATGGATGGGTGGATGGGTGGATGGGGCATCACTGCCCCACTGCCCAGGCTCCAGCCCTGCACTGCCAGGGGGCACAAACAGCAGGCAGAGCAAAGTGTGCCCCTAGAGAAAGAAGGAAGGAAGAAAGAATACATTTTCTGCTTTCTTCCATGGTGGTGGCTGGAGGTGGCCTAGAGATCACTGGCTTTCCTTCCTCAGTGAACATGGCACAAGGAAAAGGCGATTTAAAGGACTCAGCACATGCAGAGAGTGGTTGCCTGTGGCCATTCCCCCTCCCAGAGGGATTCTGCTCATGTCCCTGGCTCACAGCCCCACTCAGATGTTTCCAGCTGGTGTAAAGGATACAGTTACCACAGATGAAGAGGATAATGAAATATATACAGACAATCATGCCTGAGGATGAGGGACCACCGTATGCCATTATGCCATCATACATGACAGCATTCCAGTCTTCCCCTGTTAGGATCTAAGGAGCAAATATTAGGAGATTAGTAATAACTCAGCATCAAAAGTGAATAAACGCATTCCTCTGACCACAAACACAGCTAACCTGTATGCATAAAGCAATACCATGTTCTTTTCATGCATTGTTTTAAAATTCCATTTAAACAAACATCTTCTGAAAGCTTAGGTTTAACTCTAACAGCTTTTATTTTGTGCTACGCATTTATATCACTGAACTTCAAAGGCAAAAGTAACAAAAATTAAATTTTATTGACATTTTTTTGATCTTGGCATGTCAAAATAAGAGCCCTGATTTTCAGTAAGGCCACATATGTAGCAATGCCAAAAAATACCCATCATTTAAAAATCTAGTATATGTTCTAAGGTTCCTTTTTCCCTCTATTTTTTTCTAAATACTGGGCACAAATCTGTACTACAATAAAAATTCTGAGTATTGCAATGCAGGCTTTAGGGGCACTTCGTATATTTCTAAGTAACTTTTTAAAAATTATCAGTTCTGTCCTGAGAAAACACATAATACTCTCCTTCCAAGCAATTAAATGGTTAAGACAATTAAATGCGTGCTATTTTCTGTAATTCTTTTTTGGAGAGTTAAACTTATCCATCTTATTCTCATTGCTGGTGAGCACCCAACAGGTTACTTGCTCCTGAGTGTCTTCTAAAACTCATTCCTTTGAAAATGAGACAGCCTAGAATCTGAATAAAATCTAACTCAGCTGAATTGGAAAGTAAAGCCTTAAGTTTTTGTAGGGGCAATGTAATTTCAAACGTGAATTCTTTTCCCCTTAAGGAAATTTCTCATTAATATTTCTTTAACTTGAAATTAAATGGGAAGATTTTCTGCTTACTCTGGGCAGCCACCAGATGAGATTTCCACCAAAGAAACAGGAAGTTGACACCAAAGTGAATCCTGCAGGGTCAGCTTTTAAATCTGAACTATTATGGCTGAAACCATATATTGTGCTAATATACATAGCCAAGTATGGAAACAGTGAGCAAGACAAAACCAAATAGCTTAAGTCCAGTATCCAAATTTATATCCAAAATTCAAAAATGTATCACAAATAAGTGACAAGTAAACTCTAAGCATATCCCTACCATTTCCCAAGTAGTAGACAAGTTTGCCTTAAGATTTTAATAAAACTTAAATTTTAATGGCCTCTGAAGAAATTAATGTTTATTTTTATGTTATAGTGATATGACCCCTATGCACTCCTTAAAGGCTTATTATTTTTTCTTGCTTGAGAACAGCTGAAATGTTACACAGTTAATGAAGCTACAGAAAAGAATATATAAAAATAAATACAGCACTCCACTTCTTTTTCTAGTCATGTGTTTGATGGACAAAGGAGATTTAATTCTGTGAAATAATATGACAGCTATGTTGCATAGATAGATCAAAGAAGATATGAAACAAATGGTACAAATGGTGCAAAGTTACCAGAGTACTGAATTTAATGAGCAGAATGCTACTTAAAGTAAACTGAATAAATAGTATTCATGATTTTATTTTCAGGCAACATGATCACTTAAACAGTTTTGTTGATCAAAGGTAAAATGTCTCATACAGGATGAAAGAAAGTTACCTGGAATACAGTTAAAAGGGCTTGTGGAAAATTATCGAAGGTGCTCCGTTTTGTTTGAGTTTCATCAAAATTAAATTTGCCTCCAAACAGCTGCATTCCAAGCAACGAGAAGATTATGATGAAGAGGAAAAGCAGAAGCAACAGTGAAGCAATGGACTTCATTGAGTTTAACAAGGATGCTACCAAGTTGCTCAGGGATGCCCAGTGCCTATAAATTAAAATGCGTGTGTTAACACACACCAAAAAAACCCCAAACAAAACAGTAAAAGAGCAGTGCATGATGAAGTATTACAAAACAATTGCTGATCACTCTTCAGCTATCCTTAGAATTAGCAGTATTAGATAATCTTACCTTGTTACTTTAAAAATACGCAGGAGACGAACACAGCGAAACACTGAAATTCCAAGGGGTGACATAATTTCCAACTCCACCAAAATGGTTTCAACAATGCCACCACAAACAACGAAGCAATCAAAGCGGTTAAAGAGAGAAACAAAATAGGCCTGCAGGCCCAAGCTGTACATCTTTACTAACATTTCACAGGTGAATAAAGCCAGGAGAACTTTATTTGCGATATCTGGAAAAAAATATTAAAGAAAAAAAAGATTCTGAATTGCCTTATAAATTCTATTTCTATTTTAACATATTAGTACTATAATTTCTACATGAGTCTGCAGCTTTTTGCCTAAAAAGGAAGTATTGCTTTTTTTATGTTGGACTGTAGTTGATGCTTAAGTGGCAAAAGTTACGTGAGGATGTAAAGCTTCCTGCCAGCTATAAACTATTCATCTTTCCAATCTGTTGTGCAGTTCACGGTTCCCCAGCTCACAGCTTGAGTCCACACTGTAGCTCAAGCAACCAGCCCACAGCAAGTTCTGCTGTGCCAGTTCCCACTTCCTCCTCATCCTTCAAGCACAGTTTCATGATGAAAGTACAGGTATTTACAATTTAGCATTGCCAGGTCTGTGCTGCTGCGTTACTAAGCTGTGTTACATTATGGAAATCAAAGACCACATTCAGTCATTTCTTTTATCTCCCTCTGGCTGGGCTGAATATCCTTCAGACAGCAAATCACAAAATGGCAAAATACAAAGTAGCCACAGATAGAACGCAACTATCCATAGTCAAAACCAGGACAAATAATTTTGGACTGTACCTTGGATCTGGGTCAGCCAGTCAGGTTGATTGTAATGCTCTGATGAGATAGTTAACGTGTTCAAAAAGACCAAGACAATAACAAGCCAATAAAATGTGACAGATTTTACTGCAGCCCTACATTTTCTTCTGTTAAAGCGGTTCCAGCGACGCCAGCGTCGACTGAAAGTTCAAATAAAAATAAATTTATTATTTTATGGAAAACATAACATGGAAACTTAAGGAGAGTTTCTTCTTCGTACAAAACAGGTGCAACTGTGTATGTGTAAGCAGGTGCATTTTCATAAATATGTATATAATACTTCAATAGCTGTGTAAATCATTACCAATTGCAGATTAGGGACCGCTAATGTGTTATTCCTTTTTTTATATTTTCTTATAGATTTCTAAGTGTAAATCAACTCAGAAGTCAAATTAAATTCAGTGTAAAAATGCAGGCTTTGTGTTAAACCCCATAGAGAATTCTGGGAGGATTAAACAGAATGGGAATGCTGAGGTCATCTTTTAGAAATCTACCCTATAACATCAGAAATCTTCTTCAGTAATTCCTGGAGATTTCTACTGATGTGCCCTGAAATTGTGTCAGTGGGTAAATGTCTGTGAAATAAATAAGAGCAACAAGTTGAGGCTGTACCTAGATGTGAGTTGGATTCACAAGTGAGGATATATCTTTGGACTCATAAAACTAGATATCTCTGCTTCACTTCTGGGAACTCTGTTCAAGCATTAACTAAGTTTTCTTTATGCACCTTAAATTTATACTTGTAGTAATGGAAATTAATACTGGTTTCAGATACCAGTGCAAAGATGTTTTCAAGCCTTTGTGGTATTCTAACCATATAAAGGAAAAATATCCTGTCCTGACCTAAATCAACATGGCACTCAAGAACATTCTTATCTTGCCAATGCCCTCCTCTAAGGGCTGTGTCCATGGCCATCACAAAGATGCCTCACTCCCTGAGCAGGTTAAACTGACTTTTTTTACACTTGCAGAACATCCTATCACTGAAGTCTATGAGACAAGAATAATGGTTAGATATCTCTACTTATAAGACTCACAAACAGGCTCAAACTGAATAACTCCAAGCTTTCTAAAGCCAATGGGGCTATTTTTTTTTCCCCAAAAAGGTGTGTGGAACCAGTGACAAGAAAGCATAGCTAAGTGGTACATACATGAATGTGTATGAAAAACATGGGTATACATAAACAGACTACAGAAATAAAACAAAAATTCAAAAATGAGAACAGCATTTCCATTAGATTGATACAAGTAAAGGCATGCTCCCAAAGATTAACTTCTATTTTGACTTGTAGTGCAGCAGGTAGGCGAGCTCGCAGTGAAAGGCATTTTGACATTACGGTCAAAACAATATCCTTGGTAAGTTATGGCCTGACTTGCTCTGTGCTCAAACACAGTGCACTGACATTGCAGAGTAACATTCCAGAAGCTGGAGCGAGGATCAGCCCAGAAGAGTGAGGAGAATTGGACAAAGATTTTGCATTTATCTTAGAATGTGATTATAAGAGGAAAATACTGACCTGAACTTGGATTTTGAGATGGTTTGACTAGAAGAAAAGGAAAGCACACTTTTAAGAATGGAGAAAAAATAATTAACAAATTCTTTTTCTTTAGAATTTTGCATTGGCATTACATATACGTAAAAACAAATTTTTAACAAAATTAATAATGAAATTCTTTTGTCTTTTATTTATTTTCTGAAATACCATTTCTAAAGCCTTACAAATTTTCTTAGTTAAAGAAAGGAAATCTCATTTAAAACTCTGCAAACAAACCCTGAATAAACACGTAGAAGCTGCCTGGAAGTCATGAAAATATGAGCAAATAAAGACTGAACACCATGGGTTATAGAAATACTCCCATACATTCAGTTATTGTCTAAAAAATACATATTCTCCAGACCATGTACAATTTAACAGAAAATTTTTTTTTACATGTCAATAGAAACTTCCATTCTTTTCTTATAATTTTGAACAAAAATCATATTTTATAAAATCTTTCAGGAAATCACAATACCACTGCAAGCTGAGTTTGAGTTTTAGGAGGTCTGAGAATTTTAGGGCTTTAACACTCTAATAATTGGTCTAATATCAAACTCCTGCAGGTGCCATACAAAGCCTGGCTATTTCAAGGGCCTTTTGGCTAAGCAGACAGTGGGGAAAGGAGGATCCCCTGCGATGTTGGGATGCTGGGGTGAGCCCAGCCCCTCCGTGCACTCACCACAAGCTCCCGCAGCACGCCGGGCTCTCCCCTTCCCCGCTGACGTTCTCCGTGTTCACCGACTCTGTCTCGCTGGTGGGCATGCTTGCTGTGGGGACACAACACTGCTCAGAGCCAGCACCAGGCAAGGCACTGCTCACCTGGGCTCTCCTGGCCTTGGCAAGAATGCCTCCAGCTCTGCTGAGAGCTTGGAAGAGCTGAGGAATGGTAGATGAAGTCAAACTTCATCAGTCGTCCTCTCCCACCAAAAGGAAGCACACAGAATTCCAGAGAGAATGGTGACTTTTTTTTGTTTGCTTCTTTTTAGTGATTCAAGGTAATTGCTTACAATTCACTGCAGAATATAAAGTAGAGGAGGTTTGTACAGAGAGTATGCAACCCCAGCAAAGAAATTAACCTGAGCTAGATTCTGTAACTTTTCACTTTGAGAAGTGTTCTGTTCACACTTCGGAGGTGCTTTTCAATTGAAGTGCTGTTAACAAGCTCACTGATTCCAAGAAATATCATCAAACTTCTGAAAGGAGGAACAATCACACCATGGTCACACTGACCACTCTCTGCTTTTACTGACATTATGAATTATGGAGGCAAGATGCAAGAAAGTAAATGTGCCTGCAAATACTGTGTGAGCAGCAGGCAGGAGCACAGGGTATGGGAGGATGGTCCTTCAAAGCATGATGAGAATTACTGCTAATGAAAAGGGGACAATTACATTTCCCACAGAGTGAATTACTACATGTATAGTGGATCATTACTGAGTGGTTAGCAATTGTAGCTGATGGGTTTTTAGACAAAACTCATTTTCAGCTGGGTCATCACCATTTGTCTTCAAATTAACTGAAATAGAGAGGGAGGATACCTTAAATCAAAAAGTGTTAGGAAATTATGAACAACCAAAGTTCTCTCCTAGGGGAGAGCACTGCTTCTCTGTCTACAAAGCAAGAATAAAAGGAAAACCTCAGGAACAAGAAAAGGAAAATTAATGTTGCTGGTCTATACAGTAGAAATACCATTTAAAGGAGGAAACATAAGAGAGGTGCAAGATGCACTTAAATTACTGTAAAACAGCAAGAATAAAAGACAAACAGAGCATTCTAAAGGTATTCTGGTGTGTACCCTCTATTGTTTTGATGGTTTGCTTGTTTGGTTTATTTTGTTTGGTTTGATTTGTTGGGAAGGGTTTAAGCCAATGTCTGTGGACTGAGACTACTGAGAGCAGAGGGCCACACTGTCAACTTCTGATAGGGAAATCTCACTATTTTGGTAGCCTAAAGGATGATGAGATTTAAGAATCAGACCCTGAATTTTCTGACTTGTGAACAAATCAGGTACAAAATGGTAACTGTTAGAAACAGTCCCTGCACAGCCTCTATATTGCTGCAACACTGACATGAAGACAGAGGGAGTGGGAAGTGCTGGTTTGGTTTCTGTGCCCATCAATCCCATCCAAGCTGGAGACTGACAGCTCTGGGCAGGCCAGGTGCTCAGCTACTTTTGCAGCTGCTGAGAATCTGTCCCCATAAGCAAGTCACTGTATATGAAATGTTAAACAGAGAGGCATAACAAAGAAAGATCCAAAATGTCCATGCAGGTGTTTGAATAAACAAAGCACTTCAGGCAGTAAGCACAGCAAAACCTTCTTTCACAAGGTTCTTCTGTTCTGATGATTCTTTTTAAGTATTACTGTAATGGCTTTATATGTTAAAAGTCTCTGGTTAGCACCTGCAAGTGTCTCAATTCTAATATCATGCTTCCCTTTATAAATCAGTTTTAAAATAATGAATTTTGCTAGCACTGTAAGAACTTCACAGCTTACAGTAGGAGTTCAAAAGGAATTTCACACAAAAATAAAGAGAAAAAAATCTTTGAGGTTCAAATTCAATATCAAAATTTCAAAGGGTTAAAGAAAAAAATCACAAACTTATTTTAAATGTAATCTCAGGACTTCAGAACTAAGAATTTAATTTTAAAATGCCAATGTCTTTTGAAATAATATAAGGGGTTTCCCTATCTGTTAAAGAACTGAATTGGTTGCCTTGTGCCAGGTGACTTGACTGCTGTTAGACAACACAGCATTATAGTCACCTAACGATGAACATTTCAGCACTTGTGATGGGCAGCTGCAAAATAAGAGTGCAGAAGTCTTGTTTCATAGACTATTAAGAGCTGCCAGGAAAACACAGCTAGGCCTACTTCCATGATTATTGCATATATGTAATGTGTCCCACACTTGTATTTCAAATTTATCAACCCTTCCATCCCCTGAAAAAATAAAGTACCTAGAATCCAGTTCTTCATAAAGTGTCACTCCACTGTGCGAAAAAAAAAAAAAAAAATCACTTAATGTAAGTCATGCAAATGTTTTTAAAAAGTGAAGTAATGTATTTCTGACTTTATGTGTTAGCCCACAGTAACAAATACCAGCCCATTTTGAACAGGATTATGTGAAGAAAAAAACAAAAATATCTTTGTCCCTATTGAAGTGAATGTCAGTTCTGCTAATTATTAAATACATCAGGATGTTACTGTGTTTCAGACACCAAAGGGTTTTGCTCCATCTCTATCAGTGACTTGCAGGTGCTGTATTACAAACAGAAGAGGGAAAAAAAGAACCAATTCACATTAGAAACTCAGCTGTCATGATGCTGTAATTTATATGTCAAAATTGAAACTCGACAGAAGTACTGAGAAAGGCACAATGTGGAAGTCCAGCTCCAGCAATGCCAGCAAGTCATCAGGTCTTTAGCCAGAAGAAAACAGCAGCACTGCATGTCCACATCCACTCTGCTAATGCAAGCAACCTGCCAGGTCTCACAACAACTCAATTCCATGGCCACAGCTTCATAAGGGCAGGTGGTGTCCAGGAGGCAAACACAGCACACAATTTTGAGAGACTTTTGAGACACTGATCTCAGCAGGGTCAGCTCTGAGATCTGTACTGGCACCCCAGTATTGAAAAGAGGATGCCAAAATTTCTCTTTTAATTCACCTTTTGCCCTTATTTTACTGGCAAGATTATCTAGATTTCTAGATCTAATAATCTCTTCAATTAAGCTAACTGGTTTCAAACAAAAGAATGCTTGCATTAGACAATATAAGCAACCCATACAGCATGCAGCTTAATACTTTCCTGAGTGGATAGAAAACAGGTCAAATACATCAACTACTACATTTTGCTTCTGTGGATAAGAATACAACACGAGAAAAACAATCCACTGTATTCACGAGGTACTCTATGGAGTTTTCAGACTTTGGAGCAGGGATTTCAAACTCCACTCCAGAATGTAACATAACTAATGCACACTGAAGAGCAAGCCACTATCAGCAGTGATGTGCCCTCACCAGGTAGAGTTAAAAGAAATAAATTCCAGAATCCTGAAATCCAACAATTCAGTGTTATTGCAGAATCCAGAAGCAGGCTAAATTACAACCTGAATTACTGAACTGTGGTGTCAAGTATTGTTGTTAGAAATGTTTTCCTCTCTAATGTAAATTATTACAATTTTAACCTGTTTCAACTTCAACTGTACGTTTTCAATCCATAGGCTATGTCATATTCACACTGGTGCATGTTGGGCAGCCTTGTGGTTAAATGTGCTGAAAGAAAAGTGCTGCAGAAGTGGAGTGATCTGCACAGCTCATCAGTATTGGCTACTGCAGAGAATCTTGGCATTACTGTAAACTGGCAAAATTTTATATCAGTCTTACAAAAAATGACATCTTCTGTTTGCTAGTAACAGCCAACCAATTCCTTGAACTCCAAAATCTTCCTAATTCTTTCTCAAATTAGTACATGAATTTTCTGAATTCTTTTTACCAAAATTTTGAGGTAGTCAGAGGGTAGGGAAACAGAGTGAAAAAAAAATCCCCAAAGTGACAACATTATCATTGCAAATTCATCTCAAATTTTCCTAAGTCTGCTGTATGCCCAGAAAACACTTCAGAAAGAAGTGGCACTATCTCTTCTGACTGTGAAGCTTTTCAGGGTAAATTCAGTTTATGGAGAGTCTGTTTGGAAGATGTTCTCCATGATAGTGCAGCAAGATAGCTCTTTTCATAGCGCAGATTTAATGTTGTTGTATATCATTCTTATGGGCTCTCTCTTTTTGTAGGCAGCCCATGGAAAAGCAATATAAGGTTGGCTGCATAGAAGTGGAAGGAGAGCAAATTAATCAGATTTTGTTACAGTAGCATCACTGAACCTATCACTTAAAGCCCGAAGCACGACATTGTGAACCTTGGGAATGTCACACATTCTACACACATGTTGCTTCTAATGGAAATAGGGATAGAGGGAATAAAAATTAAAATACTTAGTGTGGTGTTTCTAATCCAGAGACAGTCTAAGCTTCAACTCCTCAGATCAGCATAATCATCTCATGAACTCAGGAAGAAATAAAATTAGGCCATTAATTTGTACTTTGGAAAAACCCTACTCACAAAAGGTGCACCTGCCCTGCAAGGCAGAAGAATCCAAGTCTGTGCCCATAAGTTTGGGATGCTTTTGACTTGCAAGGTCAGGCACCAGTTGTGACACAGCAGCCACTGCCAGCAGGTGACAGCAGGTTCAGCCAGAGCCAGGCTGCTTCCTGACAGACATCAGAGCCTGAGCCTGCTCCTTTAAGGGCTGTGTTGAAATACGTAGTTCAAAGTATACAAAGTGTATGAAACACAAAGTTCAAAGTTGCAACTGTCTCCTCACAGCAGGCAGAGCTGAGTGAGCTATCAGACAACGCATGTAACAGCTGCGCAAATAATTTCAAGCAGACTCAGTGTATGTAGAAAATGAGTCCGTCGGGTCCCAGCAATCTCTGACTTAGAATTCTGCATTCTCTAAAGTAACTGAATAAGAGTTTTCAGCCTCAGTCTGGGCCACAAGAGAGATTTTTAGGACAGCAAGAAAGCCAGTTGGTCAAATAACTTAGCTCCAGATAGGATTAAAACTAAATCTCCTAACTATTGCAACTGTGCTCAAGTCGAAACAGGACATTTGCCAGTATTAAAAGAGGCAAATTTGAAAATAGCTATCACACTCTAAACCTCCTGTCTATCTCCAGTGTGGGCGGGGAAAAGTGAATAAAAGAAATTACAGAAACAAAACCATCAATAACAAAAGGAGATAACAAAAGCTCATTGTGTTTTGTTAGAGACTACATCATAAGTATCAAAAGTAAATAGCACATGTTACCATCATACTGTTCTAAGCTTACACTATGATGCATCATAAAACTTGTAACATACTTCTATTGCTTTCTTCTCAATCAAATTTAATATATGCTTTTGATCTGGTTTACCTGACTTCTGAAAAAGAAAACCTATTCTTCAAGAGCAGCGAGAGATAAAGACATTTCAGTGGAAATCTGAATGGATTAAACACTCTGCTTTAGGGAGGTAGAGCAGCAGCTCGGTTTCAAACATGCACTTCAACCAGCAGGAAGGTCTGCATGCACAAGGAGCTCCATGCTGCAGAGGGCTGAGCCTTGGTTATAGAAATGCAAACAGTC
Organism: Muscicapa striata striata; assembly: GCA_030060385.1. Classification (NCBI taxonomy): domain Eukaryota; kingdom Metazoa; phylum Chordata; class Aves; order Passeriformes; family Muscicapidae; genus Muscicapa; species Muscicapa striata. Next base: position 749,763 of record JAREIS010000284.1, on the reverse strand, counting down.
TGTGCTCCCGAAAGCTACCACATCCAATGCAGTATTGGCACAAAGGAAAGTTCAACTGCAAATCCGAACACGTTTTACCATGTTTATTGGAAGAACGGCCAAAGCAGCTAAGTCTGCTTTTCTTCTTGTCTTCCATTAAGTCAGCCAGTGTAAGCCCTGGGGAAGCACATGTAATCCCAGCAGTGACGCGGGAGGTGGCAGCAGTCGCAACGCAAAAAACAAAAACGTGTCCGTACACACAACACAGGCAAGGTTAGGCAGAACAAACGGAAATCACCGGCAGCACAACTGATCCCAGCTACACCCCTCACCTCTCACGGATCCTCGCATTTTGAGCTAAATTCGCAGTGCTTTGAAGGCAATGGAAGTTTTTTCATTGGCTTCAGGATAATCAGCTATTAGTTCATAATAAAGACTTCCAACTTTCACTAAAGGCATGTTTATAATTCTAGCAATTAAAAGGTATTCTGTTATTTAACAGCATTGAATACCTGCCCATTTATCAGCAGCAAAGATGCACAAACGCATAGGATTTATAAATAAATGACTCAATGGCTTTTCTGATTAGGAATTTTCAAATGCTGTGGGGGCATTGCCATAACCTCAACTAAAATTTTAAATGATTACTTGAGAAACTATTAATTACTGGCTTAACCATCTTTGAAATCTCTATCTTTGCCTGCCACAGAGATCTTCTGTATCTTAAACTCAGAGCTCTTCTACATCATTGAAGAGCACCATAGTGATCTTCCAGCATCATAAACCAGCAGTAATCTGGATCACCCAGAGGTTTAGATATTCAAAGCAGGGATATACTCACCTAGAAGCCTGAAAATTATTATTGTGACAATCTTGGGACCCAGCTCTACTTCATGCTTCCAAGATGGCTCAAGTAAAAACATCAACAATATACTTCAACTAAATTTATTTCCTAATAATGTCCAAAAAAGCAAGGAGGTGGAGCAACTCAGCAATCCTTCCTCCTTTACAGGCTGTTGCAGTTGACACTAAAATTTAAATACCAAGCCACATGTTTAGGGACATGTGCATAACTCCAGGAGTGCTAGGAGATTGCCTATTGACTGGAAATTTCCACACAAAAGTATATATGTCTGACTGAAATTAAATTCTTGGCACTTCTCTTAAAGCTCTTTTAATTACTTTCCTTCTATTTTCATTCTGCAAGTCTTCTACAACCTTCAACTTAGCCTAAAATTATGCCTAAATTAATAGCTTAGACTTAAAAGTTCTTTCAAGCTCAGTAGCTATGCAAAGTATTTTTTTATCTGTATGAGCTCAAAGCTCTTCAAGGAATGGCCAGAGCAAATAGGGGTTTTTGCAGCCTATTAACAAACATCCAATTTGAACAGGACAAAAAAGGTTCCTGGGATTTCACCTGCAAATCCAGCCCATTGGCACCCAGCTAACAGTGCAGTCATCCAACACTCTATGTGAGCTCAGCATCACCTACAATTCTACACAGCAGCCTTGTACAAAGTGTATTTACTCCACAAAATGTGCCACCTTTTACATCTCAGGCTTAGGATTTTATACTGATACTCAAACCCACAGTTTATTTCTCGTTCCACGCATTAGTAGCAATAACTAAGCATAGTGAACTGACTTTTTTGCTCTGTTCTAGATAAAAATTCTGTTTGTGCAACACATTTTCCAATAGACATAAATTATTCCTTTCCAGCAATGCTGGAATCAACACCAACCCCCAGGCTGCCTTCCAGCCCCTCATAAAATCAGTGTCTTTCCAGACAGTAACACAGTTCCATACTCCCATACTCTGTTTTCATTGTGAACTAGAGGACTAATAAAATTCTGAAACACGAAGATTTTGAAAAACTACTACTATCTCTGCAATACAGAGATAAGTTTAAAACCAGATACTTCAATATCAAACCACATATTTTTTGTCACTCACTGCACCTGAAAAGTATTGTGACTTAAAAGAACAGTTCACAATAAATTAGCAACACTAGAAGAAAAGCAATGGTAATAATGCATCCTTTCAACACAGAAAATGCTATTCTGAGTCGTCTTTTATTTACCCTTATAAATACTCTATGGTATCTAAATTAACACATACCATGACTTTTCAGAGAGCAACATTAATAACAAGGTGCTAAGTAGCATTAGAATATATACTGAAATTTAGACTTTAATCTTAGACTTAGTGTTAAATCAGTAACCACATCCTGAATCTATTCTCATTTATGTATCGCTCTAAAAATTCTCATGAAAATTTTAACTGCTGCTCTGCAAACATGAAAAAGAGGCTAAAATAACCCCTGCTAAATTATGGCATTAAAATACTGCTCTTCCCAGAATTTTCAGATATATAGAAACCAATTATAACTTTAGTAGTTTTTATGGCATCATGAAATTAACTTTTTCTTATACCTTAGGACTTGGGTTAGAAGCACAAGAGGGTCACTACAGGATAAATTACCTGTTTATAATAGCCTACTAATAGCCTACTATCAAATAAATACATCATAAATTATATTTCTTAGTGTCAAGTGAAAATCCTACAAGATTTCATTTATGGCAAACCCAGTTAAGACAAGCAGTAAAAAACTATTTTATATTGTATTCTGAATATCAAAAAGAAAGATCCAGAATATCATTTTCCTACTTCAACAACAAAAAAATCCTCAGTATTAGCACAAGGTTATTTCTTGACTGTAACTTTGGCCATATTTTTAGCTCTTTATACCGTTATTATTTCCCTTGCATGCACCCACAGGAAAACACATTCTAAGGATTTACAATGACATTTAGTGGCACATGGCTTCTCTGCACTAACTCTTTCCAGAACACAAACAAAGTGAAGTTTATAAGTCTCAGCAGTGACTGAATGCAGACAGTGATTTATACATGGACACCTCAAGCAGAATTTTTTTGCAAAATTCCCAATTATCTTCTATGACTCAGCATCTCCACATTAACAGACAACTGTTCTGCTACCCAGCACTTCTGCAAACTGAGACAGGCTGCAGTGTAACACCCCCAGGAGGAGTCAAACTGTCCCCACAGAAGTAGAGAGGAAGGAATACGTACTGTTCCTCTTGCCTTCTTCATCAGCCTCTTCATCATTCTCAGGGTCAATGTCTTCTGCCTGGGTAATCCAGTCTAAATATCCCTTCAGATCTTCTTCAAGCTGTTGTTTTTCACGTAGCTTCTGAAAGTCCCCTCGGGCCTTGGCTTTTTCCCTTTCTTTGGAAAATTCTCTATCAAATGCAGATAAAGCAGAAAGAAACCACTGATTGACAAATTCTCTGGAATTTTGATCCAAGTCTTGACACTGCAGATTAACACAGTGACATAGAAAACACAATGAAGATTTGAGCGCTGCTTTGAAAACAAGGCAGAGGTGCAAAGAAGTCATGGCAAATCCCTACCACGTTACATCTCAACTTCCAGAGCTTTCATGATTTAATCAAAAATTAAGCAGTGTTTTTGACTTCCTTTTCCATAAAGGAAGAGTTTGTTCTCCCCATTTGACTACTGCTCTTCTATACAGATTTTAAAACGGCTTTTATCTACAAATAGAAACTAACTTGCAATAATGAAGCAATTTCACATTTAAGTATTAGTTTCAGTAAAAAGCAAATTCTAGTATCCAGTTCTAAAATCTTTCCTCTCCCAGCCAGAGTTGGCCATGTCCAAACATACAGTATTCCAGAACTCCAGCATTAGGCTCTCCTTTAACTATACCACAGAATCCTGTGATGTTGGAAATTTGCTCCCTGCAACAGAGCCTAAAAGTCCTGTTCTCACAGATCAGAAACAGAAACATAATCCTCTATCTCGTTGCCCCAGTCTCAAGACAATGTGTTGGACTGTCTATCTAGTGTAGTTCATGATTAGGATCAATCACTAAATTATCATGGAATGATAATAAAAATAATGAAATCATGATCTTTGATGAGGAGAATGGATAAAATAGCCTCCTAAGATATTTTTCAACCTGAATTACTCCATAAATCTAAGATTCTCTGAATGACGTATGACTCAAGACAATTAACAAGTATATTCTCCCCACACAATGTCTCACGTGCCAACATTATTACAACTTTTGGTGTGATCCACAGCTCCAAATGAGGAACTCCCTTTGCTACAAGGATCAACCTACTCCAATGTATCCGAGCATCAATATGTTGTGTTAGGGGCAGGCAAGGATCTTTTGGACAGTATTCTAAGTACATAGGATTCAGTATTTAAAGTTAAATACTTAAATACTTGTTCTGACTGACATGTTCATCATTGAAGGGTTGGGAGGGACCTCAAAGCTCATCCCATTCCATGTTACTGCTGTGGGCAGAGACACTTTCCACTATCCCAGGTTGCTCCAGGCCCCGTCCAACCTGGCCTTGGACACTTCCAGGGATGTGGCAGCCACAGCTTCTCTGGGCAACCTGAAGAATTTCTTCCTAATACTGATCTAAACTACTTTCATTCCATTTTTAAGCTGTTTACCACTTATCCTATTGCTACTCATATTCATCTTACAATAGGGCTTAAGTTAAACTTTAAAAATGGCCAGAGCAACTTCATTTACTATGAATTTGCAACTCTTTTATTTATTGGAAAATTTCACTTTAAAATATTCCCTAATTAATCTCTCTTAAGGGGAAATTATTGAACAGCTCAATAATATCCTTTTTCAAGTGGAAAATATTATAAAATTAGCATAAGACAGAAAAACATTTTAAGAAGATGAAACAATTAGCAATAAAAATGTTGTCCTAAGAAAACAGAACAGAATAACAGAAAATCTCAGTTTTTCAATACAATATTTCAGTTTGGTGACATACACTATTTATTTAGAATTGCAAAAACAATCTCACCAGGGGGCTTCTTATTTATTTTCATTAGCTTTCTTAGTCTTTAAACATGTCAGAGTAAAAACTTAATGTTTAGAGGACATCAGTAAATTTAAGGTTAAGCTGTTTACATACAACTATAGAGATGCTGGAGGTGTTTTTAATGTTATGGTGCAGAAGTTACACAGCTTTCTGCTGCAAACACTAAGAGGCAGGCACTACATCTTTTACAGGTGAGGACTTAATTCAACAGCATTTCAGCTTGGCAGGTGGGGATCATCCTGTTCCATCTGATGGCCCTGTAATGAAGCTGAAGAATGCCACTGTCCCCTTTGCATTTGCTACCCTTCCCCTCCCATCCAAGGATGAGATTCTGCAAGAAACACCAGTGAAAGAGAGAGCTCTGAAGATCTCTCTGAAAGATAATCACTCTAAAAAACCCAGAGTCATTTCACAAGTCAATAAGAAACTGGTTCCTAACTGGGTTAAGGAATGCTGGGTTTAAGCTTCTGACTGAGAGAGGATTAGGGACTGTCCTTTACACCTGATTTAGGAAACTCTCATGACTCACTTCCCAAGGCAGCATCCTTGAAGAAAGAACTATCACAGCAGAATAGAAAATTAGAAGTAACAAACCTTACTGGCTTTATCTAAGTATTCATGTCTTTTTCATTTAAAGTCCCTCAGGTATTTCTCATTATTTCAAAGGAAATGTGGTGCATGAGGAAGAAGTAAAACAAAAGTTGCTGTTATTATGTACAGTGAAGTGAACAAAATAATTTTTATATTATTATAAATTTATATTATAAAATAATTTAATCAGCTGGCAAGGTTGGTACTTTGAACAGGACTTCACCCATGGCTGAACCACTTTTCAACTCTGACTTCACATTAAAACAGCTGCATGCAGAGAATTAAACCTAGTTTTATATAAACAACTGATTCTGACCTTTCCCTTTAATGCTGCACAGAAAGCAGATGCTGCCTTGCTACAGGCTGCTGCAACTTATCAGTAGGGGGAGATGCAAGGGTGCTTATTTCCATGATATTTTAAAATTTTAATTTTATTTTTAAAACTTGACTGTTTATAAGGAACTACAAAACATGAGAAGACAATTTTCTTCGGGAAAATCTGGCTCTATGATCTATTTCTTCTGTCACAGGGAAGGAACATCCCCCAGACATACATGTACTCCTTTTAGTGAAATAGCACAAATTAGGAGAATTTAATAGATCGGAAAGTAACGAGTTTCCTGTTGGCAAAACAAAAGCATCTCTTTTTCTTAGCCAAGAAATAAGTAATTTGAAAAATACAATGGAGGTGAGAAGAGGAAAAGATATTGGCTCTTTAAAGCTTCTGATAAAGACATCTGGACAAAAGATACTTGAATATTTAGATAGAGATACATGGACATTGGCTGATCTCCTGCAAGGAGGACTATGACAGCTGCTTGTGCAGCATTTCATGGCTGTGGAGTAGGAAGGGTAGAGTGTGGAGTGGGTCCAGGAAAAGAAAAGCTTTCATCTCTGTAGGCAGCATAGGGACTGACGTGGTCAGGCTGGTGGCCTGAACTGGCCTCCCTGTCATCAACCCAGCACTCAGGCCAGCAGCCTCTGAAGCTGACAGGCTCAAGAAACTGCACATTAATTGCAGTTAGTGGAGTTAAGCTCTGTAAATATTTGGTTTAACAAATGCCTGTGCTAAGAGCTAACTTTGAAACATGCATTTCAGTCTGGTTTGATAAAATGACCTGGATCTGATATTTGAAAGTATTTTGGGCAGGGGGTGCTACATCTGCAGCACAATAGAAACGTCACTTGCAAAATAAAGCATTTGATGGAGATTAATTTACATAATCTCATTTACTTTTAGTGATAACTAACCCACTATATAAAATTCAGGGCTTATTTCTGTTGCCCAAAAATTCCTTGTCTCCTAGCAGAAAGATGATCTCATTTCTCTGTTCAGGCACAACACCATCATCATCAATGGTTGTTGAGGCAGAAGCATATAAAATGCAGGGCTTGAATTCACGCTTCGATAGTCTGGGGTAATCATGCCAGATTTTTCTTTCTTCAGCAGAGTGAAATAACCCCTGCTGGTATGCATCAGTTGGGAATGGATGCTTGATGCAACAAGGTGGAAGTGGCAGCAGGGAGTGCCTGCTGGGACTCAATTACATCTCCCTGGTTCTCACACCTTCAATTACAGGCAGAGTCATATTAACCAAAATCCTAAGGCAATTTGTTGAAATGCTTTTGGTATACTCTTGCTTCTCTCTGTATATTCACAGATATAGCAACTACAGACACCTATACCAGCCTCCTACCAGCTGAAAGCTTTCCCATGCTAAAGGCCAGGGACATTTATTTCATCAGGGAGCCTGCCCAGCTCCCCATGAGTGTTGCTGAAGCTCCTGTGCATCTCTAGACATTGATAAGAAACAAAGGGGTGCTTTTGATATCAAAGCATAAACCAGGATGCAAAACCTTCCTCAGCCATATTCCTGCCCTTTTGTGTCGCTGCAAATGCAGTGGGAGGGAGAGTGAATCTCCTGCAGTACAGAGCTCACTGCACACAGGGTCTGCTATGTGGAAAGTGTTAAGCTAATTCTAAATCTAGAACTGCCAACCAGACATCCCAGACTCATTTATTCACAGAGAACAGTCACATAATAACAAAAATGTACTCACAGGAGTACAGTGTTGGCCACCCCACTTGCAGGAGAGGTTTCATGCAGTGGTAACCATACCAACCAACAAATTAGCAGAATCAAGTCAGAAAATTAAAACTACTTCAAGTGTACAGCTAAGCATGGACAGCAGCTCACAGCTGGGTGTAAAGTGTAACAGATGTGGAGAGACATAAAAAAGGTTAAGTAACATCACATCTTTAATTACAGGAAATTTGTACATATCATTGTCACCACTTCTTTTAGGGAGAAAACAATTCACAAGCTGAACACTGGAATAATTACTGTTGGACAAAACCAAAAAGTCCTAGGAGGAATTTTCCTTGAGCAAGGAGCACTGGGATCCTGATGGGGAAATGCAAACTGGTATTACCTACCCATGTCTATCTCTATACAGTTCATTAGCAATTAACAAAATGGGCATTGAACACTCCTGCACAGCCTTACTGTGCCAGAGTGCCCATGAATGCTCTGGGATCATTTGTAGGAATAGACACATAGGGGATCATTTGATAGAGCAGCAAAACTGAGATCTGGTGTTTCAGACCACTGGTAATTACATCTGCATATGAAGATGTGCCCCTTCCCTCCTGTGTCAAGACCCATTTGGCTCAGGACACTCTGAATTTCATGTTAGAAGAAGGGGCAGTTCAGGACCAAATGTTGCCATCACCTGATGTGCCCTCTCAATGGAGCTTCTCAAACTGCCATGGTTTGTTCCCTGCCAGGGCTCACCAGCAAGCACCTCACAGGACTAATCCCTAAAAGTCTTGGTGTGGTGAGTTCAGACAGGACTGAAATAAAATCAGTTCCCTCCAAGTTCTTATTCAAGCATACAGAATGGTTCACACTGACTTTAGTGGTTTCTGTCTAAAGCAATCAGTTATTTACTGCTCTATACAGCTGAAAGTATTTGCTGATTAATTATTAGCCAAATATTCAATTGATTGATCAAATGTAACATTTCCTTGGTTTTCATTCATGTGAGTTTTACTTTCAACAGGACACAAATTAAATGAGCATGCTTCAGTTTACAGCTTCCTGAGATCTACAGCTAGAGTCCCTTTCCTTGCTTTCAATTTATAAGGTATTAAATTTGCAGGAATAATTTTTATTTGTATTTTTCACTAGGCCTTCCTGCTGCTGTAAAAAGGAACACTGTCAAAACCAGCTCCTTTTCCTTTTGCTGAAGGGCTATGGATGACAGTTTACTGCCATTTTCTATTTGCTGAATCATTATTCAAATGTCTTTTTCTATGATTTTTTCCATATATACTGTAAGTGTATAAACTTATCTGCACCAACATATTTTATGACATTGACAGATATGGCTGGGAGATGGGGTGGATGAGTACACACCCTTAGCTTTTAGAATCACTATGCACATACATTGCAAATATTACTGGGGGAAAGAAATGGGAAAAATTAACATTCACTTAGTAACTTACAAGATCACATGTAGGAGGATGTAAGGACATGTCAAGGCTTATGTTTTGGTGTCCTTTTGCAAGGCAATACATTCAACATATAGATATATTAAATTGTGTTTGAAAGGTTTTATTTGCTCCCATGGCTATCCAAAGAAATACTAATGCCTTGAGCAGAAAATGCCATCAAAACAGAAGCCATCTCCTAATGATAAGGACTATCTTCATAAATAGATTATCAAGCATCATTAAAAGCCATGCCTCTTGATAAACAAGTTTTGAAGTTTCATAATTTATTTCTTCTGTTCATAACAAACCAGTTTAATACATGCTGAATTACTGACATGCCTATTTTAACTTCTTTTTTAAATTATTATTTTAGCTTTTTACACTTTCAGAATGGATTAGTATCTCCATCCTGATCTTTATTTCTTAACTTTCTAATAACCTTAACCTTATATTTTCGAATTTTCAATTTCATCTCACTCTTTTGCACCAATAGCTATGAAATGCTCTGGACTTTTACTCTGGAATATCTGGAGGAGGTCTGTCCTGAGCTCCCAGTTTCTGTGCCTAATACCTCATGCCTTCAGAGAATTCCCTTTTAGAGTAATGTGAATACTTTTAGTGTCTAATACAGAGTAAAAAGTTTTTTAGAGTTTTTTGAAAAAGCTGAATTAACTCAAGCCTATGAATTCTCTCCATCCTTGTTATTCAAGGGAATTACTTAGGAAAAAATCTCCACAATCAGCTTCCATGCAGAAATTACAATATTTACCACATGCAGATTCCATACACACATTGTTTCTATTCATTTATGTTACTGATATTAGAAATAGGAACTGTATTTTTAAGAATATCTTCTGCAGGCAAGACTGACATGGATCACCAGGCAATACTCACCTTCAGAAAGAGCTAGATGTAAAACAAAAGATCTGCCAAATCATCATTCTCATCCATTTTACAGTATCTAAATACATCAAACATGCAGTGCACAACAGGCATTACAAAAATACAAAGGGGCAGATGGTCACAGAATAACAAAGGGGTGCAAAGAGAATAACTGAATTGTTAAAGTAACAAACACTAAAAACAGCAAACAGATTTAAATGTACATGGCATAACTTGATATAAAGGAAGTAACACTTTCATACAGAAAAGGTATTAGGCATTCAGATTCCACTTTCAAAATCTGTATGCAAAGCCATGCTTTTCTAGTAAGTTGGCATAATTTTTGCATTCTTGATATTTGATTGGTTTAGTAAAATTTAACTTTATGTCTAATTTATCACAAACCAAGTTTTTGTGCTACAGTTTGAAGAATATAAAACATAAAAACAAATAACATTTAAATAAAAGCATAAAAATTTATGTGCTACATATGCAATGCTTGGCTTAGAATGAAAAATATCTCTCTGCTAAGAAACACAAAAACATCCATTGGATTTTACTAGTACATCAAATTTATCCATAAAATTTAGACTAGGCTAGTAACTCTAAACAGAAAGTATGGGGAAAATTATTTATATACAACTGTCATACACTGATCAGAAGAAACCAGAGTAACAGTATTCCACACTGGCTCTTGTTTATCAGAGTTTCAAACGTATGCCAGGACATTCTCTTGATTTCTGTACCAAACATGAGTTTGCTACCATAGGTATCTTTTAGGACTATCTCCTTTGACTTTCTCCTTGCACTTTCAATGTCAGTCCCTGGTGATATTTATCCATCTCAGCTCTCCAGTGTCATTGTCTTTAGAAACAAAAAATGTGAGTTTTAGGAAGGCTCTTTCATGTATTTAGGGCAAACATGGATTCAGACAATTCATCAAGCACCCTGAGCACTCAATTGACCCTGGCTGACACTATGGCAGAAAACTAAATGTAGCAATTAATGGCTTGATAAATATAAGGAGAGTTCATATCCCATTTTTCACTGCCATTTCTGTGCACTGAAAATCCAAGGGAAGCCTGCAAGGGTTGTGAGGGGCATAAGAGCTCTATGGATCACACAAAACCTAAAAATCAGTGGTGATTTCTTGTCTGCAGAAAGGAACCCAAGGACAAGGGGACACCTCTTCCCTGTATTGGAATGGCAGCTAAAAAATTATCCCATATTCCAAAAAATATATGTATCAATGTTGAAAACTTCACACAGTATTTTAAATGTATTAAATCAAACGTTAAGCTGATTCTTGAGATTATCTCTAAATTTCCAGGACTTCAGAAAAAGAAATCAACATGTGTAACAAAACATCAAATTTGGTGTCACTTTCCCTGTAAATTTTTTTTTTAACAGAAAAATCTGAAAGCAATAACAATTCGAGTCATGGAAGGAAAAATAGCAATATTCATTATCTGTTACCAGACACCTTCACATGACAGAAAGAAAACTAATTGGTGCCTCTGATGTCCTTAAGGGCCAGAGAAGGAACTGTGAGAGCCTAATCCTGTAATGACTTCAGTGGAATGGCCAACACAGCAACCTTAGGTTAAAGCATCAAAAAATGAAATAAATGACACTGTAACTACCCTCATTTATCTGTCTTTCTTATTTCATTTTCCTGTGTAGCTGAAAGCTGGGCCCTTAGTTTTGCAACAATTTACACATTTGTCCTTGGATTAAAAAAGCTGATATGACTGTATAAATCTTGGAAGAACAAAATTAAATCTAAAAATCAGCAGTGTTGTTTTAGCACTACCATTTTTCTTTTAAACATCTAAAAACACCTTTATAAAGCAAGTCTGACAATAAGGTAAAACTTTGCTTTCCCTGGTTTTCTGTGTGCAACAGTTATCTAGCACAGATAACAGACTAAATATTTTAAAAAGCTCATTGCAAACCACTCATCAGATAAAAGTGCTCTTGTAATGAAGTTACATTAACACTTGGAAATCTTGTTTGCTTATTTGATTTCCAGGAATATAATAATGCCTTATTTCTTTCAGATACTGTGGATACAATGTGGCATAACCATGAATAGGGCTGCACACACTATGAGCATCCTGATGACAGCATCACCTGCACTGCCAGGCTGCTTTCCAACAAGGGAAATTCTTCTGTTGGCTCACAAAGATGGCACAACTTGAGTGAGATTGCCAGAACAATGTTTGCTGTGTAACTAAAACCTGATGCATACGACCACAATAATTTTCCTTTCAGCGAGTGAGAGCTGGATCTTTTTATATATTTATCAAAAAATATCTTTACCATAAACTGGAGTTTCCCAAGCTCAAATGTGTTGGAAATCAGGAAAAGGCAAAGGAAATAGGGTTGTAACTTCAGGTGAGGGGACTTTGTAATAAGAAAATCTGGCAAACTCTTGCCATAAACTACAGTTTTAAGGTACATTATACAGCTAGAACTGACATGGCTTTAGCTCTTGGCAGGAGCCTGAAGTGTACAAACCAACAAACAGCTGTGACAGCCTCCTACTGACAGCTATATTCAATTGAAATATTATTGGTTATTGATAAATTTATCAGTTCCTGTGCAGGTTGTCACAGCAGTTCACAGCTCTACAGCCCAGGAACCACTGAACACTGTCAGGGTAGTGCAGCCACATTCTCTTTAAGACTGGTCTTGGAACACTTACTAAAAATATTTTGCCATATTTTGAGCAAAATATGTGACCAGTAAACATAAATAACACTCCAATGGCATGATGACTATTTAAAGAAAAGCAAAACTGGTCTTTCAGTAAAAGACACTTGTATATAACAGCAGGGGAGAATATTTATACGGGTGCACCACCCAGCTCTGTGCACAAAATCTTTTTCCCTGCAGGAATATTATAGAATAAGGAGATTAGTGCCTCACTGAATGAATATTTTTGGCAAGCATGGTGAAAGTGATGTCAAGGCAGATACAGGCAGTAGAATCACACAGTTCAGTCCAAAGAGCAAACACTGGCAGGATGACATAAGAGTCTCAAGTGCATGCAAAAAAGCCATTGCTGAGAAGCTCGAGTAAATAAATGCAGAGGCCACCTTACAAGTAGCAGTAGCATACACAATGTTAACTCAACTGCTTACCCACTAAGTACACCAAGAACCAGGTTAAGTACGAAAAATGAGCCAAGGATGATAAGACTAACAAAATAGATCCATGGCCACTCACATCCTATTGCATCATTTACCTGTAAAACGCAAGGAAATAAGTTATGATTCAGTCATTGATTAAACAGCAGAGTCCTTTTTGCAGCTGCCAGATCACGTAGGTTTGACTCAAAGTTTATGGCTTATCCAGATCTTTAAAAAGTGAATGAACAAATGTTTAAATTTACTTACCCAAATTTTGTTGTAAAATGTGAGGCTTTAGAGGATTAATTGAAATAGCATCTAAATGAGTGCATGAGAATGGTTAGTCTTATTTTATTGCTTTGTTAAGGACATGAAGATTGTCTACTGATAGGTCTAAATTCTGATTTTGGTGTTTGTATGTTATTCATATGAGAGCTACAGGAAAACTTTTTGTGTTCTAATTAGAGGAGGAAGCAATAGAGGTTTATTAAAAGATTTCATCCTAACTGAAGTCTCACCTGTATGGGATAACCTGTGTGTTCATGGCAACTGAATTCAGGACTCTGCCCTCATGATGAAAAAGGTGTATGCTTACCCGCTCAATACACCAAGAACAAGATTTAGTACGAAAAATGACCCAAAGATGACGAGACTGACAAAATACACCCATGGCAATTCAAATCCCATTGCATCATTCATCTGCAAGAAATAAGATGATCTTATAGAGTAGATCACTGTATTAATAGCAATGAAGAGTGAGAAAAAGGAGAATTCAGGTTAGATAACATTCTGTGCATTCCTTCAGAAGTTAAAGAACAGCAATGACAGCAAGAAGGCACCAGCCACATTCACTTGGCATTTCCAGCACAAACCCTAAAACAAAATGCTGAGTGAACCTAGCATTTGGATCAGAAATATTATCAAACATAAATGGAGCACTGCAACAGCTCTGTTCTTTAATGCTGAGAACACTAACTAAATTTCAGATCTCCAATTAAGATGGTGATCACAAAATATATTGAAATATTAGGATTTTTAGTTCATGTATATCCTATCAACATGAATGACCATTTGAAAAATAAACAACAATGTGTATCTCAACTGTATCAAGCAGTGTTATTTATTATAACATCGAGTTCCCACAGTTTTTCCTGAAATAAAGCAGTTAAATGCAGTCAGACATTTTAAATCTATTCAAAAAAGAAATAAATGAGAACAAATCTGGGTAAAAAGCATGAATGCAACTTTAGGAAAATGAAAATCTAAAAATAAGTTTTAGAAACACAATGGGAACATGGAAAATATCCAGAAAAGCTTCTGAACATAAGTTGTATCCAGATCAAGGTTGATTGAAATTTACAAAGTTGTTGCTGATTTTTTTTTCAAGTGAGGTTGAAGTCACTGAGCTTTTAATACACTCTTTATAGACTTGCACAAGGTTTTCTATAAAGACTTCTTCCACTTGCTGCTCTTAGCCAGCTCATCATCCCTATCAAAGGATGGACCCATGAAACACACCCACAGAGAACTAAAAAGGCCTATTCAGAAAAAAGAGATGTTTTAAAACAGGTAAATTTGTTTTTGCATGTAGGATTCAGGTGCAAAAAGACATTTTCATTAGTCATAAAAATAATTCTGATGTGAAGCTTCTTGGAAATGGCTCTTCTTGAAGAGGAATTATTCTGGCTTTTGCACTGGATTCTTCTTAAGTTGTTTTATAGTCATGAAGATTCAGTAGACAATAAAATTTCACAGGGTAGAACAATCTAATTCCAAGTCTGTTTCCTCTTCTGTGAACACTGTTGTGTTTGTTGTATCTGAAATTTGTGATTAGGCTTTGAGCTCTATTGACAGTCAAGTTTGACACCTCTCCTTAGAATCTCTGTTAGAATAAACCTATTAAACATAGGAGCAAATATTTTTCAAAATTACTTTTTATTTTCTCCCCTGTCCTTAAATATCATAATGTCAGTTTCTGCAAGGAGGCCTTATAAATGGTTAGACAGGAGGTTTTAGTCTTTGCAGGTTAAGCCCAAAGGCACTTCTCTTCCATGGTGATCTGTGATAGCAGCAGGTTATATTTACTAAAGTAAACAAACCAGATGAGTTTACATAGCTCCTTCATGCATCTTTTAAAAGAGTCTCTGTATCATCTTTTAAAATGCTTTTTCAATTGAACTGAGGTACTGAAAAGTAACTTAAAATTACAGTTGCTACAGAAAAAAAAAAAAAAACTTGAAAATATATATTTGATTTGGATTTTTTTTTCCTCTTCCAATAAAACTGTATTTTGGAGAAGATAATAAAGGGCTATAGCCATCCAGTCAGATTGGGACCATTACCTTCAATTTCAAGAGATCTGAAGGTTTCATCATTAAGTTCTGCAATATTCAAAGTCTTTGACAAAGCTGCCATTATACCTACTTAGTCTCCTGGGCAAAGTTTGCAACAACCCTTGGCACATCAGGGCCTTCTGTTAAGGACAGTGGCTGTGAAACTTTGGGTTTTATCACTTATACCCATTCTGTCAAAGCAAATCCCCTGTATTTGAAAAGTTTTAGCAATGAAGCCCCAAAGTTAGTGAGCAGAACGTCCCACAGCCCAGACTGAATTTCTGCCTCATCCCAGAGGATGCTGCTCTTTGCATCTTCTTTCAAGCATAGGCATCTGGCCTCGTGTTTTAAGAATAATATTTACTTAATGTTTTTTTAGACATACACTCATAATTATTTTATTACTTTAGAAATGAGTTTGCTTCATAGACCTGACTCATACCATACAGGCCAAGTGTTTTTCTAGCAATAACTGATCAGAGCAAACATTTTAACATCTGAATGCATTTTGCATCTAACAAATACACAGCTAGCAGACAGTTTTTACCAAGTCACAAGAGTTCAGAGTGAAGACATAAATTCATCTGGTATTGGTGCCAACATTTTTCTGCTATGTATCATTTTGAAAAATCTGAGAGATTAATATTTGCAATTTTACTTTAAGCAGAGCCCAAAAAACAGAGCTCTGGCAGTCACTGCATTACAGCTCCATTCTCTGCTTTTGCTCATAAAGAGAACATTTTCAGGCAGCCAGGCACTCTGCTAACTTAGTTTCCCAGAAGCAAAGCTGAAATTCTCATGCTCTGTCAAAGACTCTGTTAGTATGAGCAGCTGAGATGTGCATTCACTTTTTAAAGTGCAACATGAAAAAAAAATTATTTCTCACTTATGCAACAGGATTTTAAGCCCAATGTTTTAGGCTAATCTATCTAGGACTAATGCTTTGTGAAGCAAAAATTGGCAGCTGCAGCTAACCAGTACCAGAAGAAATGCTTCACTTTGGGCAAATGCTGAACTATTTCAAAAGTATTCCATAACTCAGGAACACTTGAACCTAGCAGAACACTTTGGAACTAACCTAAGGTTGAATTTCTAAAAACTACTCAACAACTCTACCATTTAATTCTAGATACAATTAAACTCTAATCAAGTAATACATTGTAATTTCTGTTCATGAAGTAATATTTTAAATTGCATTAATACCAGAGATCAAAGTACAAAAAGAAGTCTTTTCCTTTTGGAAAACTTTGCTGCTCATTTCATGCATGTCAAATGGCATTTTTCATAACTTCCAATTAAAGAAAGATTAAAGGAATTGATTTGCCTTCTGATTAAAAACGGAGACAGAGCTTGGTTAATATATGAGAACAGGAAAATCTCCAGCCTCAAAACAAAACATATTCATTTGAAGGGATTAATGCTGACTTCTCACTCAAAATGCAGAATAAGGAGTTAAAGTCACAAATTCCAGATGTGCTAAAGCAACACCAGGAATTCAAGGAGATCTCACATGTGAAATCCTCAGCAAAATATCTTGCAAGGGTCTCCTGCCCCATGGCTCAGGGATGCACTGTGCCAAAGGAGGTGTCATATTTAATGGTTCTCAGTGGACTTGTTTTGCCTTTTTGAGTCCATGAGGCTTTTAGCCCTCAAAACACCTATGGCAAGGACACCAGCAAGCACCATCCTTCTTGCCCTTTGCCTTTTCAAAGATCTTGTCTTACTTTTTGAATGTCAGCATTCAGCAGTTTGTCCATCACATCAACCAGAGGGCAGATGAGATAATGGACAATATGAAGGACAAAGATTTCTTCAAAACCCCTAATCCTGTTTCATCATAACAGTAGATGGGCACTACACATAATTTATTTGGCTCTTTATGTTTCCATGTTGGTGAGTCTGCAATCTTGAAGAATTATCTTGAGCTGATTGGACAAACATGATACAGTCTGAAACTGCCTCAAGTGGCATTTGGATGAATTATTTTGTGAGCTGTGCTGCAGTTGAAATCAACTTTCATTACAAAACAGCATCAATGATCAGAGATCAAGATTGAAGCAAAATGGGAAAAGTCAGGTTTACTGCAGATATAATCCTTAGTATTACACAGCAGCAGATGGCAAACTTCAACCTTAAACATCAATTAGAAATCACTAAAATCTCATTTATCCCTATCTATGGTAATTGTGAGTAAAATCCCCATATGCAATTGCATGCAAATCAAGGTCTTAACTTTTCTGTGCACATGGTGCTCTTTTAATGAACATCGTTGCAAACTCAATTTGCAATCAATATAAGCTCTACCTGGGATTAATGATAAAACAAAACCTTTAATTCTGCATTTGTACCATTACAGATAAAATGTGCTGATGCATGAACCTATTTTGATTTTTCCAGTGTTTCAAACCCTCTTAAATTTGTTGAATTTCTTATGTTCCTTAGGTTTCAATTTTACCTTCCTCTTTTCATTACATGCCAACAGACACAACTGGTGGCTTTTCTTAGTGCTGCCTGCAATCTGCCTCATTATCTTAAAAATTGTTCAGACTGACAAACTCAGTCTCTTAACAGGTGTAAAAATTCTGCAGACATCAGTGTTTTGTGAAGTGGGACTATCCCTTCATTCTTGCAAGCATGGAAGGGAGGTTCACAAAATCCCAGATCAGGCTATTTATTCTACTCAGTGAAGAGCACACCAGAGAGTTTTTCAAAGCTGCCTGGCTACAAAGGTTTTGTCCTGAGATATTCTTGGCTGAATTGGAGTTAACTTAAAGCTGACTTAAAACAGTCTGTGCTTGAAGCTCAGCACCCTCCAGGCTGATCTATAAAAGCATGGAATTTTATATTCAGTGTTCTGGAGTCAAAGCACAGATTCCCCTGACACGGTCCAGGTTGGACAGACTCAGCTTTGTTGTGCTTCCAACACAGAATCTGGAGATGCCCTGGTGGGGTGTGCACTGAGATCACTCTTTGTTAAGCATTTCAGCTCAGCAGCACCTGGAAAAATGAGAGTTCCATGCCTCAGGCATCAAGGTAGGCCTAAAGAGAAAGAAATCCCATCAAGAAGTGTAAAATTGTCACAGGACCTAGAGAGCCTCATAATTGCTTAATCACCTCACAAATTTGGCCTCTGTCTTCTGTATGCAAACTGTACAGTGTGATTGCATACAGGACACACAGAAGTAAATGATCTTCTCAAGCTAAACCTCAACTTGGAGATGCTGCTTCAGCTTAATGAATTTGCTTTGGTCAAGCTGAACAGACCTAATTTTCTTCCTTCTGTTGGATTTATCCATCCTTAGCAAATGAATTATAAAATTTTGGTATTCCCATAAAGCATTTACTCTTCAAAATACGATTGTTTATTAATTTTTACTATTACTATTTGGAAATTAGTTTAGATGCAGGTCTTTCTTTCTCATTCAGACACTATTATATCTAATACTATTTTAGCTAATTCCTGTTAGTGGCATTCCATTAATCAGCTTACTGTCTTTGACTGGGAGGAGGGGCTGGGTGGAAATCAAATAATTGTTCCAAGGAAAGCCAAGATGCCAAATGTGACTGTTAAGAAATTGTGTTATCTTTTGCAGAGAATTATGCATCCCTGTTTAATCTGCAGAGCAGATGGACAGAACCATAACAAAATGAAGAGCTCTACCTCTACAAAACAGTAACCCGGAGAAGATTTGCTGTTGAGCACGACCAGGTTTAACAAAATCTGTGTTCCAGATATAACAAAACCCAAGTGTTTGACTCCTCTCATGAATAGCAGCATGGTATAATTTCAGATTAACAATTTGTTAGTGCTTATACCTATTTCTCTGTATTGCCCAAACTAATTTCACAAAAACTTATAAAACCTGTGCATAGATTTGGCTTGCTAAATCTAAGGACTCAAAAAACTAAATTAAGTAACTAATGTGATCAACAGTGTGTTTATGTTTTAAATAGTTAGCTATATTATATGAAAATGAAAAATTATAATATCCACATAGGTGTTCTGTATTAAACACCTTTGTTTTAGAATCTGCTATTCTCTCTATACATGTACCATACATTATACAAAAATTGGATATGTTTTATATTTCCCACATACAGGATACAAAAAAATACAAGTAAAATGCATTTACTACTCAGTTGGATGATGTAAAATTATTACCTTAGTTTACGTAGCACCAATGAGCAAAGCTTCAATAAGAAGGAAGATCTAAATTTATCTACTAAATTGTTATCCTGGGACAGACTGGGAACTAGGATTGTTGTAAAATAATTGTTGGCTTCTTGTGACAAGGTTTTTGGAAGAAACTGGCTGATGGACTAGTGGAGTTCTTAGCAATACTCCAAGTTCAGCCTCTATTTACAATCCAGTTTCAACCCACTTTTATTTAAAATTTCTGGGGAGAAATAATAGGTTCTTAGTATTTGCAATGATCTGTGACAAGAAATTAGTTCCATGCTTTGACTGCAGTACAGGTCAGCAGTCAGCTGAGGCTGAGATACCAGATATCCTGTCAAAGTCAATCAAGTTCACCTCATGGGAAAGATATTTCCCTGTGAGTTAGGTTAAATCCTCCTCAGGAGGGGTCTCTTAGTGATAAGATGCTAATTGGAAAAATTATACTATAATCATATATTATGATTTTTTTTTTTATATCACATCATTTTTGATCCTATGCAAACTTTTTTTGGCTTCATAGCTCTCTTTGCACATCTGAATTTGATTATTCTCTTTTTTCTCTTTCTGAAATTAAGTCCTGTCTCTTTGCAATCCAAAACTGGATGATTCTGAGCTTTTAATAACAGGAGAATATAAAAAGGTAATTAGTCCAAATCATTATGTAAAAGGCTGGGGGGAGTTAATCTTGATTTTAACATGCAACCAGATTCCAGTAGTTAACACTCAAACAGAAAAAATTCTGCCTGCAATCCGTGGCTTTTTAGGGAGATTTGTGCAGGATATAAATGCTGTCATCCAAAATTTCTATCCCTTGTTTCCAGCTGCACATCATGAGTTAACTGTCTGCCTGTGTAGCCATGGAAGGCTGGCAGCTCTGTGCACACAGCACATGGATGCCTTTGGGGATGAGCTGACTTGTTTCACTCCAGAGCCTCCCTCAGATGACCTGTGAGTGGTGCTGAGCAATGCTAGCAGAGCAGCACTAAGTTTTCCCTAGGTACATAGCAGGAAAAGGCAGGAATAAGAATTTCCTAAGATTTGCAGGCACGTTTCCTCACAATTTTTAACATTGCTAAATATTCGCAACTGATTTACAAATGGAAAAAGAGCAGCAAAGCATTCTTTCACTTCTCTCAGACAACAAGCTGAAATTCATTGCTGACAAGTATTGTTTGGATGCCTTCTCTTTCTGCAGGTGGAATGGGACTAACATGGCTTAAATCACCCTAAGCAGTCGATTGCCACTTGCTTATTAAATCATCCAATTCAAAGTTCTAGACTATTGTTGCTTATTTGACTCTCAGTCACATTTTTGGAAAGGCATTTTTAGGAGACTCCTTGTCAGCACTCTGATGACAGCTTTGATAATACTTCAAGCATATTTTGCAATTTTTTTTTTATCGCCTAATAATACATTTTGTGCACGAGCCAAGGGGTTTTCTTGTGTGAGATGTATTTGTAAAGCATTTGCTCATGTTTAGGAAATATCTTTGGCTGCACATCAGCTGGTTTCAAGTACACTATATCTGAGTCTACCCTTAAATATCCTTGAATAGGAGCATTCTAAACGGTGTTGGGAGTAGAGATGGAGCTCCTGATCTGATGTGATTGACATCAATACATTGGCTGTGCAGATACTTAGGCAAAAGTGCATGTGGACATACACAAGAGTGCAGTGCAGTCTGAACAACTTGTGCTACAGAAATGATGGAAATTTTTTTAGATGTTCTAAGATGCTTCAAGGAGTATATTGGGGGATATAAATCTCAATTTCTTAAACAGGAGACAGCTTCCTACATGCATCCTTTTTGTTATAAAAGCAGAGGAACCATGAATGAAGAATTTCTTTGATTATAATATATGTTATTAGCAAAAGCTAGTAACAGTTTTTAAAAGTTGACATATCAGTAAAAGGTATATTTTAAAAACATCTGCCATCCCTTTCCTTAAACCTTATATGAGTTTTAGGTATACTTTAGATTGCTTAGACATGCCAAGTAATGATCTGAGTATTTTAAACAAGAATCCTTTAGAGAATATCTTGCTATCAGTAAGTGTATTATTAGGCAAAACCATAAAAGACATCAGCGTATCATTATTCAGCAATTTTAGCTGGAGTGCTTCAATCTCAGAAATTCCCAGTTCAATCTGAACAATACTAGACAGGTATTAGAAAATTGGGGAGCTTTAAAATTGGACACATCTGTCCATAAAATTGACCTAGTAATATTCAACTGCCACTAAGACATTTGTCCCATCTTTGAAGCAACTGTGCTGGCAACCCATCCCATTAAGTACTTTGCTTCTCAGAGGCCCTGACCATCTCTCATTCAAACTAAAGCTGGATTATTCAAGTGTAGTAAGTCAAGATAACTTCACTATGGTGAAAACAAGAAGAATTAAATGTGATTATTTTGGTGTTCATGAGAAAATTGAGGGTTTTTGCTGGCAAGTATCACTGCTTGCTGTGTTCCCATGTACCAAATGAAGCAGCTAAAAATAAAAAGCAATTTACAAAATACTTGTTTGCCATTAATAGATTATACATAGAGATGTTTCAAAGGCATGGGAAAAATCTGGAGCCAGATATGCAAATGAAGATTCAAGTTCTGCAATTTCTGAGAGCTTGCTAGCATAAATTGGAAATGAGGCAGAGAGTACTATGCTCTCAGCTTTAGAATGTAAGCCAGAGTATTAAAAACTTGGGCACACAGAAGCTGCCACTTGGCTGATAACAAGGGCTGCACCAGGACACAAAACTAAAAGCATGAGTCTCAAGTGAAGGCTCCAGAGCAAACAGAAAGGACCATGACTGGGAATAAACACAGTCCCAATATAAATGGAGAACATACACAGCCACAAACACTCAATTTGGGAGCACATGTGCTGCACTGGCTGCTGAGAACAAGGACAACACCCCTTAACCTCTGTCCCCTCTCAGTTTAAACCTTTGGCACTAAGGAGTGGTATTTTTTTGTGGATAAACCTCATAATGCCTGCTATCCAGTGAGTTACAGCTCAGAGAGAGAAGAGGCCAGACTAAGACACAGTAGGACACACAGGATTGGGATGCAAAGTGGTGAGCAGCAGGATGCCCACGTGAGTCACCACCATCTGAGGATGCCCAGCAGCAGTAGAATCAAGACCTGGACTCACAATAGATACACATACGGGAAAAATCATTTTTGGTGCTTGGAAAATTTTCAAAGCAAGTTTACTGTCATTAGCCAGGTGATAACGAGCTGTGCCAGTGAGTGATGTTGGAAATTGTCATTTTCAGCTGCCATCCTTGCTGACAGAATGCCACAACACAATTCAAAACGTTGCTCAGATTTCACCCACTCACATTACACCTGCTAGCAAGAGAAGCCCACATAAATTTATTTCACTATTCACACAGTGACCAAATGAAAAATGAGAATTTTGTGCAGTTTCTAATATTTGTGCGTTTGGTTTTACTTATTTTGTATAAAACTCATTCAGTCTATGCATGAATAACAGAGCTCTAAGTAAAAAGCAACCCACAAACCTTATGCACATTGAGCTAAAATGGCTTCCTCAGATTCTTTTATTACAATTTGGTATCCCCCTAATGCTTTTACACTTTTCAAATTAAATGAAATCTTTTCCAATTTTTAGCCAAATCTATCTCAGTCTGATCCAATGATAAAATTAAAACATAAATTGTCATTCCTCAGCAAGTAATTTCAGTTTGACAATGGGCAACTTGGTGGTCTATAATGAGAAAGAATCTAAATTTATAATTTAATTATATAGGCATCAGTTAAGATAGATTCCAAAGCCACCTGAATATCTGATTTTGATTATATTTCACTAGGTCAATAAATATTTGCTTCACTGTCTAATAATCCCAGCATCATTTGTAATAAAATGAAAAATGACATTTGTGTACCTGTAAATACATTCTATATTGGAAACTCCTTATAGAGAAAGAAGTAAAAAATAACTCATGTAGTTTTCAATTGTTTATAATTTTCTTATACTTTTCATTTTGTCTGATCATAAAAATATTCAACATTCTATTTTAATAATTTGCTTTTTTCTGCCGTCATTGGAGACTCTGCAAAGGTTTCTAAAGGGCAGCAGATTAATTAGGGCATCAAATCCCAGGGGAAAAAATGTTTAATTCTGAGATACTCAAATTGTTTCTCTATGTTCTGTAACAATTGTATTCTAAACACAGAAACTCTCCAAAGCTTTTATATTCATTTCCTTAGAAAAAATTTGGAGGAATTATCAACTCCTGAAATGCAGGTACACTTTTGCCTCAAAAGATATTAAAGGTGCAATTTTTTCTAGAAAACCATGGCACATCTTCCCTTTCCAGGAAGAATTAAAATAATTGCCATCACAATGATGAACACAAACCATAAAGCACATACTAATTCTACGTTCACACAATCTCCTAGAAAATTAGGGAGAGTTGGAGTGCAAACTTCAAAGAACTTAAAAACCTTTACAATGGGAAATCATGCAATAGCCTATATGTAGCCATACATAATAGTTACTCAATGTAGAAGGTTTGTGTGTTTCTGGCCAGTTTTGTAACTGACAACAGACAGTGGAAGAAGATATTCATAGTTGTTGTTTTCTTTTGTCTTTCAATCATAAAAGAATGATATTTTACCATCTTAATTGTCTTTCAGAGTGATATTCTCTTAAAAACATGTCCATATTCTATACTTCAGTATCACAGATTTTATCTGAGACTACACTGCAGTACATTTTAGCAACAACTTATTTCACCTTGATTTGCAACAAATGACCACATCAAATCATGTGGTCATTGACTGGATAATAACACATTCTTAAATGCACCCAGTACTCCACAAGAGATGCACTATTAGTAAATAATCCCACTTGGCCAGACAAACTTGGACACACTCCCAAAGAGAGCTGCTCTCAGCAACAAAACAAAGGCCCCACTAAGATACTCCTTGACATAACTCAACCCTTTCTAATATTTTCCTAACAATGATCCTTACACCAGTGATCGCTTTCTTCTTCCATACATATTTTCTAACATTTGAGCTGCTAGAATTGTGTTTTTTAATAAGGTCCTAATAGCTGCAAAGACTTACTGCTGAGTACCAAGTGGTACAGAATATTCTCAGTCATGTTCAGCACCTGTGGGAGGTTCTGCCACAGACTTCTTGAATGGCCTTGGACAAATCACTTACATCAGATATTGAGATATTCCAAAATTCACAGAACAATATCATGTCACTTAGAGTGGAATGGGGTGAAGCAGGGAAATGTCTATTTGTGTTTTTAGGTGACTTTATTCCGTTAAAAATCTGTGTGTCCATTCTCTTCCATTCTTCAGTTTCCCAGTCTGTGTCCCAGACTGCTGTTGCATGACTCTGGAAGTACCATACCTTACACCAAAGGAGCATGTAAAGGTGAGGATTTACACAGTCAGGAATACCTTTTGCTGCTTCCATGGAGATGATGGGTCAGAGCCACATCTGTAAACTCGTAGTTTCTGAATGGTTAACATGACTTTCAGTCCCCATGGCAAGCAATGTCAGTTGAGAGCTTGCTTTATTCTAATTTATGCTAACACTGTGAAAAATTCTGCACAAATACTGCAAAAAGAGAGCTCTTAAGCCTAATCAGTGAAGACATACTTAATATCTGTAGGCTCACCCAAAAAAATGCTCGTCCAAGGGACATAAATGTAGTTTTACATTTAGCCAAATGGAATAGGCAAAAAACCCCTCAAGCAATGCAAAAAATTGTTTCTAAAAAGTCCTTTTAGCCTGAGGAATCCAGTAACAGGCTGTGACTGAAACAAGTAATGCAGTCAAGCTTGTCTCCTGCAAAACTCACCAAGATTTCCTGTTGATGGGCACAGCTCAATCCCCACTTGAACAGAGAAGCTCAGTGATTTCTGAACTTACCCAGTACAACACATCAGTCCATCCTTCCATGGTGATACACTGGAACACAGTCAGCATTGCAAATGCAAAGTTATCAAAGTTGGTTATGCCTCCGTTTGGTCCGACCCATCCACCCTTACATTCGGTGCCATTCATGACACACTGACGGCCGTTCCCTGAGAATGCACAAGGTGCTGGATCATCTTCAACTAGGATATCTGGAAAAGGACCAAAAATCAGAACTCTGAGCCCTCAACTTTTCATGAGTTACCCCTTCACACGAGAAAATATCAATGCTGTTGTGAGATAAATCCAGATCTCAAGCTGAGAAAGGCAACACAAAAAGAGCTTTGAAGTTTTTAGTCTCTCTCAGATCTGGGCCTTACAATCTCAAAAATAGGTTAATAAAAAATAATTAAGCAGTGGAAAGAAGAACAGTGTAATAATACATCATTTCTTAGAAGCTCCTCATGCTGATTTTTTCTTTCCTCTTCACTGCTGCTACTTCACTTCATGGTGCTTCACACCAACACGTGGACCACTAAGGAAAAATGGATCTAATTCCTATACAGAGTCATCTTTATAACTTAGCTGAGAGAAAAGCACCTTTAGCCACCAGCTAAGATGGTTTGACTGTTTCAGAGTTCTCCCACAACACACACTTCCATTTCATTATTTCACTGGACAGAAGAACAGTTTTCCTTCTTCACTCAGTTCAGAACTGCACTCCTCACCCCACTGCCACAATCTGGATTTGTCTCTTTTAGGTAGACACCCTTATTTTCTTCACTACTGGTATATTCAGCTACACATATCAGAAATTAAAATCTATTCAGAGCATGGTGTAGTGTCTAACTAGGTTGATTTTTTTGTGACTTTGGTATTGGGTTTGTTTTGTTTTTTTTCATTTAAGGTACTATACCTAAAATGGTGAACCAGTGTAAACTGAGGTCCCTAGTTCTATTTCAAACTGAAATCCCACAGATTTGAAAAAAAGAAACCTCATCAACCCCTTATTTTAATGAAAGTTTAATAACTTACCTGAATCAATAAGAAAACAAGATTTGTGCATTTTTCCAATAAAAAGTTCCAATCCTATAATAGCATAGATTATGATTACAAACAATACCAAAAGGGCAATATGGAGGAGCGGGACCATGGCTTTTATAATGGAGTTCAGGACAACTTGTAAACCTAAAAAAAAGGAAAAAAAAAAAAGATACAAGATATGAACCATATTTCTATGTCTTACTCTATCAAATTTTACACATTATTAGGACTTCATGACAAAGACATGCAAAGATAATCATACCCAGAACCACAAAATGTTCCTGTAACATAAAAATCCTTGTAAGAATCTAAAACTTTCTGTCTAATTAGTTCCTCTGTTAATAAACTTTACATCATAGAAGTCAGTGCTTGAAATGCATCACAAGAATATGTGGGTGCATTTATAAAGAAAGGGCATGTAATCAGTATGTGCCTGTAGGTCATTTTATACGATCTTTAAGAAGTTCTGTGCTAAAACAAAAAGTCTGTGGCAAGTTCTGAGAAATTGTGCACTCAGCCAATTGTAGAACCGTCTTCTTACTCTGTAGAGAAAAATATATTTAACTGGGAAAACACATTTTTAATCTGAACAAACTTATTCTTTCATCATTTATCACTTTTAAAATTGCTCTTTTTTCTTTTTTTTCAATTAAATATTTATGCAACTTCTGGCTTTTCCAAAATTAGCTAATCCCAGACTAATGAAGCTGCCACAGTACCAATGAGAATAAAATATGCCTCTTTTTTAACTTGCTAGACTTCCTCTCTGACATTTCATAGGACTGCTTCTGTCCTCACTGAAGCCCCTTTGCCAAAAATCAGCCATTTCCATGTAACAGCCCATGATACAATACACACAGAATTAGCTTTCTTCCTCTAAATGCCTTGAAAAGAGATGAACTGCAAGTCATGAACCTTGTATAGCCCAAATAGCTTCAATAATTAATAAAGCGTTAAAAGAAAACAGGAAATATCAGGAAATTCAATTGCTTTCTTAAACAATATTGTTCTACTTTTTAAGTTTCCTGATTTATCTGCTGGCTCTGCTGACATACACAGAAAGCATTCATGTGCATTGGAGGGGGCAGGAAACACAAATGTGTAATGTGCTCTGGCAGACACTTACCAACATATGAACTATTTTAGGACCACCTACACTTTCAGATACAGGGGTTTAGAATAAAAAAAAGTCTATATTTTATTTGCTTGTGTATTTGCATTTTAACATGTAATGTACTTTCAAATAAAGCTTCTGAAAAGGAAGTGTCTGCTTATTGAACTGTGTAAGGAGATCATACACTGACTGAACTCACAATCCCTTGCCCAACTTGAAATAGGGTATCGTTCATCTTGAAATTCACTTTATATCCATAGTCAGATAACAAAAACTCAGCTTTATCCCATCTCATTTCTGTAGTGTGTGGAAGAAGACAGTTCAATAATCAGAGCAGTCCCATTCCTGATTCCATGGAAATAAAGAGAGCAGAGCTTACTGGGCACTCCTGATACAAGTCGGAGAGGTCGCAATACACGAAAGGCTCTTAGGGCTTTGACATCAAAGCCACCAGGTTTGCCACCTGAGTGGCTGCCACCGTCTGTTTCTTTGGTTAATTGTTCCAATATTACACTAAATAATCTAGAAAATGAGATGAAAGGTAAGGTCATCACTATCCATTTACCACACAGTCAAAGATACTACTTTGGAAATCAGTTGAACTGCAGATCATTCTGCAAAGCTGTTCAGATATCAAATTGAGAGGAATATTTACACATTAAATCATGACAGACAGAGCTATGAAGTGCACAACTCTATAATCCCTCTAGAGAATGACGATCACACAATTTCCAATAACTTAACATTCAGCTTATATATACAGATTGCTATTTTTAAATAAATGAAGCTACTTTGCCACTTTTGTTCAAACATTTTAGCTTTAACATTTGGAGAATTTATCTTCCCCTTAGAAGAAGAAATAGATAATAACTAAAACCATCTGGTTTAATTTTGGTAGAATATATGAACTCCAAGGGGAACTGCAGTAAAATATTCTACATACAGTCAGCAGCAACTGAATATTTTAGAAATAATTAGAGTTCACCATTTAATAACACCAAAAAGATTTGTTTCTCACACATAATACCGCTGAGGAAAAATATATTCCCAGATGGCTCATTTATTATATTATATTTTTTCCCTGCAGAAACGAATTAGTCATTCATTAGAACAGTTTGTAAGACAAGACTTTTATTTTGCTTTCTCAATTTTAGCAGCAATTTAAAATGATACATGTTCTTGAAATCCAAATTAATTTTAGGTTTATTTTAGTTTGGAGCTCCATCTCAGATGCATGGGTTTCTAGACTGTCACTAGACCACACAAACTGTGCTATCCTTTGCACAGTCTGTAGTTCAATAGTTGCAGAGCTGCACTTCTCCTGAAAGGATTACCAAGTTAATAGAGTTTTGCAATCATGAGAAACATTTCACACTTGTAAAGGATGCCTGAAGTGTGCAGGATTTTAGTTTGGTCATGAAAAGTTTTCACAACTCTGGTTAAGAACTCTATCACACTGGGTAGTCACTTCAAATCATATATTATTTAATAGGTTGCCTAAACTAGATTATTGAAGGCTTTACCCTCCCCCAGTAAGCAGCTGACCCACATCCCTAGACTTCTTCATTGTGCTCCAGAGAAAAACTCAGCACTAAGTACTCTACAGACATTACAAGGAACATCACAGCCCACACAATGTTACACCAAATCCAGACACTGAATACTGGGTCCTGATGCTGCCCCAGAATTTAATAGAAACATAATTGCAGGAAAACAAACACTTCAATGATTTCAAGAGTGACTATTTGTGCTCTAAAGACAGACATTATTAAAATCAAGTCCAAATTCAGAGAACCTTTCAGCCTGTCAGTTTATACAACATTCAGAAAATTAAAAGGCATAGGCAGGTGCTATCAAAGCTTTCTCCTCTGGGACCTTATTCTTTCACAGAAATAAATGGAAATTATATGAGAGACCATGCAGATAAGTAGTCTTCCCAAAGTAATTCTTACTCGGATGGGTTACAGAGTGAAGTGACAGAGTAGAAAGCATCACATTCACAGCTCTGTCTGCAGCTCTGTCATTTTGTGTAGTCCAGCTGAAACCAGGACATGTGTCATTCCTAAAAAGCCATTAAGGTATAAAACTATTGATCTTCTTTATTGAAATTTACATTCATATTCCTCTACAGTTTAGCAAAGTTTAAAGGTTTAATTAAGATTTGATTTTTAAAACATCTCTATATGTGTTTCCCTTTTGCTTGTAGAGATTTCTTTAGGTATAATTAAGATTAATGCAATTGGACTGCTACAGTTTCTGCTGAGAAAGCAAATTTCAATACATTCAATATAGGACATCATAGCAGCTCTTCCAAAGCTATTAGAATACCTAATGAAATTTCCCATTGAAGCCAGTCAAATAGAATCAGGTCCAGAAGTGATTCCAATATCCACCTTGGGTTATATATGAAAATCAATTTTTCACTGGGCTTTTATGTTTTAATTAAATAAATGGGACTCATGCTTGCTTAATCATGCAGATTGTGCTCTTACTGAAAGAAAAAAACATTGCTCACAGTTTTGTCAGTGTGTGACATGTTAGGAAAGGTCCACCTTTTCTTACAGGTAGGCTGATGACAACCTGCACAAGAATTTATATTCCAAACTTTTGGTTCTGAATTACAACTTAATCTTAATGTGATATTTTAGGCATTTGATAAGATAAACTCCTTTTTTATTTACATTTTCAACAAATTCAGTGTGAGCATTTGACCTAACTACATTTAGCCTCCAAAAATGAGTGTTTTAGGAATTAGTGGAAAATTTTTTAGTTATCATGTATTTAGGACACTGCCAAAGATAGAGGTCATGTTAATTAGACTGCTCCAGGGTTACTGTAACTCCGTGGTCACTTGACAAAAGGGAAGAGCTCTGTTCAAGTGACTGCCTGGCAAGGGAGCAGAGCTGGTGTGTGACAGGCTCCAACCTGCCCACCAAGCTTCCCCTTCAGGCACAGAGACCAATCTGCTGAGAATGACCTGACCTGATGAAGATCTATTTATACACAAACTTTAGTCCTGGACCAAAGCTGCCTGCATGCCAAAGGACTGGCCCAAATACACCTTCTCAGTAACATTCAGCATGTCATAATCAAATAGGCATTCTTATATTCACAGTACATCCCCAAATTTAACAGTGCTTTACCACAGATTCCTTTACTTAGCATCTCTTTCTTTCCCTTAATGCACTGGCAACTTAATAGCAGTACACATTCTAATTACTGAGCCTTTTGAATTACAAGCAAGCCTAGATTCAAATGTTCTAGAACCCATGTTCTAGATGATATATACATTTAGTAAACAAAATTTACAGTACTGGTTAACATTTACATTAACATTCCACAACATTTAGGAAATTGGTGAATATGCATCTCAAGATTAATTCCCTAGATAGCTGAAGGTAGGATCTAATTAAGTAGCACAACCACCGACATCGAGTTACTGATAAAAATTATTTATCAATAAGTAGGTGCATAATGTAAGTTCCACTCTTCTGAACCTGCATAAGGCTCAAGCAGTCCCTTCTCTGGGGCAAAGAACAAACTCCCCAAAGTTTCCTGGTACATCAAGATGCACGGGCTAAAGAAAAAAAGGCATTTTAACATACATTCTACCCCAGACAAATCAAAATCATATCTGTATCTGGGGCCTGCATGCAGCACCCAATTTAACTCAGATTTTGGGAATATCAAGGAACTGCTGTTAATTCTGTCTCCCCAACCACTCTTCTCCACTTTGAAACATGTGGGTCCTCCCAGAGGGTTTTCTGAAACAGATGAACTCCACATAACTGCAGTGAAGGGTTAAACAAATAAATTAAATAGTAACATGTGGCCCTTAAGAGATCAACATATGGAAAGACACCAGGAGTTTACCTTAAAAAAGTCAGATGGAAAAGTTTCTGAAAAACAACTCTGGAAATGTCCAGCAGGACTCAGAAATCTCTGGGAACTTCTATTATAAATGCAAGGCAGTCTACAGCCATAGATAGCACTGAAAATTTTAGGACCTTTTACATTTTTTTCACTCAGTTCATTCTTTTACTCTGAAGAAACAGAAATCCAGCATAGGCTGCTACTCACAGCCAAACAGGTCTATACCTACCTCACTGTAAAGAAAAAATTAAATATTTGTATAATGGAAGATAAGCTACTTACCCTACTATTACTATTACAAAATCCAATAAATTCCATCCATTTCTAACATATGCATTGGGGTGTAATAATAATCCATATGCTATAATCTTCAAAAATGTTTCAACTGTAAAAATTATCAGGAAGGCATATTCTACTTTTTCCTGTGGAAGACAAAAAGAAAATAAACAACAATGAATAATAATAATAATAGCTCTTTTAACTATTGACTTTGCAACAAGTGGGTACTGATCAGGACTAAGGAAATAACCTTCATGGCAGTTTATTTCCCAGGTTTTAATTGCATAACACTTAATGATAACTGTACTGACAAGGTTATAATTACATAATTGCATGAGGTTTTCTTGTTTTCACATTGTGAGAGAAAAAAAAGCTGTTTCTGCAAACAAGGAAGCATTCTGTACCTTTGTTTAAGCAAACAGTCCCATCCAGGTCAATAGGAGTCTCTGCTTTCATTATAACCTAAAAATGCTGTAAAACAGAGCCCTGGAAATATCCTTGGAAAGTAAGCAGTGGTATACTTCCTTTCACTGTTCAAAAAGTTTTAATTGTTTAATACTTAATTTTACATTGCCTTGCAACTTTTTATTCTTTATATGGAATCTTGCATTGACAAATTCTCCCTTCCACATCATCATAATTTCTTTAAAATATCCTACTACATTTGAACAAATTTTAAGGTACTGTAGCACACCACCTCATATCATTGAAGCTCCAACACCAGATTTAATTGTTTTTTAAAATTTTATTAGTTTCTGCATTTGACCAAAATTCTTATTTCAGAGCTAAATACTGAATATCTTTTCATAGCTAACTAAACATTCTAGAAAGAAGAAACCCCCAAAAATATTATTAGCATGCTTGACTTGGTAAATTGAGGAAGACACCACAATCAAAACAGAGCTGTTAACATCTCTGTTCTTTTTACCTTCAGACATGATCATTTCATTATTTCCTATAACATTTTGTTTAGTTATCTGTTGCTACTCAAATATCACAGCCAAGAATAAAAGACACAAAGAGTGTGATTCATTTTTTAAACTTGTTCAGGAACACATGATACTGCTCATTTATCACATACAAGGTTAATCACATAGTCAGGATTACCATCTTCTACTATCATTACTCAAATAGAGCGCCAATATTACACAAAAAAATACATTATCCTTATTTGTTGCACACAAAAATACACATTCCTTATTTGTCACACAGCTTAGCACTTCCATGCACAACCAAAGGAAAAATCAAACCTTAATCATTTGCAACTTCAACAAAGATCTTTATATTCTTATGTGTGAATCTTTAATTTGGGCAGGTAGATTTCTTTTCCTGCCAAAAAGGCCATTTAGGACTGTTATGTAGAGAATGTGATGTATTCATTTAGAAATCTGACACTGGTGATTTAACAGAGGCACAGGCTTGTCAATAAACCCCTCTCCAGGTCTTTCCCTGCAGCAAGAGCACCCTGGGATCACTGTGGCAGGTAAGGCTCTCTTATTGCAAACCAAGGATCCCTGGATCTCCTCTCAGTCCTATACCCCTGCCTTTTTCCCCTCTTTTGAGTACACTTCATAAACACTCTGGAGCTTTTTCCAAGGCTCCTCAGCTACCTTCCATTTTGGGTGAGAACTTCCAGCCCAGTGAAACCAATGGATGTCCTCCTTCTCCTCAAAATTCCTAATACTTCTTTCAAAATTGTCCCTTCCATTTACCCATTGATTTACCATCAATGAATGAGGACAGTAGCTAGATAACAAGACTGAAGTGGCCTCACATGAAATGTGAATATCTTGTGGATCAAAATCCGTCAGAAATCACAATAATAGAAATTAAACAGCATTCTTGAGAAACACACTCAGAAAGTGCTTAAATACAAGAATTTGTACCACGTACACATTCCACAATAACAGCTATTCCTGTCTCCCTGCATACAACTAAATTTGCAGCTTGGTTATAGGAAGATAAATAATGCAGGAAAACATAAGGAAGACAAAAATATTATGGTTGTCATTTGCCATGGGTAAAATAAATATCAAAATCATAGTAGTAAAAGAAAAAGTGAGTCAAAATACATATGTTTCATATATGCCAAATTTCAATAGCTTCTTAACTTATAAGGAACAGAGGATCCAGGACTGGATGGGACATTGTGAGCCAAAATAACCTCATGGTCCCTATGTCCAGTGTCCTGTTTTATAAGCAACCATGTAATTTAACTCCATCCATTAAAGTACCAGTTCCACCCTAAAAAACATCTTTGCTCTTCACTTCTCCCTTTCAAAAAATATTCCAATGCTCTTCTGCACTCTGGGCTAAACATCAGCCCCAGTGTCAAAGTTATACAACTTCTTTAATGGTCACATAGCCCTGCAGCTCATTTTAATGGGACAGTTCAAATCTGAGCAACTCTGCCCTATCATTTACCATCCATCCTTGAAAAATAATATTGGTCTCAGTCCTGCTTATCTCATGCCTTTTATGGAAGCAGAAGTGTTTCCTATTTCCTAAACAGTACAGCAAATATTCCATTAGAGCCATATAGAATGTAGGACAATCTCACTTTTAAACCCACTGGTGGGCTTAAGGTCAGTGTGTCACTTCCCAGATGAGCCATAAGAAACCTTGACAGCTGCATCAACAGGAGCCACACAAATCTCAGCCAGGAGTAATGGGAAGTGCTGCACCTTGGGTTAAATAATCCCACTCCAATATGGGCTGAGCAAGGACCTGGAAGTCGCAGTGGGCACTAAGTTAAATATGTGCTCATTTAAAACAGACAAGTTTCACATCTTCACTGTTTCATTTTTCTCCCTTCCTGCTTTCCTCCCTTTCGTGCACTCATTCTACTTATTTATTAATTTTTAAAGCACAACCTGTGTCATCCATGGAGGCCAGATGAATGACTTGGCTCCATAGTTAACAACATTCAAAGTACAGACTGTGCTTTCTTTACAAACTGTTTGGCTCTTTAATAAGTAGGCAGCCAACAGATGTTCTCATACAAACTGCAGAGTTGACAACCTGCTCACCCTCAGGAAGGTTCTGGAAGTCTCTTCTCACACTTGGATAATTTCTTGCTGGTCACTATGGGCATCAATTTTTGCCCTGATACATCTGTTGGCCACACATCACTTTGTATGTTCAGAACTTAAGCAACCACTATTCAAGAGTAAATAACATTTAATTTTCGGTATTAATGAAAGTTGGTTTGGGGGGAAAAAAGCTAAAAAAGTAAGAGATAAATTCAAAATACAGGTTCAAGACTGCAGTTTTAGAAGTATATGATGCACACATGTATCTGCACTTTTTTCTCCACAGTGGAGAAATCATATTTTGTCCAAATTAGTTGACATACTTAAATGAACACCTCATTTCATTCAAAATGGAAGTAGGAAGAACACTAAAAAAAGAGACAACTAAACAAAATAATAAGGAAACACGTAAGAGGATGTATTGAGCGCTTGCAAAAGAAAATCTCTATTAAAAGAAACCAAGAAGGCAGTTTTTGGTTAAAGCAGAATTTGCACATAATTTCTTATATCTATTATTGCTGTTAGTTCTATACTGCATCATAAAATTAGCAGAAAAATGTGACAGCTGTAAACTTAAAGAAGATATGAGGCACAATATGTCTGCATTCTGAAGGATCTAATCCTGAGGCTGTATAGATTAATAGTTGTTTGTTCACTGATTTGATAAAGCTAGGTCATCTCTCCTTACAGGCAGCTGATTCCAGCAAGGCTGTCTGACACTTTTGTTAATGCTGCTAGAAATCTTCTAGTCTCAGCAATCTTTTTCTGAATATAGGATGCAACAGGACTTATAAGATAAACTGTCTTTCTCATGGAATCCATGGAGTTTGCCTTTGATATTGATCATGGAGCACAAAACAAAAGCTACCCTTACCCTATGAGTTTAGGTGGAATCGTTAGAACTTCATTTTCTTTAAAACAAACAAACAAACAAAAAAAAGCATTTGCTTTCTTATTTTAAGTAAATCAGCTTAGCAGAAACCCTGTTGCTCAGGAAATCTTTTTTCCCCCCACCCTAGCCAGATGGTGTACATTAGTCATCATTTATTATCTTCATATTTTCAAAATCTCTGAAAGAAATATGCAAAGCTACTGTTACGTGTCAGAAGGCGACACACCAAAATTCCGCATTACGTTCAGATGCTGCACAAGAGAACTGTCTCAAAATGGTAAGTCATTAATTTGCAAAACCTTGATTTTTATGCTAGGTAATTAAGTCTTACTGTATTAAAACTTTTATTCCCCTGGCATCAGAGATGAAAACTACTTCTTAACTGAAGGAATGCATTTTTGCATCCAGACTAACAAACATGCATCAGAGTAAAAACTGCTTAGCAGATAAAGTGACTCAATTTAGGCAAATTCAGCAGGCTGATCAACTTTCTGAAGTTTAGGCACAACACAAGATACTTCAACATTACTGATTTAGGGATCAAAAACAAAAAAAAGAAAAATCAAATGATGTTTAATAAGCTGTGTGACTGATATTTTGAGAACACATAGCCATTTATCTTCTTGACAATCAGCCATTTTTTCAAGTTCTGGCACTGGGAAAACACTCCACCAATAAGACAGAAAAGTAACTTGAGTTTTGAACATTAAAATATAATGATTTAATTTTTCACTTTGTATACCTGTAATCCCTTGAAAATCATCTGTGACATGCAGGAATAATTAAAAATAGGAAAGTAAAACTATTTACTCTCACATGTGAAAAAAGGCTATAGCAGTTTCCCAATACAAAAAATGAAATAAATTAAAGGAAATCTATATACCTGCTTTTATTTCATCAACTTCAAGAGCAGAAACAAAGTAATGTACTGCCAAGATTAGACATTGAAATTGGTCTCTATTAGATGAATTGGAATTATTTATCACTGAATTTGGTAATAACTATTGGATTAACTGTGCCTTTGGATACATAACAAACAAGGAGATAAGTTTGAAAAACATATTTTAAGGATTCATGTTCTGATCAACACAATTAACTCATGTTTCACCATCCTCATCAGTGGTAATCCACTGGAGGTAATAAAATCATGCTCTCTACTTTGTCAGATGTCTGCACCACCATCCTTTAAGTGCAGCTTTGTTTTAGACACTGCTCTGCAGCTACTTTTGAAAATATAATTTTGTACACAAAATTATACTCCTGTAATATACTCTTGAGTAACAGACATTGTTTCCATACTTTAAGTGCACATTTCATGTACGTGAGACCTTTTATGTTTGAATATATTGAATATGTGTAAAATCCAGTGCAAGACTGGGCAGGAATTTGGCATTAGGCCCAGAAATATCTCCAGTCTCTTGAGGGGCTTTATAGGACATCATCACATTGCTGCAGATCCAGATGCTCTGGCATTTCAGATTGGTGCATCTGATGGCAAGGCTAATACTTGAAAGTCAACATCAAGTAAAAAACTCAATACTTAGGAATAGAAATAAGTAGGTGTTACACAGCAAGAACATTCTTATACCAGTTCAATATTAAATGAAGGCATTTCACATTCTCAGTACCACTGCCAAGCAACAAACCTCACTCACAACATTTTTACTGTTTTCAAAGGAAACACAAAATCCTTTCATCTTTTTTGAACTGAGGATTTGTAATCCCATGGTCTGGTCACAATTAACAGTTTCACCCTCCAGATCTCAAGCAGGCATTTGTGTTTGCAGGAACAGAACATGCAATAAGAACATCTCAAATACTGAGCAGAGCAAAGGAACAAAATGGATGTGCAAGCAATACACTGAGGTGTAATTAAAATTAACTGCAATTAAGTTTTCTTAAGTCTCTTTTTATCAATGTAGTCTGAAAAAGCATTTGAATAACTTACATCACTGAAATAGTATCTCAAAGGCAGTTTTAGTTTTACTTTCATCTGACAGGTTCTGGCAGCCAGAGGTAGATGAATAAGCAGAGTATATTTAACACTGATTACTTTTTTCATTATTTCCTGCAATCACTTCCTCTAAATGCACTGCAGACCTGCATTTCATCTTTGAGTGTGATTGCTTCTCATATTCTTTCTACATTGTAATACAATAATGGAAATGTAAACACCTCTGTCCTGTAAATAAGCATTTGTACACTCTGTGTGTACATTACTAA
This sequence comes from Muscicapa striata striata, assembly GCA_030060385.1. Classification (NCBI taxonomy): domain Eukaryota; kingdom Metazoa; phylum Chordata; class Aves; order Passeriformes; family Muscicapidae; genus Muscicapa; species Muscicapa striata. The sequence continues at coordinate 711,901 of JAREIS010000284.1, read as the reverse complement.
ATCCACCATTGGCACTGTCTTGCACACCCTCCTAGAGGCACAGACAACCCTTCTGCTTCATATTGTTGTGAAGAAATGAGGCAAATGGTGTGATTTTGAAAATCTGATCATAAATAACTAAAAGCAAAACTGATCTCCTGCAAATTGACCATCCACTAAAAAATTATCAAGAAAGGGCCCATGAACCAGGCACTTGGAAATGACTGCACTCTTGCAAGGTGTAAAAGGCAGGTTGTAGAAATGTCAGCAGGCAGTGACACATGACCCTCAGTCCTAAATCCACTTGAAGACAAAGCACAGCATTCCAAAGAATTGCACTAACAAAAGCAGACCAACTAAGCATATACCTAGAATAAATATACCTGGAATAAAATCTAATTTACTTGGGTGTCTTTCTGCCTCCATCTGATGATATTCAGGAAAACAAGACCAGCACAATAAGTAGAAGAGAATATTTGTGTGTACTGGCACATGGTCTGATCATTTTACTTATACAGTTGAATAGAATCAGTGACAAGTGATGAATTAAACCTACATCTAGTCATAAAACAGCATTAATTTTAAATGTATTTTGATACCTACTATCAACTTTATTTTTTTATAAGACACCAGGGTATGAGAACATTAGTAGGTTTCAGATAGCTCAGTGAACATATTCAAATTCCAAAAATTTAAAAATTAAGATAATTTAATAATCCTTATAAATTCATTTTGACCATGCAGAAACCCACGAGTAGAAAACAGACAGGCACACTGACAGCATTAAATCCTCTATTGAATTTAGAGGAAGGTGGGTTAAAAAACAAAACAAAAAACAAAGCAAAATTCCAAAAGCTGAAATCGATGATTTTTCCTTAAAAGAGAAACTACAGAACAATATCTCCCCAGTAAAGTCAAACTGTAATTCTTTTTGGAATTCCAAAATGAAATAAATGAAAAAAAAACTGTTCTAAAATACTCCTGTGTGAGCTCTTCCTATAATTTTTTTGCTAATCATACTTCAAAAACATATATTGAGACCACTTATATATTTCTTAAAATGCTGTCAAAAACTTTCAGCTGTCATAAAAAACTTAATTACTCTGGTGATGCTGTAACAGCCTGGATTTAAACCTACCCTACCCACTAGTGATTGTTACATACTCCTAATAATGTCCATTTTTTCCCTGGTTTTCCAAACCATGTAGTTCCTTCTGTGACCAACACAATCCTGAAATACACAGGAGTGGCTCTCACTGTGCAGCTCTGGCCCCTGTGCACTCAGATTTTCTGTAGCAAAATCCGCCCCAACAGACCAACAATTCTCCAAGTGGTTCTGAAGGAATATGGTATCCCAAATGAAAAGAAAGGGAGAAGACCAAACAGGTAAGGTTTTCTGTGTGTTAGCTATTCATTCACAGCTCTATAATGATCCAGTGATGTGTTTTAAGAATGTCAAGGACTTTCTGTAAAAAAGAAAAAAAAAAAAAAAAAAAAAAAAAAAACCCCACATTAAAACAATATGGAGAACAGATTGGTTCTGTAGTTCTGCACTGATAGTGTCAGCCAGGAAACAGAACAATGACATTCCTTGAGTAGGTGTTTTTTTCCCCTTGATTTATTAATCTGCTTGCAAATCTACTTTCCATTTTCATTACCAAAGAACTGGACAAAACTGATAGAACAGTTTCATCACGATGCTTTACCCATTAATCTGTCAGATATATGACTTCATTAGTTCTTTCCTTTTGTCAGTTTAAGAACTACAGAATGATTTGTTGAGAGCATACCCAGTGAGACAGTTTGTTTTTCTGAATACCTTAAGTAGGCTAGAGACTTGCATTATGTAAGGCTTAATAATTTAGCTTAGTGGGGTTTGGTTTGAGTTTGTTTCATTTTTTTGATTCTGGGGGGTTTCTTGGTTTGTTTGTTGGTTTTTATTAGTGTGGAAATGATTTAACAAACATCCACCAATAAGTCTTCCAAAAACTCAAACACACAATACCTACCCCATGTCCTGGTCTGACCTTGAGGTGAATACAAAGGGAGGACATGGTTAGGCCTGTTACTTCATTGGAATTTTTCTAATCATCCTTCTCAAGTTTCAAATGGAAGAACCCCAGGCCAGTGGTCAATCTGCAAGCTAAGTCCTACACTTGTGGTCTATTATTGCCCCTTGCAAACCAGCAGCAACAAGAATATTTTCTTCAACCCTCTGCTTTTGGAGAGCAGTCAACTTCCATGACCAGGATTGGGTATCTTTAGGAGGACTGGTTACAGAACGAAAATATTTTTTTAAAAAGTTCAAGGGCTTAAAAAAGTTCTAGAGAATGTGAATCCCTTACATTGATATAATAACGTTAATAACTTCTTCAGAGAAATCTATATTTAGTTCTGACTTTCTTTTTAATACATCCTAACATCAGCTCAGCACTAGAATTTCATTCAGAAGACACTGAATGTAATATATGATGTGGATATGATTCTACACTGAAAGAAGGTATGATTGCTAAATAAATTCAAATGTGAAACATCTTTCTGAGAAGTACATGCTGCATGCTCTATTACCTCTTCACAATTCTTTTCTTTTAGAAAGAGTCTCTTAACTCCTTAGATACACTTTGATTTACTCTATATATTTGTTAACAGGTAAAACAAAATATTGCACTAAAAACCACTCCAACAAATCTAGAAAGACACTATTATTTATGAGCACACAACCTGCCAGAAAGTCATAAGCTACAGAAATGTCAACAGCAATGTTGCTGATGAAATTCATTTTCAACTAAAAGAGAAGGCAGGATAGAATATTCCAGGTAGACACTGCCCAGAACAATATAAGGACCCAAAAAAATGCTTTTATCCAAACTGACAGGAGGATGGTCTGCAGTAGCCATGAAAATGCTAAAGCACAACTTTATCCTTGATTGTCTCTGTTTGCTGAACTCGAGGCTAAATGAACATAGAAACATTTTCATCACACTTCTGAGGGTTAGATTGCTCTGGCTGCTCCATAATAAGGAAAATGAGGATTTGTAGTGAAATTTGTAAGGAAACCTGCTCTTTTGCCATGACAGTGTTTGGAAGGTCTTTGCTCCACTGCAAACAGAGAGCTCGTGGACAAGAAATATTAAAAAGTGGAATGGCTCTCAATCAATACAGAGGAGTTGCATGACAAATTTAAAAAACAGCACAGCCAAACCAACATTTGTATCCAGTCCACAAACAAGACCCATGATACACCTGCTTTAACTTCAGCAGTGCTCAGGTACAACACTGATGCACTGTTATGAAAATTCATTTAAAATTCAAACATTTAGCTGGTTTCTAGAAACAGAAGCACCATGAAGCTTTTTCCTGTTTTCTTCATTTTAACCATGGCAGAAAAGCATTCAAAGTAACCCTAAATGTACCAATATTGAAATAAAGAAAACCATGGAATACTACTGATATCCACTGCTAAGGTATCAAGACAACTTGCCACAGTAGAAACAACTGAAATACCTGAATAAAGTTGGAAGCATTTTCATTCATTTCCTCTGATCTTCAGATCAAATCTTAGTGATAAAAATCTTCAACTCTTGATAGAAAGGAAAATATGAGTCTGCCTGCCCTAAAGCCATGTTTCTTGTTTCTTTATGGATGAATCAGTTTTCCCTCTATCTTGTGGAATGTTGCTAACATAATTTAGGGTCCCTCTAGTGCCTCTATAATTACAATTCCAGATTCTGCAAATGCTTCTAAATGCATCTTTGTAATGTCTAAGTTACAATGCAAAACCATTTTCTTCCTTTCATTCCCATACCAATTGGCATCCCAGGAGATGTATTTAGGTTTTGAATGTCTTATTTCATTTTCCACTTCTCCACACAGAACACTTGATCAAAAAGATTATTTTACTACTCCCATCTGAACTGCATCTAAGCCTGTTTTAATTTATTCCCCTATCTGGAATATTAGTTTTGATTTCCAGAGAACTCACTGTCCACAACAATATATTCCTAAGTGCTCTGTCATTGTTTCAGGTTCATTTCTGTTATGACTATAAGACAGTTTGAGTACAACAACACCTGCTTTTCTCCAGCTATAAAAACTGCTTTCCAGCTGATATAGAATGCCATAGTCCTGTAATTTTTCTCCCATGTATTCAGTGGAATAGCCCCTAAAGCACATTTACAAACAGTGCTCTTCAGAGTAATTGCATGAAACAAGAACCATTACCTCTGTTTTGGAAAAATTAGGCTTTCTCCCTAAAGAACCAAAGTCTCTCCTATCCCCTCAAGTAGGCAAGTAAAACAAATATTATTTTGATCAGATGAAAATCCCAGAGACCAAGAGCCAAAACCAAAAATAATATTTTTTTCTTTTTCAGCTATATGCACAGAATTTAAAAACCATGCATTTACTGAAGGTCATGGAATCATCAAGGTTGGAAGAGACCTTCAAGATCACCTGGGTCAAATATCAACCCACCACCACCATAACCACCCCTGAGCCATATCCCCAAGTGACACATCCAGAGCCTACTTGAACACTTCGAGCAATGCTGACTCCACCACCTCCATGAGTAGCCTGTTCAAAAGCCTAATCACTCTTTCAGTGATTATTTTTTTCCTGATATCTAATCTGAACCTTTCCTGACACAATTAAATGACCATTTCATCTTGTCCTTTCTCTTGAGGTAGAGGACAAGCTATACTAAGGGAGTTGTAGAGAATGGTAAGGACCCCCAAGTCTTTTCTCCAGACTAAACAACTCAGCTGCTCCTTGTAGGACTTTTTAGACCCTTCCCCAGCTTCACTGCCCTTCTCTGGACATACTCCAATGCTTCAATCTCCTTTTGAGATAAGAGGCTCAAAACTAGACACAGGATTCAAGGCAATTTGATTGCCTAAGTAAAGATATTTCACAGCCAGAAGAGCTGAGTTGAAAATTCTATTAGTCTCCCACTGTTTTAGTGATTTGAAGACAGCTATAAAAATTATTTGATTCTACTTCACTCCTTAATGGTCTGGGAGTTGCTGACATATGGAAGTCAGTTTATACTGCATATTGGTTTTTAAAATGACCACTGAAACTCTTAGAAATATTTTCACAGTCCATTACTACACATTGAATGGCCAGTGAAAATACTGGAAAAAATGAAGGTCCAAAAATTAGTCCTTAACATGGGAGAAAGACTAACAGGAATTTACACTCCACAGAGTTAATTCAGCATCACTTTAGAGTCAGCAACCACCAGTTTGTTTCCTTTTGCTAGCTGACAATTTGACATCACAGGTTTTCTACTCTGATTCCAACACCAGTCCCTCAAATCTGAAAAGAGGGTCTTCATCTCTACAGAAAAAATGCCCAATACTCTGCAAATCAAATCCTCAAAGTGCAACAAAATGTTTTAATTAAAGCTATTTCCTTTGCTTAGTGCTATTTCTAATTTATGATTTGCCAAAGGCACTGTTTTACTTGTGTTTCAATGGAATACTTAGCACAGCATGAAATAGATGGCATCTCCTCTGTAGCAAAAGTGAAAGGTTGACTTCTGCCCTGGGCATCTTTTATTTTTTTTGAAAGCTTAGAGGTAGAAACTGAAGCATGATAATTGAACCTTGAAGGAAAAGTGGTGACATTATAAGAACTGCTTCTGTCAAGAGATAAATATTCTGTGATACGATATATTTAATTTGTACAAATTAATTAATAAAGATTAAAAGGTAGCGATGCCATACAAAATGGGACATGTTGGACATGCTGGCAAACAGTAGACTCCACTTACCCCTCCAAGTAATGGCACAGGTTACTATCAGATGAAAATTAAAAGGATAATTCATCTAATCATTTTTTTTAAATAATTCTGCTTTTACATTTATTATACATGGCATAATTAAAAGGTGGTTTTCATATTCTCCAGTGCCCAAGGCATAAACCCAAAAGTGCCAGTGGAAATGACAAATGATGTAATAGAAGTGTGTAAAACTTGAGGCAGTAATACGTCGCAGCCAGAGCCCAATGGCTCTGCTCAAGTGACACACACATTTGCACTCAGAAGTTTTGCCTTTTTTTCCCTTTGGTAAAAGTAACCACAGCAGCATTCTCCTAGTGAGGTGTGTCAGAACTAATGTAGCTGAATGTAGTTCTCTGTAATTGAAAGTAATTCATGCTGTCACATTTACTGTAACGAGAGGTCACATCTCCAGGGCCATAAATGTTGTTCACACTAATCGTAACTGACACCTTCCTCCTCCTTCAGGGAAATTCAGCCACATTGCATGGCTTTGTTCACATTCTTTTTAAGCATCTGAACTTCTTTATGTTTGGCTGGTTTTGTGGTTTGTTTTGGGTTTCTTGGGGTTTTTTTAAGCTAAAAACAGGCAAAAATACCAGCAACAAATTCTGCCTTGTGCATGGTGATAAAGTCATGTCACAGAAAAGTATGTAACAATAATTATAATTACCCTGATCTCCAAAAATCCTATAAATTACTAAAAATTATGACCTAAAATATGGCTATTCTGGAAGCAAAAACAATTCTTGCATTATAAATGCATACAGGCCATATTGTAAAAGAGCAAGTAAAATACAGCGCCCTCCATAATGACCCCCTGGACTACACATGCATTAATTTCTTCCTAGTACTTATATATATTATGATTTAGGAATCAGAAAGCCCTACAGTAAACCATGTACTTATTTTGGAACACTTAAATTCCGTACTGACACAGCAGGGAATAAACCTCCATTCTCAACAAGACTGTATATTTCAAACTTTTGAATTATCAAGAGTTGATAATTCATCTAGGGCACCATTTCCTTTTTAAATATTAAAAACCAGTTATCTGGGCGGTTATAGCATGTAAGTCTAAATCTTTTGATCCCTATTTAACAAAGCCACACACCTGAAGAAGGCCCTTCAAAGCACTGAATGTAGGTGCCCTCCATAATTAACACAGAAAGTGTTAGAAAGTGGAAAACTCCTCATCTGCATACTTAGTTTATCCTGAATTATAGCTAAAAGGTGAAAGATGCTGAAGAAGGAAAAGTGCAATGTAAAACACAATGGCAAATGTACAATGTGCTTGTTGGCCAAACAATAATCCAAGTTTGTTTTGTTTTGGTTGGGTTGCCCAAGAATCTGGGGCTTCTCCTTGAAAAATTAAGTGATATCTTAACTCAGAATTAAAAGCTTAGGGTTTGAGTTTTTTCTAACAGATCCTTATGGGAACACAAAACAAAATTTTCATTTACTCACAACAAGAACTGATATTATTAATGATAAAAAGTTTCACTGATGACTCCCATAATTATATATTAAAGTGAAGAACATAAAAATAGGAGCACAGATTCATTTCTATAATAGCTTGGAATAATGCTATTTTTTGAAAGGCAGATTAGCCTTAAAGTTACAATTATTTGAAATTGATCTTAACTCCAGAAGAAAATCAGTTGTTTGATTTCCTCTGGCATAACTCAGTAATAATGCTACAAAACCAAATAAATTAGAATAATATATGAAGTTTTGAAGAGTCAATGTTGAAAGACTACAGACTTGCTATCACAGAACACAATTCTTCAGGCATAAATAAAATTGATTCTTTCAGAGACTAATTTTTCAGTTGTCTTATAATGTCACTTAATTTTGGTGAAGCACCCAGTAATTGTGCAGTTTCCTACAGTAGCATTTGGTGTAGAGATATACACAACATTGCTGTGAGCCCTGCAGTAAAAGTCTGCTGAATGACCTGAAACACCAAAACAACAAATGCACGACCTCATTGCAATAAAAAAGTCATATTATGTTTATTCTTCTTGCCTATAATTAATGTTAACTGTTATTTTTTTAGCAACATCACTCAAAATTTCTCAGAAATAAATCTAGGTTTTGCTTCCAAACAGGTAAGCATTCATGTTTCATTATTACCACACTATTGCATAATATTTGTCCTGCACCAGTATCTACAACAGCCTTGATGGTGCTTGTTGTACCAAACATATTATTAAAAAGGATAAAAACACAATTTACATTTAAAGTAGTTCCCCATTTCAGCCTTAACTGCCTTATAAATCCATCCGTTTCGTACTCTGTAGAAAGGCATTTCAGTACTTCTACCCAAGTACCTCATTTATTCTTAATTTCAAAGATTATCATTAATCTATATTTTTCCAATACATTATCACTTAGGAAAGTAGCTCAAAAGCTATAGTGAAACTATATTCCAGTAAACCTCCATTGCCATTAATACCTCAGCACCACAAAAAGCATACATAATTAAATAACTATGGGCTTTTCTAACTAGGGAACTGACTTTTGCTTTAGAAATACTTTCCTGTTCTATAAAGAACAAGTCAGAAAGTAAAAATGTAATTAGATAGTAAGACAAATACTCCTGTTGGGTTCTATGAAATAGAGCTACTCAAAGCAAGTCTACTATTTGCTTAGGACTTGTTGTATACTTCAATAAATCATCAATCACTAATTTCAAAGTTTTTGGTGAAAAGAAGCAGCAGCACTAATTAACCAGACTGCCTAAACTCTGAAAACAGTTTTGCAGATATTCTAAAGCTCATTTTTGTACTATAATTTCACAGGGAGTATATAGTCTAATACTTTATTGGGACTGGGGTAAATCAAGACAATATGCCAGGGAATTCCAATTTTCCCCTTTTTCCTACTTTATTTCTTCATTCTTTGCTGCACTCTTTTCCAGCAGATTTGACATCACTGAGATATGAAGCTGTGGGGCCAAATCCTGCCAAAATGAATGTCCTGTTCACTCCTACTGGAAGTCTGTTCCCATATCTCACCCCTCTGGCATTTAGAAAGCTCTTCTAATCACTAATGTAACTTTACTCACAGCTAGTTGATACCCACTTGTTCTTGTGCCAACACTACCCTTTAGCTGGAGCAGCTTTCCTCTCCCCCTCATGTTCCCCACTGAAATTCTCTCTCATCCTTCAATTTTCCAAGCTGAAAAATGTCATGCTGTTAGTTCCCTCTTATGAAATAAGTTTATTTTACGCAGTCATCCTATTATCCTTCCTCTGCACCTATTTATTTGAATTGATCCACAAGAGGAGGATTAATTTAACCTCTGTCAGAAAGCCATTTCCACACTGATGAAGTATGCACATAAATCTTTTTTGTAAATTTAAAATATGAATTTCTTATGTGTCTTCATAGAGATTCTATGAATCTCTAAACTCCATACCTTCAAATCCTTACTTTGGGGTCAAAATTGTCACCACTTGAACTCCACCAGAGAATCAACACTAGTTCCTCCGATTACATCTGACTGGAATCCACTACATTGTTTCTGAAGCTCCCGAGACTTCCATTGCAGTAGGGCACCTTAGGCATTTATCATTTCTATATAAGCACATGCAGCTTCTTAACATTTCACATGTGGGGAACCCTTTCCATAGGAAGATGCTTAAAAGACATCACTTTTTGTGGAGGAGAAAAGGATTACTCTGGCAGATTCACATAAAGTTGTCTTTTCCCTTGTTACATAAGCTTTGATGTTTGTGCTCTCAAGTATTTATCATGACCAGAGTTAAACAGCATTGTCTTTTAAGTCAAAAGGAGCAGGCCTGAACCCAGACTCTGGAAAGCATCCAATTGTAGTAATGTTTTCTTTGGATGAAATATGTTGGACAAATGTAAAGCCTTTTTACTGCTGTTACAAAATATGGTTGGATTAGGTCTTCGGGCTACACACTTTGTCATTTAGATTCCGAGACAGCAACAAGCCATAAGAGGAGTAGAGAGAAGGTAGCCAGGCAATCAGCTCCTGTGATTATTAAAAACTTGACATTTCTGTAAAAAATACTTCACACTGAAAGAAATAATAATTTTCTTAACCTTTCCTTCTAAAAGTATGATTACTCAGGGACTATGCTCTGAAGCTGTTTATTTTTCTGGTTTTTATTGCATGTACTGGCACAGGTGATTTAAAATGCTGTCACTTGTTCTTTCCCTGTCTCTTGAATGTGCACCCTCTCACCTTAACTTGCTTTCCCAAAATATAATAAACCTACTTCAGACAGAATCTGATAATACTTAGCCCAGTTGAAAGTACATATTTTGAAAGTTAGACCATCAATTATTACAACTATTAACCCATCTACTAAACAGAAATACTGGAGAACTAATGACATTTTATGCCTCAATTAGGTTTTGGGTCATTACGTAAAACAGTTCAGCACAGATATATTATCAAACAAAATTAAATTACAGGGCATATTTTAATTCTGAATAATTATGTGTTCAGACATCATTTATTCTTCTGCTCTGGAAAAGCATAAAAAGTCTCAAGAAAAGGCCAAGATAGGTTGGTTTAGCTTCTGAGTGATCCAGGGTATTTTCCAGATCAATACCCCCACCCCTGGCCAAGCAGAACTCTGCTTCCTTGGAAGACCTGAGACACCACAAGCCAAGTCTGAAGTCAGGCAGCAAAATATTAGTACAAAAATGGCACGAGGAAATTCACTTGACATGTTCAGGACAGAAAACTGAAGACAAACTGATACTAAGCTTTTGTCTCCCTAGTTTCCCTTCACCTCCAAGTTTCACCCAACTCCATAAAACATCAGGGCAAAGCACACTTGCAAAAAGGAAAGTAAAAATACACCAAAATTGCTTATGCACATTCCTGAGTATGCTCCTCTAGCTAGAGAATAATACTTTGTGCCTACTTAGTGTGACATTATTTTAGGCTGCCTATGACAACAGATATTTTATTTCTAAACTCCCACTAAGCTTTGATCACATTTGTTAATTGGTTCAATGGAATCAAAAGTAATTAATAGACATGCATAATATAAAACGCATCAGGAGCAGATGCATGCAGATGTATTTATCTTATGAATAGCAAAGTGACCATAAGATAAAAAGGCAGATTAGCATCAAATGGATCAAATTGCCTTAAAATTGTAGGAGCAAGACACCAGCATACGCTGATAACCTGCAGCCTGAGAGGGAAGTCACTGACTCTGCACCTGCATGGATCTTCCTGCTCAAGCCAGTGAGATTTAAATCCACCCTGCATATTCTGTAATTAAACCTCTGGCTGCAGTGAACACCAGCTGGACCCAGCAGTTTGACAGCACCATAAAACCTGGTATTGGCTGGCAAACCAAGCAGGCTGATCCATGACAGCATTCTGGCTGTCCAGGGTTTTATTGTGAATCAAATGCAGAAATATAAACTCCATGACTTCATACATGGCAGGGATGGAATCAGACACTGCAAACGAGAGCAGGAACACAGCCCAACACCACTCCCTGGAGCTGGGCCAGCTGAAAGGCTGCTCTGTGCAAATTCTACATGCATCTCAATTGGTAGCTTAGAAAAAAATACATAATACACAGCCTGTATATTATAGGCTATATATACACACAGACTGCAGTGTGTTAATGTGGAGTACAGTCTGTATACAGGCAATGCACAAACTACTGGCACAGTGGATAAAGCAAAGTGCAACACTTTCCAGGTGCTGTAAACAGCAGTGACTCCTCACAGAAGCTTGTGCTGAAAAGTGGGGAGAAAGGGAGCTTTCAAGCCAAGCCCCTCAGCTGGGTTTGTTCCCAAATCCATCCAAAGCAAGGATAGGAGAGCATTCTCTGGCCCTTCAAATGAAGTAGGTCAATATGACCTGGCTGTGTTTCCTGACGTGTTTATGCTGGCCAACTATTGCAAACTACAAGGAAGACATTTCAAATATACATCCATCAGAAACTTCTCCATGTGTTTGCTGTACCCTAAAATATAGGGCTAGAGGAAGTAGGCAGAGGTGAGACCCTGAAACTGAAAATACAAAGCTATTTTTATTTATATCTAAATTATCCCTACCCTGATATTCATCTAGAGAATATCTCCTTGCCAGACCAATATAATGTTGATGATTGTTTCTTTTAAAAAATTCTATTTTCATTAATTTTTGCTTTCTACTATATTATCTTTACTCTTTAAAACAAAATGCAAAAATAAGTCTTCCCTACCCCAGATACTGTAAATATTAAAATTACATCACTAACACTCTATTCATAGAGATTTGCATGAAGTCTGGTTTTCAGCACAAAAATGGGTAAAAAGTCTGAGAACTCTCTGTGTCTTCAGTTTAGGATGAACACAAACACAGAAAGTTAATCTAAGAAAAGATTAATAGAGGATTAAAACTTAAAAACATAGGTGAAGAGAAGGTTAAAACAGTATATAGATCCCATCACCTTTCAATCATTTGTTTAAACTCAGTTTAGGTGCATAAGGGTTGAAATTGGATTCTTTGGATGTTCTTTTGCAGCTCCAGTATAACCAACCACCACACTCACAGCAAATCCTACCACAAGGGCCTGCAAAGCAAACAGCTGGACAATCTGTTTGGGAGAAACTGTGAAGCCAACAGCCTCGATTTCCTGACTGTACTATGGGTTAAGTTATTTTCTACTTAGCAAATATTAAAATTAACTAAAATTAAAATATTAATATATACACTGAAGTTTAGATACAGCATTTAGCTGGGCAAAGATCCAGATTCAGTGCAGGTAAAAGACTAAACAATAAACCTGAACTGAAATGGAAATAAAGGATCATACCTATACTTACCAATAGAAATAACTTTGTAAATCATAACTATTTTCTGTTCTTCTATGAAGCCTGATAACTGAGGAATTCATGGAAAGAGTTGAGTCCTTTCAGTATGCTAAGTGAGATCTGCCCTAAATTCTGGATCACATGGCAGGAACCATGTAATCCTTACACTGTCTACTTGGAAAATGTCAATTTAATAAAGTTGAGGTCAAGTTCTTCAGAATCCATCCTTGTATCTGTCTTCAATCACTTGCCCAGCTAGACCATGTTCTTAGTAGATAACAGTAACTACAGTACTTGAGGCTCACAATGAAGTACCTGACAACTTGCATGAAGACAGCCTGGGTAGTATCATTATGTAGATAAGGAAGTTCAGTCTGTTTCAAGCAATAAATTCACTTTCTGCAAAGAATGCAGATGGTTAGATACCAACAGGATGAATCCTGTACTGGTCTTACATGAAATATTTAAGCAAGCGGTTACTCTATTCACCAGCTATGCAAGAAATTTAATTTTTTTAACATTTAATTTGCAAGAGAGTATTTATTACTACAGAATCACACCTAAATACAACATATTTCACTGTTTCACTGTAAAAAAAAGTGCTAGCTTTTTTATGTGCTACCTTACCTCAACTTGCCAAAAAGTGCACATAAAAATATTCATAAAGTCATGATTACATTTTAAAATGAAGTTTAAGACTTTCCATCCCTCAATATTACTACATGTATTGAGACAACATTCTTAATTTTATGTAGAATGGATCCTAAAATAGATTCTAAATTATTCTAAAATCACACAGCAAAAAAACCCCAAACCTGGGATCCTCTCCCTCACTATTTTCATATCTACCCCACAGGAAAGCATCACAATGCAAACACTGAATGCTCTGCAGCACTTGTGTAGTCATTACAATACTTTGAGTCACTTGACAACTGCACATAATATTTGTGCTTCCAGTGACAGAAGCAACCATGATAATGTACTTGTAATCAAACTGCCAACACCAAAAATCAGTTCAAAATTAAAAGTCATTAGCCTACAAAACTTGAAGATGGAGGAGGAAAAGGTATTCAAAATTATTCGTTAGAATGTTATGCCTCAAAAGCATTATTTTTACTGTCGTTTTGGGGAGTATCTTTGTAACATTTTCACATTCATTCATTCAAGCTCCAGAAATCCACAGCTAGGAGATCTGAACCCACAAGGCCCCACATTCTTCTCTTAAAATTCTGCTCAAAGAACCCAAACTCATGGAAAATCTGGGGGTTGAGGTTGTACATTTACAGCATCCATGCCATTTCAGACAGCAGTAAAAATTTGATTCGCATCAGACAACGACATGATCATGTGTATCTTCAATTATTCAACATGGAGCTTATTAAAAAGCTAGACTTCTAGAGCATGTCAAATCCCTAGTAGGCCAAAGAGGCAATATCTGTGATGGAGTAAGTCTCACTGAAAATTTTATCTTCAGCACAGTTCAATCAGAAAAACATGCACTGGAGGATGAAGGCAATGCTCAACTAAGCAATGAGACTGAAAATTTTTCATCAAGTTAAAATCTTACATATTCCATCTTCGGGGGGAAAAAATTAAAAATAAACGAGTTTCAGAAGAGTAAGAATCCATACAAAATATAGAATTACACAAGAAAGTATAACAGAAGACATATTTAACATATTTATCAGGGAAATTGCTGAAGAAGTATCAAGAGCTGGATCCTCTAAGTAACTTTAGAAGAAGGAGAAAAGAAGAAAGCAAAGTCAACTTGATACTAGACTTCATCTTCTAGAAATTTGAAGAAGGGACTGTGGAAGTTACCAATAAAAGCAGCACAGCTAAAAGCTCAAGGAGAAATCATCATTATCTGATCTCACACAAAAAAAGCTTAGAGTGGTTTTGCCAGCCTGAAATAATGACTGCCAAGGCAACTCAGGGAAACGTTTTATAATCAGACTTAACTTCATAGCTATAAAAACAAGAACAATTAAACTCAATTAATAAAATCCTGTCCTTTCCTCAGGGTCAAATAGCAGTGCCCTTCAAGCAACCTAGAGGAAAGAAGTTAATCTATGAATAAAGATGTGTCCCTTAAGTTTAGTAACTCCAAACATACCTCTGACCAAATCTGCTCTCTCTTGGCTGAGATCCTATGTAAACTTGTCAGAAGAAAGCACAATGCATGAAACTGTGTTTAAGTATTAAGAGTGAATAACAAAGACTCACATCATTCACTAAAGATCTGTGTCAAAAGCTCTGACTGGTCCCAAAACAAAGCTTTTCTTCAATTCCAAGGATGTAGAATTTTTTCTGCCCTCTTTGAGCAGCAGAGACCATCCCATCCAGGCTTGCAGACTGGTCAGATGCACACGGGGCATCTCCTGTAACCACTCCCACACTGCTGTGGTGCTACTGCTCAAAAGCTTCCACCTCACATCTCAAACTTTGTACAGCTTCACCATCCCTGCATTAAGATATTCAGTATCACTATATCCAAAAGGTTTAGGACTTGGACAAAAACAATGTAGTAATACAACTCAAGTGTTTCATGGCCTATCCAGGACTCCTTCAGTTCTATTAAATGTAGGCACTGACAGATCCTAAAATGACCTTCAAAACTCTAGAACAGAATACACAATAACCTACCTAAAAACAAAAGTGGAAAGAATTACAAGATTAGCTAAGAGCTGCACGATAAAATGAGAGGTAATGCAATTAACATTAAAGAGGATACACATATATCTCTAACTAGACTAGGAAGAAAAAGAAAATCTGATTAGCAAAACAAAATGTAATGAATGAACACACTTAACAGTAGTCACAACTAAGTCAGCCTACACTGAAGCAAGTTTGGAAGAACTGAGTGAGTCTACCATAATTTTGCAGGCAGTAATTTGCTTTAGACAACATCACAAGATCTAAAGTACAATGGGAATAAATTGAATTAGCACCAATTGCAAGGAAATGAAATGCAAGCGTACTCAAAAATAAGAGACATATAAATTGCTTCCATAGATTATGGTTTTCTTTGGGACTGCAGAGATTAACCCAGCTTGCTCCAGTAACTGCAGGGGAAGTCTTGTTTAAAAGAAACTGGTTTTAACAGAGAAAAGTGAGCATTTCTAGGAAGATTTTAAAATGCATTTTCAAGAAAACATGACAAGAAAGATTTTTACAGGCCAGTTGGAATGAAAAAGTTAAGAGACACGACTTTGACCAAATTAGTTTTTCTTTGAATTGTCTTGTTTTCCCCAAAAGTCCTTCAGATTCTCTTTGCTCCTGCAGGTATACCTGGAGGTAACCTTGTCCAGTCTTCTAATCTCATAATTATGAGCTTAGCAAAACTTCCACTTTACTCAAGCATAGAGTTCTTTGCTTCATACTCACTATACTTAAAATTGCACCACAGAAAAGCAAAAAAAGCAACTAGTGGCACATGCTGCACATGCCCTTTAAAAACAAATTTTGTACTGGAGTATTTTGCTGTAACAAGTTTCTTCAAATGCAGGATGAAATAACCATATTTTTACAACACTGAGAAATCATTAGCACCTTGGTTATACAGTTACTAATTTTATTCTTTTGAGCTAGCAAAAACTGTTGAATATTCACTATATTCATGCTATATTCATGGAAAAGGAGAGTTCAAGAATGCAAAGTCATTTTAGTTTTAACAGTTTATACTAATACATCAATATTTATGTCAAGTGGCTTGAAGAAAACATAGCTTAGTTTGTTCAATAGTTTATACTATTTAGACAAATAGAGATGCTTTTTTACTAGATTAAATTTTACTCTTTACTACAGTTTAATGAAGCTCTTCTAGCTATACCTTTTTTCAAAAAAAATCTTTTAATTCAGATATTTTCAGTAAAACAACTGAAAATAAACACAAAATTCAAAATTGATCAGAATTAATTTCTCTTATACCTGCGCCATTAAAATATTAAGTGATCAAAACACCTTCCTGATGGTTTGGTACAAAGGATACAAAATAAAGTCTCTGTAGGCTTTGCCCAACAGTGAAGTCTAAAAACATATGGAAACCACCTGTCCCCAGCAATTATTTGCAACATTTTTTAAAGCTTGTTGCTTAAAGTACAGCAGGCTAACAAAGCCCTTTCAGGGTACATGTAAATCACCTTCTGCTTTCAGAGGCTTTTCTTCTCATACAGCAGGATTCTTAATTCCCTCCTCACAGCCATGAAATAACTTTCTAACAAGAAATCTGGCAAGACTTTAGAAGGTCATGAGCCTCAAACTATTTCTTGTTGACTACAGACATGTTGCTCAAAGAAAAGTAACACATTCTCCACTGTGATCACAGTCCCTTCTAAGGAAATGATTGAGAACATGATGGAATCCTAAAATATTTAACAAGGATGTATTTTAGAAGCTGCTGCTGACAACTTTACTATTTCTGTGAGTATGTTTTACAGCATGACTTCCTTCCAATTTTGAAATATTACTACCTTATTTAGAAATACTGAGATCAAAATCTTACACAGGAAAAAAGCTCCTAAACTGTACAGAATGGAATGTAGGTAAATGCTGAATATTCTTTCATTACCTGTTATATGAATTTTAATTTACAGCCTGATGACAGAAGGGAAAGCTTCAATGGGCTGAAGAACATCAGTACAAGTTACTGCACCACTAAAGTGGCAAAAAAGCCCTCAAAAACCTCTGCTTTATCAGCATAAGAATAGTGCAGAGAAATACACTCCTGCCAACACCTATGTTAGGCCAGTATTCATTGAATGATACCAATGTTCACAACAACTCTAAAACTGCACACTCAAAGTATCTCAGCATTGTCACATGTTTCATCCTCTCATTTGATTCTAAGAAGTTGAACAAGTCATCTCTCACATTTCTGCAAATATACAGAAATATATGCGTGTATATATATTTTTTTAAAAATATTCCTGAAAACCACCAACAAGCTCAAGAATACTGGCAGTGGCCATATTTACTGAAAAAAAAATGAGTGTGTACCTGAAACCAAACAGGGATCTGAAATTTCTTTGTTTACATTTATGCCAAACTCTCATATGCCTGGTCACACTCAGTAATAATATGGTCTAGAAAATTCTCATCTCCTGACAGTCATGTAAAAAAAAAAAAAAATGCTACTTAATCTATACTTTAGAATACCTCCAGAGTAAGGACTCCTTCCTCTGTCAACATACCAGGGTCCATTTCCTTTCAGTACTATGTAAGAATATAAATATTTACTAAAAATAGCCCAGCATGAAGATGAGTCACATCATCATGTCCTTGGAGACCAATTAAAAGTGGAGTCATTCTGATCAAGTGTTATAATAACCATCTAATAATCAAAACAAATGGAATTACACCTTGAGTAAGTACTTTTTAATGCAAGAACAGCTGGATCATACCTGAAGTTTTAAAAGGTTGCGTTGTGGGCAGAAAGAATTTCATTACTTACAATGGGCCACACATCACATCAAGGCTTGAAATACTGGTTCTCACTTTTGCAAAGAAGTTAGAATGTGTGTGGGACATGAACTTAACTTTTGCTAAAAATCCCACTTATTCCCACTC
This sequence comes from Muscicapa striata striata, assembly GCA_030060385.1. Lineage (NCBI taxonomy): Eukaryota > Metazoa > Chordata > Aves > Passeriformes > Muscicapidae > Muscicapa > Muscicapa striata. Next base: position 693,768 of record JAREIS010000284.1, on the reverse strand, counting down.
ATTTTCCTCATATCAGGAATGAGAAAAATTGGCCAAGTAGGTACTGTTCCCTTTGGGAAGGAGGCCAAGCAAAAGCCAGTTTTGGGGAGAAATTCTTTTGACTGTGGCTCACACAAGTCCATAGGACTGTGAGCCTGGTACCTCATGTAAGGCTTGTGAATAAAAATGCCAGCAGATATACTTCAAACCATAAACCACTCCAGTTAAAGCCAAATGTCCCCAAAGAATGGTTAGAACCTGTCCATCAGAGGCAGGGTGATAGAAACTGGACAGTTCCCTTAAAGGATCTTTTAACCCACAGATTAACTGGAATAAGACCAAAGAGTGTTATCTGGGAACCAGGAGCAGATACAGAATGATGTTAAGCAGTCACTCTGCCTTTTAATTCTGCCCAAGCCCAGAAGGAAAATGTTTTTCTCTCTTTTAATAACTCAGTGAAAAAAATCTGATACTTAATGAGTAACGTTTTGATTTCCAGCTCAATTTTCAGAAGACTAATATGTAATTTGTAGTGCCTCAATTTCAGATACTTGAAATCTGCAACCACCTTTAAAAAAAAAAAATTCTCTTCTTTGCAGAAACACTGCTCACAATATTTAATGAAAAAAATCACTGATACCTTAGGAGTACATTCCTACACAAAAATCTAATTTAATAATTCTGCATTAAGACCTCTTAATGAGCCTAGGCACAACTGAGGGTCCAACAGGCCAGCATGCTTTCAATGAGCTCCTCTCTCCCAACTGCCAAGATGAGTAAAAAAATACATTATTAAAGCCTTCCCTGAATTTCCAAGAGCATTCCACAATATTTGTAATGAAATACTTTTTTTCTTTATTAATTTCTTCAAATTGATCAGCATTTCCTTATTTGGAAGGGACATGGAATATTTATAGGAGGTTCAACAGGTATGTAAATGCTTTAATTGACATGTTCTGATATTCACAATGCTTCAAACAAAAAATAGCAAAAAAACATCTGGGGAACAACTGAAAAACAATCATCAAAATTTTTGACTATATTGCAGGTTTTTTTTAAAACTTGTAAACAAGTTCAAGAACTTTTTGTCTATACTATCCCTACTATAAAATACTTTAAATTGTGAATGAAAAAGAAAATTGTCAAGATCCAATTACACTGTTTTGAACTCAATATGACAAACTGTTCTTGTTTTTTCTCTAGATCAATAATCTGTCACTATTCATGTCAGAAAACTTTCCAGGCACCTCAATTTAAAAGAGCACCCCAATAACTGAGTATTTAGACTAAAACTGGTTGAAATCCATTTTCATGCCAATGTGTGCCCACAGACTGTGCTTCTGTACCCATTTACATTTGAATACTTGTCCTGATGTCTAAGCAAAGTCCTATAGAAGCTGTCTTATTTAATAAAAGCAGTTCTAGCAATTCTAATTAGGAGCATTTGTTATTTTACAGAGATGCAATTTACAGTAGGGGTCATAAAACAAATCATGATAAAAGCCAGGATAATGTTCCTCTACCAGCTCAACTTGATAGATATTGTACACATGAGTTAATATTTAAACTCCTTCTCCAGCAGGAATAGCCATAGTCCTGCTTTAGCTCTTCTCATGAATAGAGAAAAGCCAAAGGTAAGGCACTAAAAATGGCCAGTCCAGGTGCAGAATTTTCTTGACTAAACTCCTGCTACAATACTGCTGAAGTCCTACCGCTGTATTTGACTACTGGTCAAATGCTACTAACTACAAATACTACTATCTACAATACCCATACTGCTGCTCACAAAATAAAGTGTGGAGTGGTTAAGCAAAGTTAAGTGTGCATACTTGAGCACTAACATTACAATCTGGGGTCTGGTTTGCAAAATTGCTTAAGAGAATGCTGAAGAGAATTCTTAGATGGATAGCACCTTTTCCTGACCATCTCTCGCCTAAATTTAAATTAATACAGTATAGTAAATAAAAACAGGTATCTTTAACTGTGACCTAATAAAATATTCTAAATCAATAAATAACAAATAAACTTGCAATTGAATACAGAACATATTATTCCTCAACTGGTAATCTATCTTTCAAAATACATGTCTATCTCACAATTCGACATAAATGTACCTTCTCTACAAAACTCCAGATTTGGTCATATGTTCTACTCATTTGACTACAACCCAAACATTTTATAGACATGGAAGCACAAAAGTAGCTTAGAAAATCCAAGGGATAGTAAGCAGATCAACTCAAAGATTTCTCCTAATCTGGGCTAGACCAAAAATGTAAAATGAGATTTCAAAATATAAAATTAATACTGTTGACAGAAAACAAGATAGGTGACCTATTTTTGATTAGAATAATTTAGAGTTCTTAAGCAATCAGTAAATGTAATAACACTTCAAGAGCAAAGAGTCATCTGTAACGAACTAACATTTGAAAACTGCATCTAAAGCAACTTCCCTTACATAATTAATATTGGGCTGCTTCCTAGATTAGTATATCCACAAGGGAAGTTTTCTTTATATGGAGCTCTGATTACAAGATTGCAGGAAAGCTAACGAGTTCCCAGGGCATGTGACTTTGGCATTCATTGTCTTCTAAACCTTCAAGGCAAACTTCTACACAATACCTACTGAAGGAGAAATGCAAAGTAATTCAGACCAGAATACACTTAAACAGTCTTTGATTTACCATGTCACTAAATAAAGCAACTTTAATCATAAAGCCCTGCGAGTCTTTAAAAAATACCTAGATGATGCTCCTGCAGTTTCTCAGCTATTCATTTTCAAATATACAGAAACACAAGGCTCAAAGTGGTCCAAAATCTGGCTTTTCAAGTGCATTTAGAAATCAGAAAAGGATTCTGTCCCATAACAAGAAACATGCACATGTCATGCATAATCTTTTTACTAGGTTAGCAACATATCCTCTTTCTCTTAGATTAACTATTATTAATAGTTGCCACTTATATCACAGTTTCCTAATCAGAAGCTTAGTAATGCCTTAAAGCCTATAAGGTCCTAAATTATTGTTTATATATTGGAATTATTGTTTTTGTTTAAGATATAAAAGTGTTTTCTCCCATAAGCATGTACTGGGACCAGAATTTGGAAATTCTTATTTTCATCAAGAGATTCATGCTGCTTATTCTCCCAGTACATGTTAAGAGTCCATTCCAAATACCACATAATTAAAAGTTATTGCAGAAGGAATGACAGTTTGACAGTTTAATACGTTTTTGTGACCTGTGCTACCACATATTTCCATTGGCCAAAACTTGAAAGTCTCCCTGGAAAATCAGTTATTTGCCAATGAGCCAGATGAGTTTGGATTCACATGCAAAATATTCTTTCAATTTTACAGTGGTCTGTGATTAAACCAGGATTATATAATTGCATTCCTGGTGACTGGCTTGCAAAACCATAAACAAACAAAAACCCAAACAGCAACAGAACAAAAAACCCAGTTAAAAGAGTACATTCCATTGAGAGCAATCTAAGCTGTTGCAACAGCTGCTTTGGTGTAGAAATGCAATAATTTCCTTACTATTGTTTTTATATTTATTTTTTTCAATCACAGGCTTCCTTTTTAAGTTCTCCCTAATTCCTTCTTTGGTCCTCTGTATCAGACACAGCATTAACTGAGCTGATAGACCTGGCCAAAATAGAAAGGGATCACTTGCTTTTCAAGTTGCAATGATAAGTCATTTGAGGTTTTATAATTCACAGCTTCATGTAAGTAAACATTTCCAGAAGATTTGGGTAAATACAAAGTTTTAACACTTTCACGTACAAGTTTAGTGTCTCACAGAAGGGAACTCCAGTTTTCCAGGGGGTTGTGATCTTACATGAGGTGCAATTCAGTTCCTTAAAAATACATCCTGACCAAAAGGTTAATGAAGAAAAAAAATAATCAAAATTCCAGAAAAAAAGTGTTCTGACAGTGAACCACCATGCCAGGCTGCTATGACACTCTTTCCACTTTAATCAACTTGACTTTTAATGTGATTTCTGTAATTGTACAGAACTTTGTAGGCAAAGTCTCAAAGCCACCACTTCCCAGCTTCTGAGAAAGCATAAATTGTACAAAGACAAAGCAAAGGCCACAAAGTCAGCAAAAATTGTAAAGATCACATTACTTGAATACAAGTTATTCAAGATTATTCATTCCTTCTTCTGATACAGAAATTCCAATAGCAGACTTCTAAATATAGGTACCCAGTAGTTTCCAAGTAATTTTGGAATACACTTAAATTTGAACTAGAGCTACTTGTATAAACAGGCCTAGCATATTTATTTGGCAATAGCCACAGTATTAGTTATAACCCATGTTTATTGATCTGTACCTTTATTCCAGTATAACAAAACAATTACTAGGTTTATTTCTCATTAAAAATGTAAATAGACATTTTAAAAATCCTAAAAGATAATGCTGGTAATTAATAGCATTCTTGGAAAATATGAAACATTAATCTATTTGGTTATACTAAAAAAATGGTATGTCACAATTCTTCAGCAACATAAAGCAGGTTCAATGAGTGTACTGACAAACTCTGAACTAGTCTTAAAAAGATTTTAGTATTTTCACCCCCTGTTACTGCAACAGCACAAATCTTCTACGGAGGGGAATTATAGCCCTGGTAAAGGTCATAGAAGACAAATTAGGGAACTGTGTTTAAACACACTAGCTATTATATTTTTATTCAAGCTGTGAAATTTTTCAAGTTTTAGTTTTTTCAGTACTTGTTCAGTCTGCAGTCCTGCACACCACACACAGACATACACACAGATCTCCTCTTTCTTCCTGCAAAGTTAGAGTTTCCACATTTTTGTGCTCTTGATTAATCTGGTGCAGTAAGATGGACTTTTATCAGTGATCAATACTGCCATTATTCTTGGTAGAAAAAAGACACTGGTTTTGAGAATGGACATAGGAAGCAGTCTCTTCCCAAGCTTATATTCTTCTTTTACTCTCTGTGACAGAAAAGAACTACTCCTAGCTAAGGAATAGATGGGTAAGCAACAGGTTTAATAATTTACTTGCTTAAAGAAAAATCCTGTAACCTTATTTTGTTTGTGATAATTTTCATACAGTGCAGCCCTTACAAATGATAAACACATTTCATAAGGACAAAAACCACAGTATTTGATCCTGAAAATAATCATGAGAGCAATCAACAGAGAGGACAACATTTGCTTTGTCTTGGGTACAGACCTTCTGCTCCATGTGTACATCCAAGCCTCTGACCACATTAACAAAGTCAACAGAACCTCATAAACAAAACACAACTGCATAAGAACCCTGTTTTATTTCTCATCTTAATTTCTTTTTCTGACTTTTGTTAGAGAACCAAAAATTAATATTGAGTAGCAAACATCAAAATTGCTGTTTTCTGTGATCTCATGTGCATTTGAGTTTCTTTATAAGATGAAGATTCTGATTATCACATTTAAAAACTATGATTGTTTGCAATTTTAATTTAGAAAACTATTGCAGCAACACTGGCAAGCTATAGAGTTATTCAAGAATAACACTGTTGCTTTGAGTTTATATTCAACTAAGGAATCTGAGAATCTAAAATTCAACTGTTCTAATAATCTCCAGACTTCTCTGAAGAGAAACAAGATTGCAGTCTTAAAACTGGATCTCCTGGGTACTCTGAAACCTGCATTGAAAGTGAGAACAAGTAGGATGAACACACCAGATTTCACTGTATTAGCAGTCTGTTCCCAGTTAATATTTAAATAGTTAACGAGGAAGTTTTAATCATTTCATTTGCACTGCTGTGGCAGAAGATATTTCCCTCAGAGAACCCCTAACAGCATGAATTTAGCCATGAAGATATGCCTGCAAATCTGAGAAAACAGGACAAAGATAAAGAGCAAGTACAGGATTATCTTCAGCAAGCTACATTTGCTGAGGGTCATTCTCTAATCAGCCTCCACACACAGACACTCCTGTATTACCACAGCATCAGAGCATCAGTATAAAGCACTGCTCCATTTTCCCTCCCTGGAGGGAGCTGTCCCCAAAGGCACTGACCCAAAAACACATCCAGAGTTACCACCTGCCAACTCCTGCAGCACATCTGGGAGCAACAGCTCCAGCCTCACTGGATGGGCTCTAAACTTTTCTCTGCAGTTCACATACAGGCACTGCATTTCTAATGTATAACTCCTAGTAGAAAAAGAATTTATGTAACATGGTAGAATGTTGTAAACCCAGTAAGTACTGCAAGTGTTTGTGAGCAGCTGCTCCTCAGGGCATGCACAGCCCTCACTCCAATAAACAGTTTCTGATAAAGGAGAGTTTTGGGAAAGCAGCTGCTGCCAAACTTGCACAGTTCCTCACAACCACCTCTTTGGAGGAATATTTTGGAAGCTGTACAGGTTTGCAACCTCCAAAAAAATTTAAATTACTCTTACAATTGTAATCCATTCTCATATACCAATTTTTCAGGATTACATTGGCTTCTCTATAACATCACAAAGACATGTATAGTCCTTTAAACACAATGTTGCCAATGACAGGGCACATGCTCTGTACCCAATGTGCTGGGTCTGGACCAAAGCTTGTCTCTATCACCTGATGCTTTCCTTTCACTTGGTTTAGCTCTAACAATTGTTTCTAACAGCAGGTAGCCATGCCTGGTTTGGAGTGGGACAAATCAATTTGAGAGTAATGGAGAGCAAATAATATAACTTTTGCCAAAATACAGTGTATATGTGGTGTGTTTTACACAGCTTGCAGACACTGAAGAAAGAGCAAGATCTAAAAGTACAAGCAAACTTGTAAAAATGATCCCCAGGCAGATCCTGGAATGAGAAGAAGCCCTCAAACAGCCCCTGGCTCCCACATGCAGCACCATGTAAGCCTGAGCTCTGCAGTCCTGGGGAGAACTGCCCCTGTCCTGGCAGTCAGCAAAGGTTTCAGCAGCATAAACACACAGAAAAGTGTCCAAAGCCTGACATCCCCAGTACCTCATTATCCACATTTCAAATGTAATAAAACATTTACCTAGCACAGAGGGACATGAAGAGTAATCAATAAGATCCAATTATACAAGGTATTTAAAAGATCCTGGTAACACATTCCAACCCTGCACACCTTGCTGCCATGTCTGAGAGTGAGTGGGCACACAGCTCCACTCTCCAGGCACTGCTGCAGCAAAACCCACAGCTCTCCATGGGGGCAGGGGAGACATTGCTGCAGCCAGATCAGCTTGTAGGACCACAGATTAAATCTGGTACCATTTCAGAGAGGCAGTGCCTTACTACCTAATCAAGAGCACTCATATGAAGTTTAGACAGAAACTGTGCTTAAGATGCATTACTGATCAAAGTATCAAACTGGGGCTGCTTTTGATTACCAGAACCACTCCAACAAGAAATGTTGCTGCTACTACACCATTTCGAAGCAAGATCTGACAAGAAACAGATTATTACACAATAACTTAAGGTCATATGTGCCTCCTGTAATTAAAAATTAACATTTTAATTAAACACAAAACCCGTGTCCTATTTTTTCCTAAATCTGTTTAATTAAATACACCATGACAATGAAAAAGCTCTTCTGGTTTACTATTAAATCACTTAGACTTTTGTTACACCAAAGCAGAGACCAGTGACAATTTCTCATTAGGAAGGACAATTCAGTTTCTCATGTTTTTCACAGAAGGTACAAAGCTCATTCCTTTCTGGTACAGTATTATTAGCAATGCTTTCACTGGTACAGAAATATCTTTTAGGTTTCCTCTCCTCCAGAAGCATCAGCAAAATGAGAGCAGCAAAACACATTTTTTCTTTGTGATTTGCTTTCACCACAGCTTTGCTGCATCAGCAAAAAGTCACCAAAACAATACAAGAACAGCAACTGTTGATCACATCCCCTTTTGCTGCCCACTCAGACTGCCCAGGTTATACTTCAGCTTCCTGCCACCCCTGTAGCTCTGTGATGCCACCTAAGGCCTCCCAGCTGCTCCTCTGCAATACTCAACTCTGTCACCTTTGTGATACAATCTTTGTGAGCACTGATCTCTATTCCCAAGGCCCAAGCTTCAGAAGACACACTGCAAAGATGAGGAAGTTATACTGATGATCAAAGACACACAACTCACCAGAAGTGTGCCTGACAACACCTTTTCTATTTTATGATCAGATTGGAATAGGAGGAGCTCTCAGATCTCTGAGAGTGTAGCAAAACCAATGTGCAAATTCTCCTAAGGAAACTACAAATAGCAGTTTTTTATAATCAGACACGTCAGTGATGTGGCAAACACAGCTCACAAAACACTTTAGGGACAGAAAAGCTTTCCTCTGCTCTTTGCTACAGGAGATCATAATACCATTACTGACCTCGACCTCTGACAATGTCAACAGAGAGCAGATGCTCTGTTACTGGCAGAGCTCTCTGCTCTTTGAGGTAACAGCAGCTTGACACAACATGCTTTAAATGACATCCACACTTGTCACATGGAAGTATGCAGATAGTTAGAGGCATTTGTCAGCTTACCTTTAAAAATACCAAAATAGAGAAGTTGCTCCTAGCTGAAAACCTCACACGTTTAATAATGCAGAAATAAAATAAAATTAAAATAAAACCCAAAAAGGTGACTTGAACTCACTTCATTGCATGTGTTCATCAGGAATTTTTCACTACATAGTTAAATAATAAGTTAAATTCAATAATTAAATTCAATAATTAAATCTTCTGTGTGCATTGAGTCGGGGGGTGGGATAGAAAAAGAAAAAAAAACCCACTATTTTTCAGCTGTTATGTTTATTTTTTCCTCCCAAAGCCAGGACTAAATTCAGATAGAATTCTAGAACTGCAGAATTACAGTCACAATCAGTATAACTAAAATAAGAACTTGGCAACATGTCTCTTCATGCCTTGTATGGCATTAAAGGTACCATCTGTGTGCTTAACAAATTGATAATAATGTCTTGTTACCAAATGCTGCATGCTCATGTATGTATTATGGCTTCTACTCTGCAAATGCACTGAAGCATAAAAAGAAACATTAATTCTGAATTACCTGAACTAGTACAATTAACATTTTGGCCATGTGCTAATGTAAGTACCATTTATCCACAACACAAACAGTCCACAGAGGGCAAAACAAAAACAAACAAGAAAACCTGGGTTTCCACTTCCAGAATTTTAGTTCTTTTTCTTCACTCAGTCTGAGATTGCATCACTCCACAGCTGAAGGACCAGCATTAAAACACCAATGTAAATTTATTGGAAAACTATAGATTGCAATCCATTATGGGAAATTTATTGCAAATCCCTTGCTCAAGTACTTCTGTCTGCTTTGGTCCAATCCCTGCTGCTGCTATGTGATAATAAAACTCTGAACCTCACTCCCCTCCTGTGCTTCCAACAAAAGGAGGAAGACTCTGGCTGCAGAATCCCTCACAGAGGGAAACAGTTGTAAATATTTCATGTTAAATGTGGAAATGAAACTATGGGCAAACATCTGGATCCAGCTGTACAGCAGAAAGGAGACCCCCATTCAGTGTATTCTTAGCTGTTCATCACTGCTTAGTTTAGGGAAAAAAAAAAAGGTGAGGCTTATTAAAGCTATTTCAGTTAAGCTCCCTTTGAAACACAAGGGTAGGGAAGAATCACAATGATAGTTTGCCTGGCAGATATGAGAACAAGCTCCCTCCAACAGGGAAGAAGGGACAAGAGCTAATAATTAATCTAGTTTTTCATACATTTCAATATGTTTTTTAAACTACTTATAACATTTCATATGAGTAATTAAACTTGACTTCAAATTTGAGCATCTAATAGGTTCTAATAGGTTTCTAAAACCTCTCCATGAGTTTATACAAAAGACCTTTATCCCACCTTTGCCAGTGTATTCTCCTTTTCCAGCTAAAGGTCATGTTAAATTTTAGAAGTGTTTGGAATTCAGAAAAAAAAAGTAAGGCCTTCCATAAGACAGGATCTGAATATGCAATCATAAATGCTTTATATAACACTTGTATTTATAATAGTCATGATGCAAATAAGTCCTAACCTTTCTGACAATTCTGAATATTTTGGAAATGCTAGGAGTTTTCCAAAATTTCATAGTTCTTTTTTCTTTCTGTGTTTTTCTCCTCAGCCCCAGAAAAACAATTGAGTCAAGATAGGGTCATTTAGTTTGCCAAAGTCAAAACTGGAAGCCAGGAATTGAATAAGTAGTCCTCACAGCTAACCAAAATCCTTCCACATGCCTTTTTTTCAGCTATGAAACTCTCCAAATTACATTCCTGAATCACCCATGTATGGAAACTTTATTGGTATGATATCCATTTACTCTCCTGAAGGGTAATCCCCCATCCTTGCTGTTAAAGTAACATGACATCAAGCAGTGAAGTCAGAAGAGTCACTTCACTGTCACCATAAATGCTTAATAGCACAAATGTGATATTTATACAAAATAACAGAAATCTATGTTGGCACATCTGGGCCTTTTAAATTGAATTACAATGGTAAATAAAGCCAACACCAACAAAGACTTAGTTCAGACAAGAGAAGAATATTTTTGTGTATCGACACCTCATAAATAAATTCCTGGTTTATATGACTACATATGGAATCAATCCAGGTGCTAATTTCAAAAGAAACAACTTCTTTTCATATCAAGTAACAAAGTTTATATAAGAACATAGTTACTTCCTGCTACATGTCATGTTCCTGATTAATACTTAAATACCATCAATATTAAGATCTCTCTGCGCCTTTCAACACTGCTCATTAAAAACATTTTCATTTCAACAGCATCATGAACTGGGACATTGCCCAGAAAGTGAACAGAATATCCAAGTTTATTAAATCCTTGACTTTCAAACCCAAGAATATTAAATACAATTCTCATCAAGTATCAAGGCACAAATTTAGCTTTAGTAAGAATGTTAGATTGGAAATAATACATTCAATTTGCTCTGAATTCATTCACAAATAACTGTGTCAGCCTCACCTCCATTGCCCCTAAATTCCTTATCATCCATTTATAGGCTCTGCCCTCTGTTCTGCAAGGAAACCTAATGTGCATCATTTTTAATCATTTCTAATGCCCTTGGGACTCTACACATCAGATTCCCTGGCTGTTCAGGCAGCAGAGTTGTTCTGCTGATCCTTCTTAGTCCCAACCTCCACTTTGCCAGAAATGTCATTCTCCAAAGACACAAAAGGGCTCCCACTCTTACATATTTGTTGCATTAGCAAGTGAACTGCTTTTTCAGCCAAACAATCATTACTAGTTTCAAATTCTAGGAGAGAAGTGCCATAATTTATATAAATATCACCAATCAGGAAGAAATCAAGTATCAAACAATAGTTAGGAAATGTCAGTGAATAAAACAAAAACTCAGACCCCTAACTCACATGCACACAAATCCACTTTACATGGCACAGCTCAACACCTGAAATCTACATACAATTACATGATCCTGAAATCCTGAAAGTCCAAAAGAAATCCAACACTATAATCAGAAAGCACTCACACCTTGAATCTGGCAACATTCTTAATAAAAGACAGATAAAATGATATAATACCATTCCTGTGCACTGCCTCCATTGCCAATCAAGTATTCACATTTTAGCATCTTTCTATCACCCCTCACCCTAACTGCAGGTTCAGGTACTGAAACCCACTGAAAACTTGCATGTCATTGACACTTCCACTGCTGAAAGGTGATGAACCACGTCCTTATCACAGCTGGATAGCTGAAATCAGCTTGCAGATTGAAGACTATAGCACCAAGACAGAAATTACTATTTCAAATATGCATTTACTAGTGACTTTTTAAGTCCTCAATCATATAATTTTAGAATAGACTACAACATAAAAGCACTTGCTTTATGAACTTCCAGCCATGAGCTCCCCATTGCAAATTGCTAAACTTCATGTTCAATTCAACATATTATTGCCCAAATTTGCTGTAAGTAGTCATTGTTTAAAATATGACAAATACATTATTATACCACAACACATTTCTGCCTAAGAATGCTCCATAAAACAACCAAAGTAGCAAGCAAGCTCTGTGACACTAGTGTTGATTAAAGGTGGTATTAAGAATCTAATTTTTGAAAAAGATCCAAATAAAGACTCACAGAACACATAGAAGCGTTTTGACTTTGTATAACCTGGCCTTTGACAGATTTTGACAACACAAAACAAACATCTGGCTATAGAAGCCTGATATTTCTTTACAAGCTATCCAGAAAATCTTGGGCCAAAGTTCTGACCCAAAAAAAACTTTAAAATAGAGTTCTGGTCCAAAGAAAAAAAGCTTTGAGACTACAATTTCAGATAAATGAATTCTATATTCACAATGGGGTTTAGTGCATATGACCTTAATACTGATTCCACCCAAAGCATCCACTAAGGACTTGGCTATTTCCTTTCCCCTCTGCAGCCCAGACAAAACTGGATTCATGCACAAAGTTTGAGTCTAAGGTCACTGTGCAAAGCAAGGGATAAAGTGACATTATGGTAGCTGAAAATAACACTAAAAAGCTTCTGCCTTATTCTTCCAGAAGTAGTCAGCAGACTTGCAACAGATAACTAATGCTAATGAGACACACTAAATCTTCTACACTTTTATGGAAAGATTGACAACAAAGCAAGACTTCAGCATGAAAGAGCCCTCTCTTTAATGATTTTTGAAGTATTTGTCAGCAATGAAAGCAACCCAGAGCATGCCTCTCCCAGCTGTTGTCTCCATCTGAAGATAAGAGAGGTACAGCTGACTGATGAGCTAAATGAAAAGGCTCTTCTCACAACTACACAAACTATTACAGACATCAGCCTTCAGCATAGAGTAACTTTCTATTTCAAAAAAAGAGGACAAGTTGTATTATATAAAAATTGCAGTATTAACTTCAAAAGTTGCACTGACCTGCATTTTGGAGGCTGACAGAAAACATAAAAACAGAAGAGAAATATAAAAGTGCTATTAAGCACATTAATTTATACAAGCTGAAAAATGGTGTATGACTTCCAGAATGTATTTCCTCATTTTCCTGCACTTCCACAGAATCATAGAATGGTTTGGGTTGGTAGAGGCCTTTAGACCATCTAGTTCCAATCTGCCCACATAGTTTCACTGTTTCTGGTCAAAATGAGACCTCATCATTAACAGCCCATCCTTCTGTAAAGGTTATTGATAGTTGGTTTGCAAATTGTTTATCTCAGCAAGCACCATAATCACTGTAGGCTGGCAGCACAAATGCAGTGCCTAGAGTTCCCTTAGACCCCGTTTAACAGCTGAGCTCAATCTTATCCCCACAACAGGACATGAGATGGTGCTGAAGGAAAACACACACTATTAGGCTATCAGCTTCCTCACCCATCTCCAAGTGGAAGCCTGTGACCTGTGTAGGACAGGAAAACCATGACCAGCTGCTCCCAGCCTGCCCTTGGGAGCTCATTTTGGGAGTTTTCCCAGCGAGATCCCCAGCAGAGCAACTGAAACATGCAGGTATCCTGCAGAGAAACTTCCTTTTAAACTGCATCATTATTAAACTGCCAATATTATTTTGCCAAAGTCCTGCACCCTCACATTGTGGGTACAGCAAACAGACCCAGTGAGCTCCCTGACTCCTGTCCAGCCTCCCAAGAGATGTGCACTTAGAAACAAGTAAATTTACAGAAAAAGCCACAAAGCTCAGCTGAGAGAATCTGTGACAGATATTTATCCCTGAGCGTGCTGACCTTAGACAAGCAATGTAGCTGCTCATGAGATGCCTCCTTACTTAGGAATCTGCACCACTTGGAGACAGTCTCCTTTGGGAACTCAGAAGTTCTTATCAGTGATCCAAAAGCATCTAATGGAAAAAGAAATTCCTGTAACATAGTTTCATCTTTACTGTACTGATTACTACATACTTCAGTTCAGCAGCAGCAGCTAAAGAGAGCTCTTTTCAAGAGAGTAGAATAATCTCCCACTGAAAATTTGAGTTACATTAAACAATTAAGGCAAGGGAAAGAAGGTATGGAGGTGTGCACCAACTGCCAAAAAAAAATATCCCACGGTTTTAGCTCCTAGACTTTGGAAGACTTTGAAGTTAGCAATTTTACAGAGGCATGCTCTCAGATGATTCTATCCCTAGCTTGTTATCCAGCTTTCCTGCTTTATTGCAGCTGCCTTTCTCAATCAGTTAACTGAAAGGTGTTGCATAATAGAGAAATCTCAGGAGAAATAAATATCCAGTCCACCCCTTCTCTGCATCTAGGAGACCTGAAGGCTAACCTAACTGCTGGACAACTCAGGAGGAGAGTTTGACTGGAACCATCTTTACTCACTAAGAGGACAATGCCTCTCATCATATCTTGGCTGGATATTTATTAAAAACAAAGCAACACTGCAGACAGACAACATTTGGTCCAAAGACCAAAAGAAGGCTCCAATAATGAAGGCTGCTCCCCAGAAAAATTTCCATTCCTCCTTACTGAAGTGTTCCTACTAGTAAATATAACATCATAATAATGAAAAACATGCCTGAACATGATCCCAAACCTCTTCTGATGAATAATTATACAGATTCCATCAATGTGTACCTCATAAAGAGACTTCAGTCAATCCCACTGAAAAACTGAAGTGTGATGCTACTGTTGTCATCATCATCATCATCTCTTACAGGACTGAGGAAAAAACAGCTTCATGAATCAGGGTTGAAATACTGTCCCTTTCCTGCCTTCAAGACTTCTACAAAGATTTTTATTTTTAGGAAATGAAGAGCAAGGAGAGCTTTCCAAACAAAACAAGAAAGCACATTTTGGCACTACGTAATTTCAATTGAACTTGCTTTCTGCTGTTTAAGTATAATGTCTTATTTTCTCCTGGATACTTCCATGCTCACTTGATTGGTAAATTCACCATTCATCAGGTAATTGAGACAGTGTAACAGTTAATTTTGCTGCTACTGCCTGTTGTTGACCGATTTCAGTCCAACCATGTTTTCCTCCTACCTCAGCTGGAATCAGCAGCTTCTTTCACCATCTTTCAATACTAAGAATGCTATTGATTTGTTTGTAAATACACGTTAACTCAGTAATCTGGTAATAGAAACTTGTTTTCAAGAAAACTACAAATCAGTCAATTAAGGTACAAAATTGAATTAAAATCTTGGTACAAGGAAATAAAGCAAGAGAACTATTGTGTCCACCACACATTTTGATTTGAAAAGAATTGTTTGGATATTCTACAGTTTATTTGATCATACTGGCTGCCTCCTTCACAAAAAACACTGGAGAATGTGAATAAGTTTAAGGTAGCATTATACAGAATATGTTTCTATTTACTAACACAAGCTAGAAAGATATTTATAATACTGTGATACATTTCAATGAGAAATACTGCATGCAACAGTGTACTTAGCAACAGTGTTCTGAGCCAGCATTATGTGTTGGCAATATGTAATGTGTTACCATTGCCAATATTGCACAGAAATTATATTTCAATATCTGGAGATAAGCTGATTTACCTAAAGTCACTAGTTGAATCTGTCCGAGACCTGCTGGCTTTAACTTCTACTAAAGAAATTACTCAGAAGTGTTACAATGAATGAATCAAAATGAGAAACTTGGGGCAGTGTAACATCTGAAAGGTACAGCTGACACAGCTTTAAATGGTGTTGTAAGCTCCACGTGCACATTCTGTTTACTTGTGATACAAAAGCAGATATATTATTATCACAGCTGCTACACTTTCTCAAAATGCATCTTTTCTTACCAACCCTTCCATTACACAAGAAATAGCACCACAGTTCAGAATCTCAGAACAAGAAATGTTGGGGGCTAGTTGTAGTATCCAAAAAGTGACTCTTCAATTGGAGGCGTAGCTGAGGAGGAGGAAATGAATTTGTGTAGGGATCAAATTTGTTGTTGGCTTCTGTTTAACATCTGTCGAAGAAAATTTTGACTGCTTTGTACTTCAAAGTTGCCAAAATAAGCATTAAAATAAACAGACAAAACACTACTGAATAGTTTTTAAAAGGCACTTGCTAACAGAAAATATTCCATCAAAAATAGTATTTGTTCCTGAATAAACAGTATCTATCCAGTACACACTAAATGAGACTAGAAATGCTTCACAGGCAGGAAAAAAGCACAACATTCTGGCAACCCAGATCACTACTTGGTACATACTGGGTCAGACTCAATCTGATGTAACACTCCAGTGTGACACAGTGTACATGACAGCACCTCAGATCATCTTTCCAAGGAATCAAAAAGTCATCATGTCATGATGTGCTCTGATTCAAAACATTATTCCTGAACAATACCTTCACAGCAGTCACCGCACTCTAAAGTTTTACTTCCCAACAGAAGAGAAAAATATCTAATACAGTGATACAAAAGGATAAAATAGCTTGTTAAAGGAGAAGTGGAAAGAGTAACAAAAAAATTGCAGGTGAGTTGGAAACTGCTCCAGATCAGGTTTTTGTCTCTGCTGAAGCATCTTTAGAACCAAAATTATAACAATTAAGCACAATGACCAAATTATGTTCTCTCTAAACAAATAATGGTGTGAATTAAGTGTGAACTGTCTCATCTAAAACCACTGAACACAAAGGCCCTACCTCTGGCTCAAACTTCTTGAGCTGAGGATTACTGGATCCAGTATTGGGTATTTCTTTTGTTCCCTAGACATCCTCTCCTGGCCGTTGTCAGAGCCAGGACTGGGGGGTTAATCCTATAGGATCAGTACAGCTGCCATAATTTGCTGCTCCTACACTAAGGATAAGCTTGATAAAACAAGAGTTGCTCCTAGCATGCCCAAGCAAATTTTGGGGCACAGATAATTCTTGACATTTAGCTTCCAAATAATTTACAGTGCTTAAAAAAATCTTCTAGATCTTTTCAGAGGTGTGAATGCTTTCCAAATTTACATAAAACCCATATATGCCAACAAGAAATCTACAGCTCAGAACGAACATTGGTCTATTTTAGGCATACACACACACACACACAGAGTATTGTACAATAGAAAAAAAAACCTGAGTGCTTTGCTTGTCCCCTTTGGAAGATCTGTGCCTGCCCAAGCTGAAAAGGTCTCCAATCACTATGCACAATTAGGACAGCAGAATACAGGCCAGATTTAGCCCTCCAAACAAAGAATTTCTAAGCATGTCTTTGATTTTTATTTTTTTACTATGATTTATCCAACAACAAAGGTCACTGCAAACCACAGACCACACATTTTACTGCTTGTTACAGCTTATACAAAGCCACAACTAGCAACTGAAAGCTAAAATATGAGCTATTTTTCTTAACTCACACAGAGCATGCTTGTATAGATATAGCACCAAATTATCAAGTAATCATCATCTGTGTCAGTGGAAAATAGAGCAGCATCCAACTATTACTGAAGTTGTGGGAAATCATTCACCAATTTTAACATCTTTCAAAGTGTTATTATTTTCATCATCAAAATATCACTGCTTATAAAAATCTTTTCATATGGGAAGAAAAATTGTATTGGGAAAATAGAATAGAATAAAACGTGCCAGAATCCAACTGTTTTGGTAGAGTGAAGATACATGCAACACATGGCTAACTTACAAATGAGAGAATCAATTCTCATAAATGTTTGACAACCTAACAGCTACTGACAGAGTAAATTTCATAATGAAGTCATGACATTCATAAAAAAATTAATCCACACTGATTTTTGCCTCTGATTTTTGGACAAATTTGCTGTAACATGTACTTATATGCAGGCTTCCAAAGATGAGTGACTTCTCCAATCAATCAATTTCTGGGCACGACAGCCTTTTGTCTTCAGCCTTTAGCCTTAGCAAACTGTTCACTAGATGCAAGAACAAGTATCCATAATGGAGTTAATACTACATATGGCAACATATTAAGCTGGATAAGCTGCTTCTGATTTGAAAAGAAGTACAGTAGTTAAATTACCAAGCTAGGTACTTAGAAAGGCAGGTTCTATGTATATGATATCTACATTCTTGGCTTGGCTTTAAAAAAAAAAATCTAAAATCCCTTGAGACTCTACATCCTACTCAGTGTTATAACAATTCTAACATTTAATTAATTAATTTAATTTTGAAAGCTAAAAACCTCTCTGCTCCATGGGAGTCAAGTATTTTCATGTAATTATAAGACCACAGCAGTTTATCACTCATTAGCTAAGTCTTATTTTTAGTGTTCGTGGTTAACACCTCTTATCTGGGAGTAAAATGCATTCACCTAAAAATATGAGCAGCCATGAAAAAGTAGCTTTAAGATCCTTCACCTTGCAATTGGGCTTGTCTCAGAGCACCACCCAGTCATTTCTAATCAAGTCAATACATGAAGAGAGGACACACAATTCTAAGATAAAAAATTCAGTTTTATCCTCTAGATAAAATGATAATGATAAGCCCATTTAACTTCCCTTTCTAAGGCAAGATAAAAGTCTCTAATTAGCTCTTTTTAATTTTTCCAAGAAATAAATATTCCACCACAAACTTAAATTTGTAGAGTGACATTCAAATCCAAGGATTCAACTTCAAGGATTTTCTTTCATTCCAGTAGAACTTCATTATGCACTGCTCATGGCTGCAATTACAGCAAGGAGAAGCAAGACAGCATTTGCAGTTCTGCAACTCTTTTCTAAAATACAGTCAGAGCTGGATAGGGAACATCCTGAACTGTCTCTGCACACAGTAGACCATGGACTTGAAACTCACAGACTTTATTACTCATGGTTAGTTACTCCTCCAAAGCTTTAGAGGAGAAAGGATAGGATGTGCTCTTATACCCTAAGATTTCTCTCTCTTCAGGAATTGCAGGGAGGTTCCAAATTGTGCAGTGCAGGAATAGGGGATGTTCCAGAGTCCCCCTGCTCCAGTGCTGACCCTGTGCTGCAGTGTCTGGCACCCTGAATGCTGCCTGTCAGCTGAGGAAATGCCTCCTTCAGACAAATGTGAGCCCACTTATCTGCCCTTGGCCAAGAAACCAAAGTATCTCTATTATTAGTGACCTCTCTAATAGCTTAGCAAGGAACAGGCATCAGCATTCTACTCTGTAATTACACAGACTATAAGTGTGCACACAATGACTCTGAAGAGACACCCAAATCCTTTAAGTTCATTGATAGCTGATGAGGTTACCTTTCAGTTCATATCACTCAAGATCTAGTTCTCAGAAGAACAGATAACCTTCCCAATATTCATCAAGGTTAAAAAGTATATTATTATGTGAAAACATCAACTTAGGGCCTCCACTACCAGCTTTCTTCCTGTGAAAAATGAGAAAAAGTAGAAGAAAAAGAAGAGCTCAATGGAAAACAGCCTGAGTACCTGGACCTCTGGCACCTTAACTAGTCCTTCACACTTGCCAGAGACTTACTCTGAGATTACTGGCTAATAATAGGACATATGTCTCAAACACAAACTCTTCTAAATTCCATATGGGAAACAAGAGTCTGATACAAAATACTTTTGTGGGGTAAAATGGACACATTCACTTGCATTTTAATAGTTTGAAGATTTAAGTAAGACTTCTGTGGGTTTACACTTTTTCTTCCATGTTCTGCAAAAACATTGCTTACACAGCTGGTTGAAAAATTTCATAATCTTTTCTAGAGAACTAATTTCCTTTACATGAAAAATATCCAACTTAAAAAAAAAAAAAATTAAAAAAAAAAAAATCAATCCAAACTTCAAAGATCCCAAATCCAAAGACTGAATCACCTACACGTAAGCTTTGTTCTTGACTAGAAGTGACATTTTTGACTAAGAATATTGGAAGTGCCATTTCAGTATTTTGTGGTTGTTAAATACAATAGGGAGGTATTTAATGGTTTTAGTAGTATTTTACAAAGTCATATATCAAAGACTATAGCATTACTACATCCCTGGAAGTGTTTAAGGACAGGCTGGATGGGCTCTGAGCAACCCACTCTACAGCAAGGGGCATTGGGAGGAGACCATCTTTAAGGCCCCTTCCAACCTAAGCCAAGATTGTGATTCTATCTTTTTATTGCTAAGTGATGAAATGCAGAATTTAAATTAACACTGCTGAAGACAGGATCTTGCCATTCAAAAAATACTTTCAGTGGTACCATTCCCACCAGTTGGACAGCTCCTATTATTTGTGAGCACTGAAAATATCACCCTTTCTTTTGCCTTGTGCAATTCCTGCTGAATGGGGTGCAGCCTGCCTTGGTTTCATTGACAGATCACCTGTTCAAGGAATCACTGAACTTCCCAACTAAACATAACCCAATATAACAAATAGAGGCTTAACATTAGCATTTCCAGATACACACAAAACACCGTATGGAAGCTTACTGTATCCTCTGAGACATCTAACATTAACTCCCCCAAATTTCCTGTTCTACTGCTGTTTACCTAAATGTCACTGCTTTTGCTGGATCACTATGGGAACAGTGGCTGTTCCTTCTGTTCCCATACTGCCACTACCAATCACTTTCTTCGCCAAAATTTGCTGCCAAAACATTCCACGTACTCAAATTTAAAATATAGCCTCTAACAACAAAATTCTCCACAAAGCATTCACCAGAACATCAGCCAAACCATTTCCAGATAAAGCAACTGTTTTAAGAGAACTCCCTTGATATCATTCCGCTGTCTATACAAACCCTATTTACCATATCTGGATCCTTCACAGCCTCAAACTTACTTTTCCTTTTGACAATCTTTTAAAGTAGCAAGCTATTTTATCGGCAGGAAATTGAAATTCTAAAAAGATAAGAACCTTGTCCAAGAATACCAAGAAGTTCAGGGCAAACCAAAACATTCAATGCTAATCCCTGAAGTTCTTGGCTAAAGCCTTACCTATGTTCTCTTACCCTTTCCCTTACGGCACCAAACTATTCAACTTTAACCCACATAGTTCAGTGCTCCTTTTAAAGGAAACAACCAGTTCTCTAAGCATCAAAATTAATAAAGCCTGATCCCTTCAGCCTGCCATTGTTTGAGTTTTGGGATGACAAGTGGCCTGCAAGTGAGGGAAAGAGGGAACACAAAGTTCCCCTCCCTGTTCTCAAAAATTGTGTAAAAATAACAAGGAAATGTTTGTTTCTGCTTTATTTGGTTGAAATCAGATTATCTCTAAATCAGCAACCCATGCATTTTTCATCCACACTGATACATGCTCTCAGCCACGTAGTGCTTAGGGAAAACAGAGATATGGAAAGCAGTCAATAGTCTTTACTACAGGAGACAAAGTCCTTTACAAAAGTCACAAGTCTAAGCCATGCTGACAGGCCAGGTCTGTGCATGCTCAGACTACCTGGGCTCAATCTGCTTTAACTGGGGGTGTTAAGATTGCAAAGCCTCCAGCAAGTTCCCAAGTTCAGGGTAAGGTCTTCTCATGGCATTAGGAATGCAGAGGGCACACGTGCCCAGCTTAAGGTGGGCTGGCACCGACATCCCTGTGACCACAAACACACAGCTGCAGACTGGCCAGCAAAACAACGTGGCCTTTGCCAAAAAACATGTTTAAGTGACTTTCACTTAAATGAGATTGTTGAATTATACTTAAGAAAAAATGTAAAATGTTTTAAGGACCATTTAACTCGGTACTAGAATGGAGAAAAGCTTTCTGGTTTACACCGTGCCTTGAGAATTAGAGCTGCTGAGGCACCTCAACAGGACCAACAGAGCCAGTCACAGACTTTGTACCTGGAACTATTCATCTCCAGCTTTCAAACTAGGAAGCATCATTTAATACCATGAGATTTGTAGGTACAGTTCAGTTAAACATTGCTCCTTTTTAACACTGAATTTTTCATTTAGTTTTTCTGGAGTCAGTCATGTCAAGAGATTTTGAGACTTTATTTTAATAAACATACAAGAGATACATAATTTTGTAGGTTTCTTTCTTGCTGTAACAAGAAATACATTATAAGTTACTTTAACTCAGAAGTACTAAGTAGTACTAGTAGATGAAGATAAGCATATAATCATTTAAATATCATTTCATGATGAGCAACATTTATGCCACATGTCACTGGTATGTGTTTTAAAGGATTCTGGATGAATATATGAAAAAGTAAGTAATGGCATCATAATAAGTCAAACAGAGTGAAAACTGCACTAACAAAATGTCTGATAAACATAGTACAGCTTTGGGGTATTTGCCACTCAGTTCCTTGGAAGGACTGCATTTGTCTGATTAGCTGAGCTGCAGAAGATGCCATCTTGCTGGAGGCTGCTGCACTCTACAGCCACTGTCAGCAACCCAGAAAAGTATAATTATCAAACTACTGAACCTTATTAACAAACACTTCTCATGCTCATATTCATGCATTGTGAAGAGATTTCCTTTGTGCTTAACAAATGTAAGCAGCTCTGTGGGCTCCTTTGTGCCACTGGATCTCCCACAACATTTTACTGAAATGCTGCCTGGTAGCTCAGCACAACATACATAAGCTGTCAGGTGTGATTAAATTCAACACATCACCTGGTTTGTACCACATGAGAAAAGGATAACTAAAACAACTGGGCAAATGAACCTTTGGGCTGAACTATTTCCCTCAAAGTAATATTTGATGTATCTTAATTACTGGAGAATTTGCAAAAAAAAATAAATTCAAAGACTAAATTCTGAGCTTCTGCAGGTTCTTTGTCTACTGTGATCCCTTCACCTTTACCAGCCAACACAGACCATGGCTTGCATTACGTGATTTACCACACTAACAAATAGTAAGATTCAAATCCTTAATAACTGCATTACCCAAAGGTAGAATTCTACAAGACTGCAAACAGGTAACAGCTCTCTACTCCCTTGAATAATGATCAGCGTGAAAAAATCATAACAGCAACAGACTTAGACACTGCCCAAACTTCTAACCATGCATCTCCACCAAAAATGTACTGGCACAATACCTTTAATATTAAGGGGAGAATATTGATTCATAACTAAACAAATCCATGAAAAATCAATCTGCCTATAATTTCAAAGTTTAATCATTCCCTAAAAACATTGAAAAGTCAAATTCCGTATCATGGTCAGCTGTGCTGACTTCATTGAAAAAAATAACTGAATTATGAGCATTCATTTCAAATCTTTAAATAAAGTTTGTTTCAAATACTAAAGTTAAATACCTAAATACCTATGCTTCTGAGAAATACCACACTGTTCAATCAAGGTATTCTTAAAACAAAAAAAACCTCTAAAAGCCCTTTTCTCCATAAAAATAACCATGAAAAAAAATCACAAGCAATTGTAAGCAGCTAATTGGCTTTACCAAGTGAATTTTATACAAGCAGAAACAATACTCAGTCTCAATCTCTTATGAAGCAGGCAGCGGGGAGGAAATACAATGATATTCAATTTGCAATTCATTAAATAAAAATGTTATCACAAATGATTACACAATGACCAAAAAAAAAAAAAAAAGTTCCATCCTACTTAATATTCTCCCACTATCACTTTATATTCACTTAACCTTTCTTTGTGGCCCTGTTCTTCCAGATGGCCCCGCAAAAGAAAGGTTTTGGTGCATGACAGAAGGATAAACAAATCTGAGTTCTTGCAAAATGAATGGTAAACCAAATCACACATTCAATTAACCATGACTGAAAACAGTTTGTCATTAAAGCTCACCAGATTAGAAACTGCATTTCAGTTGATTTAACAGCTACACGAATCTTTTGAAGTATTCAGGGACCAGCTTTCCCAAAGCACCCAGAACTATTCCAGTTCTGCTCAAATTGAGCAAGCCAGCCTTGACCAGCACTTTCAAAAACCATGGATCCAAACTCTGTGGTATTTCAAGACACAGCACTCACACACAAACCACGGTAAAAACAAACAGTTCTGAAAACCTAATACACATCTGATGTGAGCATCTTTTTAAAAGAAAGTAAACACCCATACTTCGTGTAACTTAGAATTTTAAAACAGGGTTTATAAAAAATCCGAGTAATATTTATGGCAATCTGCTTTTGGTGTGGTATAGCAGGGCAACATGGAAAGCTGGCCAATTCTATGGTGTTCATGTTTTCAGTAAAACTTTCAGAAACAACGTGCAGAATTTCCTTTAGCATAGCAGCTATTGTCAAGGAATAAAACCATAACTAGTATTTTGTTAGATTTACATATTCAGTATTGGAGTAAACAAGCAATTTGCATGCTTTACATAAAGTCAGTAAACTAGTTTTATCTCCAGGATTTTCATGTTTTTTTCAGAGTATTTTAAAATCTACCTTTACTCTATTCCAACAGTTGGCATCTAAAGTACAAACTTCTCCCACTCATCTGAAATGCTCAATTTATGTTTCAATTACAGCTATTTTAATACCAAATCTACTTTCCCCACTGACCACTCAGCTGATACAGTAACTAATATGATTGTTCTACTTTTTTTAAATGAACAGGTTTACTTTTATTACAACCAGTCTGTACATAAATATTTCGTAGGCATATCTTTATAAAGCAGGGAGTAAGGGAAAAAAGAATGGGAAATCACTGCTCTCCACAGCATAAAGAACCCAAAAAAACCCCAGTCTTCTCTTACCAGTGCAGCACTATTCTGTTTGGGGGCTGACTTTAGGCTATAATAGAAAGAGAACTCTTTCTGGTGTATGCTCTCTCCCCTCAGGCAGTTTGCCAGTAGTGCACTACCAGCAAATCTCTTTAAGGAGAGACAAGCCCTTAGTAGGAATCCCCACAGGAACAAGCTTGCAACTTTGAATGTGGAAAAAAGTACTGCCTTTCAAATAAGAATGATTAAGTACATCTTTTTGTAAGGCTTTCTGGTCTGGACAACTGAGAAGCTTTCTTCCATTAAGAAAAAAAAAAAAAAAAAAAAAGTTTGGTAGCGTCATTAACTAAAACCTGCAACACCAAACTGCAGATCTTCACATACCCTTATACTCCAAAGAGACATTTTAGGATGCAGCTGCTTCAGCACAGATTAAGTTGTACTAGGACACACAAACCAAAGAGGAACAAGGACTTGACTGTTATTCCCAAACCTCTGCAAACCCAAATGACCTCTCTACCCGTTGGAAATTGCCAATCCTTCTAGTCATAACTTTCATTTGGGAATGTGCCTCTTCCTAAATCAGAGAATGAAATAAAAATTCTGTTTCATTCACAGTAGAGATGGACTTGGCACATCCAAGTAATTCCATCCACCAGAAAAATTCATATTACTGGGGTAGTACAGCACAGACAGTATAGGCCCAGGAACTTACTGCAGGACAAAGTGGGACTAAAACACTAACTCAGAATTTTCATCTTTTTTGCAGAGGTATGCATTACAACACAAAGAAAAAAAAAATCTAAATTCAAAATCTGTATTGAAAAATCCAAGTAATTAGGTAAGGCATATTACTGAAGTTTTGGAGTAACAGTAATATTAAACAAAAAAAGTGAAATTGAAATAGGAAGATAGGGATGAGTACTAAATAACAATATTTAATAATCCCCTTGCAGAAATGTCATCTATTAAGAAATTCTTGCAAAAGTGCAAAGGTTACTTACTGATGCATTCTATCTCACCTAATAACCAAATAACTTATTATTAATTTTCAGAAAGATAAGGTATGTTGTTCCTGTAGTTAAATAGTTATTTCATGAGTTTTTGAACAAGAATATACGTGTCAGGGTATCAATATACATGAAAAATAGCAATATAAAAATTATCAAAACTATCCCTCTGAGCATTTGCATATAGCCAAAAAGCTGACCCAAGTCTCCTCATTTTAACATATGGGAATGGTTTTTTTTTTTTCAAAATTGAACTAATAACTTCCTCACAGGGCCCTCCTATTCATACACAGACACGTAAATAAATTTCACTGACTTGAATCAATGGTCAATGTAAAATTCCTGTGTTATATTAGTTACAATTAGATCCTACATTTTGGAATATTTTTCATATTAAACTTAATGATATTTTCTCTTACAACAAATTAATCTGGTATCTTTAGTATGGCTAGCTTGGCTAAGTATACACAAGTCATTATAAGGTCTCCACCATGTTTTCCCAGGCAAAGTGAAGTATTTTCAGTGGAGTCTAAATTATCTTGTATCTTTCCTGAAAAGTTTACTTGAGTGACTTTTATGCCAGCTAGCAGAGACATTAGGAGTGCGCATTAGCTAAGAATCCAAAGATAGAAAAGTATCAGAAACACAGTATCAAAAAGTTATTTAGATTGGAAGATTTTCTAAGTGAGTGGAAAGAGAGCCAGGCCTTAAAGACCCTTGAGCTGAAAAAGTAAACATGGCAAAGACAGTAGATAAACAGAGAAATCCTTCTAAGATACAACATTGAACATTTAGCAATTAAAGAAAAATCTTTAGAATTATCTACTAAATGACATTAAAGAATTCTACAACGAAACTTTCAGATAATTTTCATATAGAGGACAACTGGGTGCAAGGTAAAAACCAACAACCTTTTCAATGGATGGATTAATTAGTCATGTGGCCTCAGAACTGAATGAGTCATCGAGTTGCTAATGAGATAAGGACAGGAAGCCTGACACCTCCGAGTCAAGAGTTCAGCCGGTTCTTCTCGGAGCACTCTCCTGCTGTGCCCTAGATTGAAGGCACAACACTGGCTTTCCTCCTGCTGAAGGGACTCAGAGCCATGTAAAGCTACTTACAGAGGAAATCTTTGCCTGAAAGTAGGACACAAACATTACCTTTCTGTGGCAGTGTCCCCCACTATGGCTCTCCCAGTTCAGCTGTCTGGGATACTGAAGAGGCATCCAGGACCATCAGCACCTGCCCTGCAAGCTCAGGCTGGAGAGACAACCTTCAGCACAGAGCCTCACTCTGAGGGGTCCCCACAGACAGTGGCACTCAGACAAGGCTCAAGAATCCTGCTATCAGGGGCACAGACTTTAATTAACATCAGGGGCCCTCTGTGCACTAGAGGCAAACTCTACTCATGGCACTTTTGCCAGTGCAACCAAAGAGTCAACTCAAACTTCAGGAGTGTCATTTCCAGCAACTCTGGATGGATGGAAACCTTCTTATTGTTCATATTTACTTATTAAAAAGAAGGAAAGAAAATTAATAACCGACAATGTCTTGACCACAGCCAAAATCCATTCTTGTTTTGTGCTGGTCTGCCCACACAAGACAAAGAAAGAAGCCCAGTGCAAGTCAGGGCAATAGGAAAAGCAGCAGGAGGCAAAGCACAGAACATGGGACAGCAAGATGATAGCAGGAATTGAGGTGGGAGAAGGAGATAGAGAAAAGCATGCTGCACAAGAGGACAAACAGAAGAGAAAAAACAGAGGGAAGCCAGAAGGTAGAGGCAAAAGATAACAAGAAATAAATGAGTGGGAAGTTAAAGACAAAAGACATGAAGAGAAATAACACGCCACAGATGAGGAAAAAAAGGAAAAGACAGAAACAGAAATGAGATATATATATATATATAAATATATATATATACAGGAAGCTCTTTCTGCTAGAAATTGCTTCTTATCAAGCTCAGAAAAGAAACATTTACAAAAAGAAGAGCTCAATCAAGCACGGAAAATTCAGAAAGGCAGATGAAACAAACTACCTTAAAATATGAAGCACAATTTCATCCCAAAGTGCATTGCCCATGCTCTGCTCTAACAGAAAACTCTCAGTTCAGTAATAGTTTCACCCATCTACTTGGAGAAGAACAGGGCCCACTTGTGTCAGTACATCCAATGATTAGGGACTAATTATTAATGAAGTAGAATTCAGGCTTGAGTTCATCACTCTGTACTACAGTCTATGCAATACATACAGCCATGAGAGAACTACTCTGGTCAAAATACAGAAAAGAAGATCCCTTTCTCCTGCCTCTCCTGGCACACATCAAAAATACATCAAGGGGTGTTTTAGACAAAGGATTACACAGAATTTCCCGTAGAACACAGGATTGTAACGCTTGGCAAGTGGTCAAGCACAGGACATTTGATTCTGCACTTCTGCTTTGTTTGAATGCATTGTTTTGTATCACTCACTACTAACACCTCTTTCCTGACAGAGGATAAGTATGACCATGAATCCACTGATCAAGGAGGTAACTAATGCACCCTTGATCCCAGAGACAGGCAAAAACACAAACCAGAACTTGTGCATTCAGAACACAAAGAGACAAACAAAAAAACTAATAATGAAAGAGACTCCTATTCCTATAACATCATTGCTGACTATTGCCATCTGTTTAATTCAGTCACCAATATACTGAAAAAATCTTTTCTTGCTTCCCTAAATTACTGTAAATATTATCTAGCATGCTGCTGGCTCTGTTACAAAAACATCTGTAATCTCAACTTGCAAATCAAAGACAAGTGACCAGCAGAGAAACACACAGTTGAACCATCCTTGCACCATCAGTTTTCTATAAACAATCTATTAGTCCAAAAGAAAGGGTTTGGAACCCTCACACAGACCTCAATCTTAAAATAAAGATTTAGGATTAAAGATAGACTCATTTCTAAGACTAAATTTCCAAGATACATCCTATTTTTAAAAAATACATAAGTACACATACATTTGATTTACTATTTCTCTTAAGACATGCACCTTTTTCTTAAAATGTTTGTTATATATTTGGTTATAAAATTTATTTTGCTATTACTACTGCAACATATAGCTGACTTTTTGTGGAAGCATTGTGGAAGCATTAATGAGAATGGGAGAACAGGGCTCACAGTCATAGTGAGTGGTTGATACAGGGTTAGTGTTTCACTGGCTCAGTCACAGGCAAAGACAGACTCAGAAACCCTCTCAGGTTTTATTTTACATCATACAGACTCTGCCTTCTAATCTCCCACCACAGAGAGGAGTGAATACCTGCTCTGCACATACATCCTTGCACTGAGGTTACAACTTCAAACTTTCCAAGTCACAAAGGATGAACACTTGGACTGCTCAAATTTTCACATATATACCTTCTCATGAGCCCAACCAAAAATGGAAAAGTTTACATTTCTAGTTCCCATTTAGCAATGTGCCACTGGTTTTTGCTCTCATACCATTGTTTCCTCATTCTGAGGCTGATTACAAATTATGTCTATTTTGTATTCACATAAAAACCCCACACGTATAAATACTTCATTTTCCTGTTTACAAATTAAAAAAAAAAAAAAATGAGCTGGTTCAGCTAGCTGACAGAAAGTAATTCATTTATTCAATTCAATGCAGCAACATTGAGAAAACTAAGCTAGATATAATACCCATATGCAAATTAAAATGTTTGAAGCTGAACTTGAATTAAAGCCCGAGTGGGACAGTCTCCTTGCAAGACCAGAGTGCAGAGCTCAGGTCAGGCATCCATGTGTGCATGCAGGGAGCCAAAACCCTGCCAAACCTCAATGATGATTAAGATTCATTCTGTTCATAAATCAGACAAAAGATCTGAACATTATTAACAGAATAATCCCTTCTCCCACTGTGAGACAGTCTTCTCTCCAACACTTACTGACACAAGCACCTCAAGCAGCAGGAAACACAGGATCCAGCAGGTTCCCAAGCAAGCCTGAGGATTTCTAACTCAGTTCTTCTACTACATTCCCTCATAGTGCACTTGAATCCACACTTACCAAGGAAAATTGTCAGTGAAATACCAAAGGAGAGACATGAACCCAGACCACTGGTTAATGTATTTCATGATGGAGAACTTCAGTCCTAGCAAAGGCCAATGCTGCTCATTCCAGAACTATTTATTTTATGAGATTGAACACACAGCATGTGTCTGTGTGCTCCCTTGTTGAGTTTAAATATGTCCCATCAGCTCAAAGTACATTGCCAGTATAAATTCTATTCTTTAAGCAAACTTAGTGGAATGACTGAACTTCAGGATAAACAGGATGCAAATTTAAATGAGCGTTTTATATCACTTAAATGGCCAAATAAACTTTCTATGCATATAATTGGAGGGGTTCAAGAACCTTTCTACTTAAAATAGATAATGATTAAGAATCTCTCACATTAAGGAAAATTTTAAAAAATGACAAAATATTATTCCTTAGACTAGCCTGGCCACATTAGGCAAA
Organism: Muscicapa striata striata; assembly: GCA_030060385.1. NCBI lineage: Eukaryota > Metazoa > Chordata > Aves > Passeriformes > Muscicapidae > Muscicapa > Muscicapa striata. The sequence continues at coordinate 663,823 of JAREIS010000284.1, read as the reverse complement.
AAAAAAAGAAAAATTATCAGGGATGAAAATGTCCGTTGTCTTTCTAAATACTAGCACATTGTAGAATTGAAATTGGGTCAGAAACACCAGACAATAACCTAACAAAACTAATGCCAGAAACATTTTTCAAAATGATTAGCCTCTGACAAAAGTAACTACTTTACCCTTTTCATGTAATGCTTTCTGAAATTAGCTATTAGCAGATCTCAGGGTGGATGACTGATATGGAGATTTGTGCTCTGAACATCTCAGGGGAAAAAAAGAAAGCCTGTTGGTTGGCTGGATACACAGCTGCATATCACTTTCTTTACACTGACCTGAGTTATTCTGCCTTTCATCAGAATTTTTATTGTCCATATTTACTTAACCACAATTGAAAAAATAAAACATGAGTCATCTGCACAAAATAATTTTAGAAAAATAAACATATGCACATCACAAATTATGAAAAAATGTTCATAAAATAGAAGACATCATATCAACACTATTTTTCCAGGTAAATTAATCCAAAATTACCTACTTCTTGGTATCTAATTCTTTATTTCATTAACTTCCTTTCCCATCCAAAGAGTCACATGCAGATTATGAGTGCACAAGACCACTCAACTCCACTATTTCAAGATGGAGTTTAATATAAACAACAAACATTTCAATGTAACTCTGTATCATCCTTGAGTGATAGCCTTTGTAAGTTTTCAGGGAATTAAAAAAATTAGTTTCCATTTTGTCTTTTCAAACACAATCCTAGTATACTATTTTCTCCAAAGAAATACATCTCTACACACCACTTACTGCAATACCATTCCTTTTTTGAAAGATCATTTATACCAGTGGTGACCACTTTGAAAATTCACATTGATGTTCCCATCACATTAAAATACATTAATGTAAAATTTCCCACCATCCTCTCATTAAAAATTAAAATACCTAGTAAAATAAACAGACAGATAACACCATTTAGAACTGCAAACAAAGTAGACAAGTACACTAGGAAAGGCAGTAAACCTTCAAGTCTGAAACAAGTGTCAGGAACAGTAACAGTTAGTAAACATATGTAATCAATATAAGCAATAGAAACACAAAGTTTCTATGTCACACAAATTTAGGGACACACTTAATATAATATTAATGCACATTTCTCTCCAAAGAATTTTACTGATTAAAAACCTCATTTTGAGTACATGACAAAGTAACACTTTGGGGGGAAAAAACCCACAAAGCAATTCCATATATATTTTGTATATCACTATGTACCAATTTCTTTTACTGAAATTACCTGTGTTTAGTGCAGTTTCAAATACCAGCTGTTAATCATGTTAAAAGCATAGCAAACAAACATAAAATAAAAATTCCAGAGTACTTACCAAATTATGATTTGTTGAATTAGAATCATCTTCTGGGAATGGGATGTAAACAGCTAAGGCCACACAATTGGCAAAAATAGACAGTAGTATAAATATGTCAAATGGTCTGGAAAAATCTTGTTAAGGAACTCATGACTTATGAGTATTGACAGACTTTGAAGTCTAGCCCTCCTTTCAGCACCAGCAATGGTAAAACAAGTCTTTGCTTTAAGGCAATCTTTTGACTGATAACTCTGACAAACACTCCATCACCTTTAGTTATAGCACTATATATACCATATTATTTTCCATCACAATGATCCTTCAAAGTCCTCTTTCTTTTAAAAAGAGTGAAAACTATTACTCATGCTGTCATAGAGCACTTCATATTAAATTCCAATGATGAATATAATATCTGCTCTTAAATCAACATGCAGGTCATCATAATGGGCAAGGAATAATCACAGAACTGTTCTGGCCTCATAAGTAGGTCTCATGAACATACATTTGTCCAAAGGAGGAAAATCATTGGAAATACAGTTCATAGTAGGATATGAGAAAGATCTCCAGAAAACCACAACTATTCTCTTATAGGTGAGCTAGAAAGTTGTACAATTGACACAGGAAAATTCTGAGCCAGTCCATTTTTCTGAATCCTGGTTTTAGCCAGGACAGATGAAAGTTTAGGTGAGTTGAGTAGAAAATAGAATATCACGGCTGGCTTGGCAGCCACACAAAGATAGGCTACAGGCTTCCATACCAATAACAGCATGGACTGCAGCTCTGCTTTCTATACTAGAGCTGGATGACAGCAGTGGGAACCTGGAGATACCTTCTGTCTTCCAGAAAAAAATTTCTTCCTCTTCTTAAAATTCACGCATATGAAGTTCATCCTTCAGTTTGTTGTTGATCTTCCTTTCTCACAAGGTATTTTACTGTTCTTAATGACCAGAAACATGGAGGTATCTGTGGAAGTTTGGAAAAGAAGTACTTTGGACCTCAGCTACGATTTTTGGCATCCTTTCCTGCATTTGATGCACAACTTCTGGATATGTTTCCATGAGATTCCCATAAAAGACTGGGGTAAGAGTACTAAATATATTCAAAAGCATATTTTTTGCCAGTTTAAAAAAGTCCCCTGGGAAGAAAAAAAAAAAAAAGAGTCCTACAAAGCCCATATGTCCTATAAGATGTGTTACATTGTTTGCTGGCCTATTAAAACTTTGTCACCTTGAGGGCCACATTTATGTCTACAAAGCAGATCAACATCAACAGCTGCTATATTGTGCATTGTGTACAAAATAAAGTTACAACAGCATTTTCCAGACTGGAGTGAGCAACTGATACCATCACAAGACTGACAACCTTGTTTTATGATGTGTTCCTGCTGGGACAAATTCTCGCTGAGTTATTCCACTCCAGATCCATAGTAATTTCATTTACCTGACCTTAGCCAAGGAGAGGCCAATTTACTGAAATTAGTTGGACTTCTACCAGTTTAAATGAAAGAAGAAGCCATTTCACTGTCTTTAATTTGCAATTGAATTTTGTACAAAGAACTGAGAAACACCAACCCTATAAATGAGTAACAGCTCTTATTGCCAGGTTGGCTGTTCTGTTTATAGTAACAAATTGAGTTTTACTTCAGTAATCTACTGTCCTGAACAGCTGTTTCCCATTACAGGGATGTTGCCATGGCTAATAGGCTAACATTTTTCTCCTTGTACCTCAGCAAAACTATTTTCTATTTCAAACCTTTTCTTGGTAATTGAATAATATACCAAATCAACATACTATCCATTCTTCCAGAGAAATGCACATATTTCCACATCATAACCAGTGAACTAAAGGAGAAGCCATCCTTCCCATCACACAGGTCATCACGAGCACAAGGCAACATCTCTGATGTCCCATCTAGATGTACATGCTTACAAACATTTTTGGTGGTAGACATAAGTTGTACAAGCCCAGAAGATTACTGTATTTCGGACACTTGTGTGCACTTAGAACATTCATTGGTTTAAATAAAAATCTTCCCTACTTTTAGTACCAGGAAAAACAGTCTTTTTAAAAAGATTTCTCATGTGATTCATCTGCCCTAATGGCAATGCCCCAAATTCCAATATGGAAGATACAGGTTTGACATCTTTGGCCATCTCTCTAACACTGGATGGCTAAATAGATTCCCATCCATTCTTCCTTATTTGGAAAGGCAAATAATGCAATGCAGAGATTTGCTGGAATATAATGTTAGCTTGAAAATGCTCCCCCAGCTTCTCCCAGAAAAAAAGGAACAGCTATGAGCTCTCCTCTGTCTTTGAGCTACCTACTTCAGTAAATGATATTCTGTGTCAATGTGACACAAAACACTATCTTTAACAGCAACTGAAGCCAAATTAACTGCCGTTGACATTAATGACAGTTACCCACACATACAAGTGATGTAACATCTAAGTTGTGATGCTCTAAGAGATCCTTTAAAACAATCCCCTTCATAGAATCAGAAAATGTAAGAAAACCATTTAAAAGCAAACTGCAACAAAGGATACTTCCATTCTACTAGACTAATGCAGGCTCTTCTTATTGGATTGTTGAGGGATAAACAGAAAAGGGCACGAGGTGGCCGACTATTGGACGTATTACCCTGTTTTTTGCTCTTGGCATATTGCTGGCGTTTTCTTTGGGACAGAGATCCTACAGGCTGGGCTGTGGTGGTACTCATGTTTTGGGCAGCCTTTGCTTGTCTAGCAGCATCGATTGCAGCTTGCCAAGATAGAACAGTTTGCTTGGAGGGTGCTGAACTGTTTGACTGAATAGCTGGTCCGTCACCAGGGAGAGGAATCCTGGTGCTGCTTGCATAGTTCACCTCTGTGGGACAAAAGAAAAAAGTACTTGGTTATAATTGTTTTACACTAAAATGGGTGTAAACCAAAAAGATTGTTTTAAGACCTCCTGGCAGTGTGATGTTTCCATTACATATACAAATACATATGCATACACTTGTGCTATGGTATATGCAATTGAACGGTAGGAAATATGCTCAGGAATCAGTTTTACAGCTTCAAGATTGATCGAAGTATTGAGACAAACACCTCTCATTTTGATTCTTCCACTCACAATGTCTTTTTCTAACTGGATGGAAGCCTTCCTGTCCTCGTGTTTATTCAGGAACACACACCTACCACCCCTTAAGATCAAGTTTGCTGTAGCACCTTAGCATTTACTACTCTCTATTTTGGTCGAAAGAATAGCTCTTTAAAATTCTTACACATTGTTCAATTAAGAATAAGCAGCAAGGTAGAGGGGGAAGTCCTGCAAGCAAGTTAAATCTTGCCCTGCTTTGCATTCTCCAGGAAAAATGCGTGGATGCCTCCCACAAGCGAAGATCCAATACTGTCTGAGATAAACACGTTCATAAAGCTCTGCCGTCTTCTGCACTAGGAATCACAACCATGAGCCCATTGTAAAAGGATAAGCTTTAGTTCTGTAAAAGGATGGTGTTTGGTTTTGCTTCCTCAAGAGAATTTAAAAAATAAACTCTGCCTTCCAAATAATAATTGAGTGCTCTTTATGCAGATGACAGCAAAGAGGCAAAACACCACCTCCTCCCCAGGATCCCTCCTCGCGAGCTCTTTGACTAGCGCAACAGTCTACTCCCACATGCACCTGTAGGAAGGAGAGGCTCCTGAGTGCGATTCAAAACTTGATGCCTGAGTGGGGGAAAAAAATGGAGGAACGGCACAATATACGTGCTGGGAATTCGGGCTGGCGAGAGAGAGCTGTGAAACGCATCTACCCAGGCAGGAGAGGAAAAATCTCTGCCCGTCAAGCAGCGGAGAGGCAGGGGAAGCACGGCCCTCCCGCTCCAGACGGCGGGCACGGAGCACGGGAGCGCCGCGGACGCGCCTGGACGCGGACGAGGCCGGGGCCGGTCCCCGCTCCGGGGGCGCGGGAGCCCTAAGATGGCTCCCCGGGATGGCGGCGGGGAGTGGGGGGGTCATGGCCGGGCCCCCACGGAGCTGCCGCGGGGAGCGGCACCGGCGCGGCGAGCGCTGGCCAGCGGCGGCGCATCAACAGCTGGGTGACACGGGGGGCAGAGCCGCCGAGGGGGCAAAGGTGGCACTTCTACCTCCAACATTTTCCCAAAGCATCCCTGCTTCCCATCCCGCCCCCTCTTTTTTTTTTTTTTTTCTCCCCACATCTAAATGCAACGGCACAGCCATCTCCCCCGCCTTCCGCCTGCCCTTCGGGATGCCATGAAACGTGGCTCGGCGCAAATAAACCACCCACCTACCCATCTATCTATATAGCCATAGTCTTTTAAATAGATGCTTCAAAGGGAAACAAAGCCCGGGTGACTGCGTTCCTCGGGGGCAACGCTAACTTGCTGCTGATTGAGGAGGGAGGAATTATTTATAAACAACAGCGGGGGCTGTGGCAGCGCCGGAGCCCGTCGGCGGAGCGGATTAGCGCCGCGGAGCCCCGCGTCTCGCCCCGTGCGCCCCGCCGGGCAGGGGCCGAGCGCATCGCGCCCGCCGCCCTGCCCTCGGCCCCGGCGCGGGGCAGCCCCGAGAGCCGCAGCTCCGGGCAGGTTCAGCCCCCGTTACACATGGATGAGGCAAACGCAGCCCCAGCCGCGTCCTCCCGCAGCTGATATTAATGGCCCCAGGACAAGGGACAGACGCGCATAAATCCACCCGCACGCTGGTCACACGCCGAGGGCAGCACCTTGTCCCGCCTTCGCATCATCCCTTGCCCTTCTCGGTCCCTCCTCGAACACAGCCGCTCTTTCCCATCCCAAACCGACCCCATCCTCAACCCCTTCCCTAATCCCCCCCAATCCCCGACTCCCAAATCCCTCATAAATCCTCCCCCGCCCCCTCCCTCCCCCCAGCCCCAAGCACGCCGCTGCCCTTGGTGGGCTCTTACCTTCAGGGTGCTGCTCGGGCTGCTGGTGCTGGTGCATTTTTCTCACTTTCTCCAGCGTGTGAGAGGAAAATGAAAAAACAGAAAAGGGCAGAGACGCCCCCTAACCCCACCCCGAGCCAGGTGCGCGCTGCCCCTGCGCTACCCGCTACCCGACCCCCATGGTAGTGACTAGAGACGTGCGAGGGGCTGCTGCTGCTCCTCCTCCTCCTGCCGCTGCTGCTTCGCCGCTGCCAAATCCCTCAGAGTTTGGGCCAACATGACACTCACATCCGGGTGACACGGGATCTCTCCATCCCTAGCAACCCGGCTGCTGCTGCCGCCGCCGGCTCCTCGGTCCCCTCCTGCCGCTGCTGCCTGCTCCTCGGTCCCCCTCCTCCCGCCGCCGCCCGCTCCGCCTCGGCCCCCTCCTCGCTCCGCCGCTGCCGCCGCCCGCTCGCTCGCAGTCCCCCTCCTCCCGCCGCCGCGGGCTTTAACTCCCTCGCTGCTGCTGCCGCCGCCGCCACCTGCTGCTGCGGCCGGGCGGGGGCGCGGGGCCGCTCCGACCGCCCGGAGCTCCGGCACCGCAAATAGACCCGCCCCGCCGCCGCCTTAACCCCGTCACCGCCGCACCGAACCCCCGTCTTTCCCCTGGGCAGCGACAGGGCCACCGAGCTCGGCGGCAGCGGCTTTAGCGTCTGCCTCTCCCCACGTCCCCTGCTCAAGGCTCTCCGGCCGCTCCATCCCTGCCCGCACACTCTGCCTTCACCTCCAGGAAAACTCCCGAGCTCTGCCAACCCTGAGCTCCCCGCTGACCACTTGAAATGCCAACATTCTGACTCCAAGCTAACACTGGGATCTTCAAAGTTTATCCAAATATATAAGTTGACTTTGAAAAAAAAATCATTTTGGCGTTACCTTTCACTGCAGAACCCTCCAACATTCATTTTGGTTTTTGTCTCATTGGTGGTGAAGCTACCCCAGAAGTGCCGTGTACACGCGGCTGGAGGGACTGTGAGCTGATACCACAAAGGAGAAAACTCAGGACAGCCACCTTTCCTTACGGCAAGGCAGTGTTTCAATCACTACAAAAAGTGATTAATCAAGTCCGGTAATAATTAGAGACATAAATTCCAATCCGAAACAGAACTAATGCTTCAAAATTACAGTTTGTTTTCTCTGCAATGAAGGTTTACCCATATTTTTTAAGAGTATTTCACTATTTCCTTTAAACAAGCCACAGTCAAACTCGGTGGGTGTGAACCCTTATCTTTGACAAAAAGTGGTATTTTGTTAAGAAAACTTCTCCATTAGACAAATTCTACTACACCTTTCCTCTGCCACTTTCCTATTCATGTGCCTACCCACTCTTTCATCCATTCTTCATCCACAACTATCTCCATCTAATTAACAATAAATAACATCTACAGACAGTAATTAGAAAAAGAGCAATAAAACCTTAATACTGCTGAAACTCTCCAGGGATCCAGTGAAGAATGCCCAGCCAGCAGCTTTATAAGAAGCTCTCTGTTAGGCAGAGCCTTTTTTTTCACCTTTGTTAACTAAAGAACTGAAAAAAAAAAAAATCCAAAAAAAAAAAAAACCAAAAAAAAACCAAAACAAAACAAAAAAAAAGCAGTAAGGCTGATTCAGGGAACAGCCTTCCACAGATACTTCTTGACCTTCGGTTCAGAGTTTCCTCTTTCCTAATTTTCTGCCCTGGCTGGCTCAGCTGTTGCACATTTAGTTGATTTGGGAAGGCTCCACCCTCCTCACAGGTGTCATTACAGCACAGGTGTTTCCACTTTTAACAGTCTTAACATACTTAGGTACTTGCCTTACATGTCCAGACATTAACTAGGGCTTCTACTCTCAACAGTTAGATATTTAGGTGTCAAAAACGCTTGGTAGATTTTCAAAAGTATCTAAATCAAGATTAGCTGCCTAACAACCACAGCAGACACTGAAGAAGGCACCTCATGTGCTTAGCAGGAGTTAGTGCCTAACCCAAGTACCCAAGAAGTGTCTTGGCAAAGCTGGACTCCAAATAACCCAAATATTTATTTTTTTTTTAAATGAGGCTTATTAATATAAGCACTAAGGCACTACTGTGAAATTCTTATCTGATAAGGCCTGGGATCCAACACAGACAAAAACATTCCCTGAAAACAGCTGCTTCCCTCGCAAATGTTTTCACAAATTTCCTGATTTTGGCCTCACCAGTGTCTATTTTCTAATCCCCAGTCCCTATAACAACCACAGCAATATGTACTGGAAGCTACCAAATACTCCTCAAAACCAAGAAAACCATGAAACAGTGAGAAAAAAAATTCACAGTTGGTCCAAACTTGTAAGCATATAGTTGTGCATATTTTAAAAGCTAACTGTCCCTTTATTGCTAGATCAAATTACCTACTATATTTTCAAATCAAAGTTACATCAAAAAAGGAAATGCAAGTTTATTTAGAAACTTTTGAGGAAATATTAAGGAGTACTGATAGTCTTTAGTTACAAAAGTAAAGCTAATTACTGAAGCCATCAATTCTTCTTCTAGAAATTGGTGTCCAGTTATTTCGCTAAGACTGCTTCACTTTTCTGTCACTTTGATATTGGTTACTCATTCCTGAATGAAATGGCCAGCATTCTGTGGATATCTTAGAATGTGTCTATAACAAGAGATGACATTTTGAATGGAAATAGCCACTATCCAGAGAAGAAATATTGATGCTCCTATCTGTCATAACTCTGTGCCACACCATACTCAGTCTACTTTATTTCTCTGTTTTAGATTGGTAGAGCAGGGAGTAGATACATTCAATATTATGATACATTTATTGCAGATTTCCAACTAAATTACCATCATTCCCCTCTTGGTAACATTCACTGCTTCTCAGGGATTTATTTTGTGTAAGGGAAAGAGGAGGAAGAAGAAATTTCCTCTTAGGGACATCACAGGAGCAGAGTCCATTAAGAATTTTGGGGTGTTGTGCAGAAAGATAAACCTGCTTAACCAAAACTTCAGCCACTATGAACTCGTGGAGTGGAGCACAATGATCCTGTGCAGCAGATCATTGCAGGAAGCAAAAACAAATCCAGTTGCAAGGCATGTAGGAAGAACTTACGTAACAAATACGTAATTTTATAAAAAATGGGAAGCTACAGAAGTAGCCTCGTCCTTAACAAGGGAGAGACTCTCACTCATGTGGGTTAATCCATTATTAATTCTAATAGTCCAGCTGAAGTTATTACTATGCTAATATAAACTAAACTATTACTATCCTTATTCATGGGAGGAATATTTTAAGGAAACATGGCTATGTTGCAAACAAGGATTTGCGGGATTAATTCTTGTCCATGTTATGCATTTCCTTTTAATTCTGTATAATTTCCAGGTGCATGCTCTCTTCTTGTCTAAAGACTTATATTTTCATTCTTCTCATCTGAAGTAGGATGGAGCTACAGTTTGAATTTGAAGATCTAGCTCAAATTTTTATCTAAAAAAGACCATGATGAAATTTAAATATGTCCATATATTGTTAATGTCAGATCAGTGAATATCACCTTTCTGATGTCACTAGGAGTAAGGATGACTCTTTAAAGAACTTAAAATAGTACATTGCTGTTGTGGATGTAGTTTATATAGACAAATATACAAAGTACAGACTTATGAAAACCCATTAACTTGGATCTCAAAAGTTGATAAAAATGTACATAAATGGATTTTAAAATACATTAATCCACAATAGGATAAAAATGATGAGAAGGAGGTTTAATTGTCTGTGTTCTTGACCTTATCCACACTTGATATTTAATAGGTAAAAGAACTTTCAAGAGGATACAATACTGAATTTTTATATGTCCTCTGCAAGAATAGTCTTTCATGTTTTTGCATCACTAGATTTTTTTACTAATTTGTGTGAGCAAAATATCCTGATACTAAGCATAATATTGATTTTCTTCTCTCCTATTTAACACTTGGAAAAAAAAATCCAGATAGAAGAAACCTACCACACTGAGGTCTTGTCATGTAATCATTTGCATATAAGCCCACCAAAAAACCAAACTTTTGAAAGCTGAATATAAATGAAGTGAGTAACACTACTTGAGGCCAACTAGAGATTTAGCTCTATATTTTGTGAAAAACACCTCATTGTGAAAACTTGTACAAAGACAGGGAGAGTGAGAGGGAGTGAGGGAGAAAAAGGGAAAGAAGGAGGGAAGGCAGCAGGATGTACAGACAACGCTCTTTTCATCTGTTTGGCTGAGCTGAAACTATAAGTGTGCCTCAGATTGCTGTGGTTAAAGAAATGGGTGATTCTCTCCAGTATTGCTTACCAACTCAGCAAAAGACCAATTTATTTTCTACATCCTCTCTGCAGAACTTTATAGAATGGTACCCTGATAGCAAAGAAAAACTGCAAACATGATTCTGAATTAAACACTTTCTTTTATATGTCTGCAACTGTATTTTTCATTATCTCTATATGCAGGTATAAACAGTATAATCTGCTTTGAACACAATGAAAATCTGTCAAATTTAAAATCCAGTTGGACTTTTTCAAAACAAATTACTAAGAATGTAATGAAATGTTTTCCTGACTAATTAGATTCTTTGGCTTTGTGTGGCTTTAATTAGGATGCTATTACTCAGCAACACAGTTTATATTCTTCCAGCAGTTCCCTCTTCTAGCTTCAATTCTTCACTATTTTCAGTGTTTACCATATCTTTTCACTAACTTGCTTTGACTGAAAACACAACTAAGTAAAAGTTGCTGAATATTCTGTTGTTCTTTATATCAAAGCTTAATTTCCTAGTAGTCAAAAATCAAGAAATCATCTTCTCCTTGTTCCCTTCTGATCTACAGTCATGGATTGTCTTCACATTTTTCTCCAGGGATCCCCTGTTAATAAATACTTTCTACTCCATGTGTTATCCACCTTCCAGAGCTCTCGCACACCTACACCAGTCCTGCTCCTTTGAGGCCCAAGTGATTTGGCTTTAGTGGGCACCAGACTGGGTTTCCAGCCAGAAATTATTTCCAGCTCTATTACTGTGTTAGCAAGGTGAATTGAAGTGGTGACAGAAGGACTACATCACCTTAAATTTAGAGTATCCATATTTAGGATAGAAAATATTTAAACTGTTGACTGCAGGAACACATTTCAGACTGTTATTTAAGTAGATTCAAATTTTTCTCTCAAGAGTTTCATCTCTATTTTTAGTGCTCGGTAGAATGATGGTTTCACAGATGGGCAACATAGCCAGCTACCAAAAAAATTCCACTACACATAATTGTGCTTGAAAATGTCACAGCAAAATGGATGGATGACTCACAGTATCAGCACATGTGCCTCATGCAAACAAATAACTTTTATATATACAAGCCACACTCCAGGTTTTTTCAGAATGTTCTGCTGGTGGCTTGTGATGAAGTTTCAAAACCCCGCACCGGAGGCTGGAAGACTTCTAAAAACTGCACAGACCTTAGACAAGCAAACACATTGGTGTGGGGGCTCTCCCCCGGCGCTGCAGCAGACAGCAGCCAGGCAGCTGCAGCCCCCGGCGGGCCGGGGAGGCTCCGGCAGCGGGGGCGCCGCTCCCGCCGCCTCCAGCGGGGATTCTGCAATTCCAGCCCCGCAGCTTCTCCCACTGCTGCCGGTGAGCTGCCCCGAGCGGAGCCTGCCCCAAAGAACACTCGCTTTAGGGCACAGTCCCTACAGAAGCCCTTTGATTTCTTCTATGAAAGCTCAAATGAACCCTTTCAAGTGTAAACTTGCTTTGTGCTTTTAAACCAACTCTATCTGCTGTGCTATCTGGAAGTCTTTTTGCCAGAACAAGTAAAATTTATTAGTGCTGTATGAAATATTAACACATTGACATAGGTATTAGGGAATACGTAAAAAATCCATGTTTTAACATTTAGCAAAATGTTTGCTAAATTTGATTTAGTGAAATCAAATTCTCAGGTTACTAATCAAATTCTTCAGTTACTAAACATCACACATTACCTGGACTTCAAAAAATGTTTCTCTCTCGGCAAATAGAGGAAACTTGAATTTAATAAATTTCTTTGTGGAACCTTTCCCAAACAGATTTTAAACATTACTTTGAGAGACATTCTTTGTCATAAGAAGACTACAGCTGCACGGTCGAGCACACCAAGGTCAAGAAATGTCCTACTTCATTCTGGGGCTGTGTCATGACACAGTTTCACATGATCCATTCTGCCTTTTGCAGGAATATGCACTATGCCGTGTGCGAGCCAGCCAGCACTTACAGCCAGAAATGAAAGGTAAATATTCATATTTATCTTTTCAAACGATTCATCAATTTATGTATTCAGCAATGGATATGACACAAAATGTATTTCAAACTTATTTTGTTGGAAGGCAATTTTCTACTGCAGCATAAGCACACAGGATTTGCCCATGCCTGTTTCACAATGAGTAGGTCTAGAAATAGGCATAAATTGGTTTTAAAGTAGGAATTAACAACAACTGTAAGAAGAAAGCTTTTTCTCTGTGCTAACTGGTACCTACTAGAGAAAATGCAGTCATGTCTTTTTGTTGGCATTGGCACCCCCCACTAAAACAGGAATCACAGATAATGAGAAGATCACAGGTCTACAGAACGAGGGGAGAGACACAGGAACTGCGTTAGAGATCGGGTGAAGAAAATATACAACACTGCTAAAGAGGAACACAAGTCTAGATTTCAGATCTTGAGCAGGCAATTAAGGTAATTTTTCTTTAAAATCTGTCAGTCTATTTGTCAGTCTTACAAATAGATCCAATGAGATGCTTTACTCACAGGAGTAAAGGATTGCAGTTAAATATTTTAGGAAGAGTGGTATAATCTCAGTACTCAATGATAGGACAGTAATTTTTCAGGTGCTTCACCAGATGGAACAAAGGTCACATAAATGTCCCATTTTGGCTTTAACATTAATATCTTGAATAAATGACAGTCTTTGTTTTTATGAGTATCTAAACATATGTATAAGTTATTTATTATTCAAAAATTCCTTTCCCTGTCTCTCCAAATGCTGTAGGATGTCCAGATTTCTACCCTATCAAGAAGCTTTCTTCCTGGCTTTATGGTGACATTCAACAAAACACAGGACCATGTTAGGTCAAACCTCTGACAAGGGTGCTTTCACTGGAGTTCAAAGAGCTTGAAAGGACAAAAGCATAAATGAGGAAGCAAAGCAAAGATACCATCATATCATAAGACTTTACTGTGTAGCTCTTGACAACACAAAGACCAGCTTAATAGAATAGGGAAACAAATCCCTATAGAAAAGTACAGAGAGATCACATTAGTAGTAGATGAGGCAACAGAGGAGCTTTCAATCAGTAATAGAGGAGATGCAAATAACAAAATTCCTTCAGCACACTATGGACTCTCTTTATGTATTTCAGTAAGCAGGTGCAATTACCGAAAGGGGCTTATGAAATACACTTTATTATTTAGAGGGTTTGGGGATTTTTCTGTCATCAGAGACATCACTGTCCAAGCCCATCAAATGCGGATGTGCTGTGTTTAATTCCATGGAAATATTCCAGGTTTGCATCGTATTAATATTTCTAAAACAACTAACAAATTCTGTCACACTTTTGCTTTCTTCTGCATGCCCTTGAAGCTAATTGAAAATCAGTGAGTGCAGCCAAATCTCAATATTTTATAATCACCTGCCTCACACAGTTGGCTTGTTGATGCAGTTCTCCTACAGCTTTGAACTTATGTGTAAGGCTCTTTTCAATGATTGTGAAACTGGTGTCTCAAAGTAGGGTGTCACTTCCCAGGGAAGGGGGTGTATCCCACTATGGATATCGGCTTGAGACAGCTGACAGACCTGTCAACACACTCTACAATTTCAAACACAACAGAACTCTCTTTTGCATGCAAAATAAAACTTAGGATCAGGTGGATTATGTCTCGGGGCTTTTCCAGTTTGTTATTGTAGAGAATTCTCCAAGCATTTCTCTGGGCAGGAACCTAGCTAGGCAAACATTGGACACTAATACCTTCAGTCATTTAATATGCATGTTGCCTTTTATTGTTTTGTTTTGATTTTGTTTTTTGTTTTGTTTCGGTTTGGTTTTTTTGGTTTTTTGCCCTGGGATCTTTATTTCGTGTCTAATAAAGGGATTATTCCTGAAAATGACTCTCACTAGATTCAGTAAGATTTTTATCCATTTCTACATCTGAAAGGTTTGCATCATCATGTAAGAAACCAGAGATTATGGCTATATGTGAATAAAAGCAAAGGGACAGATGCTGAATCCATAAATATTACTAAGGCATAATCTGTGTTTGCTGTTCCACACAAATACACAGTTTAAAAAAAAATGAACAAAACCAACATAGAGTAAAATCTCACATTTATTTTCAGCTTCTAGCCGATTTAGTAGATGAGGGGGTTTTGTTTTTTCTCTACAAAGGCAAGTGATTGAGCTTATTTATGGGCATATTTTAATTCTTTAAAGATACAGAGTGCTTCCTCTTGCCTTATACTGAATTTAGAAAATTGTAAACAAACTAAATGGTGAATTTCCCTTAAAGGTTCAATTTAAATAAGTTGATTCAGGTTTAAGGGCTCTGCAAAGCTGCAGCACATTTTGACCTACTTTGTGTACAATACAGTGGGCTAAATAACACTTGATGACAGTGAAATAATTTTTAGCATTTTTAGCCCCCTGAGAGCTAATATAGCTAATATAGTACTTAGCTACACAAACCACATGTGTGTGCCCCACACATACAGAATCCCATTCTAGAGTCACACAGTGTGGGCAGGTTGCAGCTGTACTTTGAATCTTCCACAGTCTTTCATAAATTACAGCACAAATATATTTAAGAATTCAAGGTATGAACAAAGTTGAATGAGAAAAACACATTTCTTTTAAAAATTCTAGGAAAGACTTTGTCTCAAGCATCACTATTTGTGAAATTTTTCTGTCTCAGAGGAACCTCAGGACTGCTTTAGCCCTCAGTACACTGTGCTCTCAATGGAAATTCAAATGGTTGTGACCTTGCCAAGGAGATCCCTGGCTAACAATACAGTTTCTTAGCATCTTGCAGTCAGGCATACACTCCAAGGTAAATTAAAGCATGTCAGATATTAGACCAGCCCCTAGATAAAGTCCTGGATTGCCAGAATGTGAAGACAACCACTAAGTACCTCTTTCCATCCGTGCCATGTCTCCATAGAGCAGCTCTAATTGAAGAACAAATTGCAGTTGAAAGTTTTCTTTCAGAGTAGAAAGGAGGGAAAAAAAGCTCCAAAATATTCCAGGCAGTTTTGACAACAACAAGTAAAAATAAATAAATAAATGAAAGATCTTATACTGCTTTCAGTACATGGCACAAGAAAAGGTGGCTAATGCTGCCTTCCCCCCATCCATATTCCTGAACTGCAGATCACACCTGGGAATGCTGTGCAGGAGGGACTGAGGAACACACAGCTCCCATCCACCCACACATGGACACTCACTCCAGTGAGGGAGTAGCTGATTAAAATGAGGCACTAAACTGTTCCTCATTTGTGGCAGTGAGGCTTGGTGCTGTGATGCCTGGAAGGGAGAGCTTCAGAACTCTGGAGAGAGCAAATTGAACAGGGACTTCCAAAAAGGATGGCTGTGAACATATTTAAAATAATAAGCTGTTCAGCTACACTAAAAACATGGGGAACAAAGCTATATAAAAACAGACAGGAAAGTTTTTTCATTAGGTTGAATTTTTATCAAAAGTCTACCCTGAAAATCCACGTGAAACATTCTCTTTCTCATCTTTCGCATCTAGTTTTGTTTTCAGATAAAATATAACAATGTTATAACTTATTTAGAAACACTAATTAAATTATATTCAAATTTGAACGTTTGGGGTTGGAGTGTGTGTACAGAAAATGAATTTGATCTTGCTTCTGATGGAGAGGTGCCCACTATAAAACCAGATGCCATATTTCATAGTGCATTAGCTGACACACTCTGCAGAAGGACAGGGTTTGGCTTCCTAGAAATACAGCACAGAATCTGAAAAATACAGCAGTTTATTTTTTATCTCTCCAACCTGCTTACATACAGATTTACCTTTTGGCAAGCAGAATCTGTATCTTTTCAGGCTGTGCCTGTTGCATCACCAAGCACCACCTTCTCTGCTGTGCAAATGAGCCAGCAATGCAGCAGTGGCCTGGGGGCAAAGGCTGACTCAGAACCACTGAAGCCAAACATCAATGCTTCCCCGAAATAGGCAGACACTCAATATCATTGACTTCCATGAGATCTGGTATTTCTTTCAATCCAGCCATATCCAGTGGTAAATAATGGACAAACCAGGAGTTGGGGCAAGGAAGGGAGGGAAAAGGATTGCAAGAGCATGAGAAAGATCAGCTATTCTAAGCATAAAAGAAGGATGAGACTGATGTGGATGACTAAGAGTTCTTGAGGAAAAATAGAGGGTATATGACATATATAAGAACATGAAATCCAAAGAGGATTAAGAGAATTATGAACTGGAACTGAAAGGATGCAAAAAACCCCCAAACCCAACAACAGCACTGTAATGCTGCCAGAATTGACAAAGTGAGAAAACTACAAAGAAAAACAATAAAGGATCTCAAAATACTTAAGTGATGTGAGGAACAACAGGGAAACAGCTCCTGACCTGTTAACAGAACCTGTGCATGGCAGGAGTTAACAAAACAATAAGATAAAGCAAGAAATGTAAATGCCCACTTCTATTCAATATCTATGCAGTAAAGAGAAGAGAAATGCCAGAAAAGAGAACATAGCTTGCAGAGGAGGACCCTGAATAAACAAGATTTTAGGAAGAATAAAAAGTTATAACCTTTGTGCCATCTAGAATAACCAGTAACACAAGGAAGCTGTGAGGATAGATTATTTGCAACAAATATACTTAAAATGTCAAACAACAGTGACCCTTTAATGGTGATTTTGAAGAAAGAGCTCAGGCTGAACACAAAAAGTGAGTGAATGTTACACCAGCCTTCAGAAACAAAATTTGAAAGAGCTGGGAAAGCAGACATGACTCATTATAACCTGAGTGGCCATTGATCCTACTGATATTAAAGGAGAAGATCAGTAACCAGGTACAGCATTAGGAGAAATAAAAAGCGTTCCATAGCAATCCACAATGGGACATCCTTTGCAAATTTAGGATGTTTTAAATTTCATTTTCCAACTTTACTTTGAAGTAAAGTCAATCTGAGGCAACAGTTTGCAATCTTCCCTTGATTTCTGTCCTTTTTTTTCACAAAAACCAGTGGCTCACTACTTAGGCAGAACCAAAGCAGAGCAGCAGTACCTGTATTTTCAGTGGAAATCTTACTAAAATCTAACAGCAGATCTGAAAGAATGGGTGCTTCAGGATCTGTCATGAGCCCTATTTCAGCATCATAAAATAACCCCAAAGCTGAAAGTTCTCCACAACAGGGTATTTATATTCTATTTGTTTTTTGTATACAAGGTCAGCAGGTTTATTCAGCATCAGATCACTGGCCTTAGATTCAGAGCATGAAGGAAGGAATTCATTGGTCCTCTCAGATTAATAAAATATTAGACAAAATTGAATAATGTAATTTTTTTTTGTTACTTAATTTAATTAACCTTGTATCAAGTAAGTAACTTAGTCAACCAGAGAAAAAAGAAGTTGATGCCTTCTCCACACTGGAGCATGCAGCTACTTTGTAGTTTCTTTTATTAATTGACACAATTTCTGCTGTGAAGAGGTTGTTTAAGTAATGTCTGAAGCCTAAGAACTGCCAAAAAAAAAAAAAAAAAAAAGGCTGCAAAATACATTTTATCCATCCATTCTCTTAATCAGATTCAGAATACTTCTGCCCAGATTTTTCACACTAAATAAACTCACCACTATGCAACATGCATTTCTTTTTCTCTACACATACCTCATTTTCTGAGTGCACATTCAAACAACCTTGTAGTTTTTCACCTTTATGTCATTGAATGCTGCCTAATATAAATGTCTGGACATGCTTCTTACCTCCTGCCTGACCTTCCCCTAAGAGCCTCCACTGTCCTGTGCTTCAGGCTGTGCTGAAGCCACTATGGATGCTCTATTTGATGACATTACATCAAAGAGATCCATGCCAAAGCTCCTTGGCCACCAGCAGCACTGCTGATGTCAGCATAGCTGGAAGAACAAGGCTAGTTAGCTAATTGCTTTACAGAGCAATCACAGGCAGTGCAGAGCTTGGAGCCAAGTGTTTTGCTGGGGCAAGCAGGCAAAATACCATTGAAGGCACCCTGGGCCAAAATTCCCCCCGGCAATGACAGCCAGCACAGAGTTTTCTGGATGTGCATATGAAACCAAGGAGCAAGGTTTTTGCAGGTTTGCATTCCACATAAGCACAGCAGTAATTGTCTGGTTTAATTACAATCAATCTGATCATTTGTGGGTATCCCTACACAGTATCTTTCATTGCTTTCTATTGATTTTATCAACATCAGGAAAGGTTATGCATTTAGGATAAAATCACGGAATTACTGAAACCAGAGGGAGCTCTGCTGCTAATTTAAATAATGTTAGGACTTTCTGCTGCAGGAACTATTCCAGCAGTGCAATGAAGACTAAATGAAAGACAACTCATTGATGTTAGGCAGCAACTCAGTGATAGTGCAGTGAACATGCAAGTGGAATTCAGATTTGTATTTTTAATAGTCTTATTTATATTAAAGATTATGTTCCTTAAGATTTGTGATGATAGATTCTAGACACTATAAAATACACCTTGATCCTATGGTTTTCAATAGAATCACTACTACAAGTAATTGTAAATATAATAAATCATGTCAAAAATTATTATTTAATGAGATTAAAGCAGCATCTTTTAATATTAAATAGTTTTTCATGGAAAAGGAGAAGGAAAAAGTTATACCTCTATGATAGATTAAAAGTGAAAAATGCCCTGATGCTACTGAAGTAACTTATAGTAATTTAAAGACATTAGAATTGGCATGGAAACAGAATCAAATTTGTAAAGATAAACCACCAAATCTTCAGGAAAGCACATTGTGTTGAATAAAGTAATACTTTTTATTGAAGAAACAGTTTTCTAAGCATGGTGCTTCTGCAATGAAGTTGCAGCCATGAGAAACATCAGAGTTTAGTTTTAATCATCACCTACTATTTAACATGGGATGTAAAGTATTAAAGTAGTAACTCTCTGGAATTCTACAGAGAAATCTAAGAGACAGCATATTCATTTTTAAATTTCTTAAGTAATGCTTTTCCTTCTTCTTTTTTAATAGCATAAAAACTTTATTCACTATAAAGATGTTCTCACTACATCAATATATTTAATCAAAGCACTACTAAAATTAACATTTAATTTTTTTTTTGCATGAATGAGGCCTCTTCAGAAAAGTCCTCAATAGTCTTTTACTTCTTTTATATTTAAAAATGCAATGCATATGTTGATAAACCAGAATTCTCTCTTGAAAGATCTTCTGAATTCATAATCAACCCATGATGGTTTTGAATTCTCATGAGCACTAATTTCTTTTGCAAACTACTTAATAACTAGCAAGACGTTTTAACTTGTTTCAACTTGTCATCAGTTGACCTCTAAATAAACTACTTTAAACCTTTATGCAATAATATAAGCTATCACCCCAACTTGCACTCCTGTATGCAGGAATTTCAGTGCTGCAAAATCATCCTATGCTCATTGACCGCTGGATTAAGCAGTTCAAGAGAATAAGTATTCAAATTCTAACTGTATACAATTTAATCCTTACCAACAGCAAATCATATTTTAAGTCATTCTCTATTTTTACAGGTTTTTCCTTTTAGATATAAAGCCTAATCATATAGAAAAAAGTTTTAAATCTCATTTACATATGCTTGTGGTTTCATGATGTGAACAATACAGTATCAGATATTATTTTTAAATTTTCCAAGGACAGTCTCCCAGCTTCAAAGGAGAATTCAATAATAAAATTCAGCTTTAGAGAAAAAAAAAAGCAAAGTCATGCCAAACAGTGTAAATGGAGGGACCAAGGTAATTTTATATATGTCAGCCTGACAGCAATCCTGGGCAAAATAATAAAAAAGGCAGCACTGGAGTTTTTAACAACACTAAGGAGGTAATACGATTTGTACAAGTTGGCATAATGGAAAATCAATCTTTCAGACTACCTTGCCAGCTTTTTCCCTTTGAGACTAAGAGGTGTCTTGGTGAAATTATATTTAGATTTCTCTCTGGTATTTGACATGTCCTTTTAGTAACTAAGGCAGGATGATATCAGTGTGGTATATAACAGATTCAATACTGTCTGATGTCCCTTACTTCCTGAAGGAAATGCAAACTGTGAGCCTGCAAAGGACTTTGCATCACTGACTATTTTCCTAAAAGCTCAGTTCTGTCTCAGTCATAGCCATTGGACATACTACAATGACTCATTCATAAAATTACATAGTTCAAAATAGACAGAAACAATAGTCTCTCACAAGTTCAAAACCTATACTTCATATAATCTCATATAGAATCACTGTTAAGTGAAGATCATTCTTTCAACATCTTTCCAAGGCACAAATTAATGGTTCATGTATCAAGTATCACACATTCAAATGCTACTACTGAAGGCAGAAAAGGCTATTTGTGGGCAGGTAGGATTGTGCTGTTTTCTAAAAAAACCTGAAGTTTCTTCTTTAAGGTAAACACATATTGGTTTGTATTCTGAATTTCAGACATCAAATAGCCTTAGTAACATTATGAATTAAGAAGGAAAATGAGAAAAAAAATTAATAAATCGGTATAGGTAATGCAGTAAGTCTGACAGATGTATAGACCCATATTAATGCATCAGTATCTCAACAGAAACCTTATATTTCACTAGAAGTAGATTTATTTATCTTCTAGAAAACACAGATCCTAGATCTTGTAAGATTTTATGGAAAGTATTCAAAATCATCTGGGAAAAAAAAAGAGGTCAGTTCTGGAATAGAGCTCCTTTGTTCCTCTTTAACATCTACATTAAATCATTTCAGCTAAGCAATCAAATATTTGCCTCAGCCTGTGGAACTCTGGTCTAACAACAGATATCCACACAGAAGCCAAGAAACCATCAGAAGTCATTTCCATATGTGTGTAGAAGAACCCAGTGTGCCTCCAGGAAGGACAGGTCTCAGGCAGACAGAGTTTCACTCAGCTAAGGCAGGAGGAAGCAGAAGAGCTCCAAGGCATCAGAGGCAAGAAGCAAAAGAATTATGAGCATTAGCACAAGTAAACCCTACTGCAAACAACAAAGTACCTGTGCCTGTGTGCTCTGTTAGGTCACAGCACATTTACATTTGTGAGGACATAAGAAGAGCTTTGCTGAGAGAAGGTAATTCTCTCTTGTTGAGTTGCCTTGGTTGAAGAGGTTTCCATCTAGAAGGCACAGATCTCCAGCATTCAGCTGGGAGAGCTTTCCTTTCTAATAGCAGCCTGTTACAAAATCCTTTTGACTTCAGTAGGTTTGCAGGTTTTGTACTTTACTCATGACAATTTATTTACAGAGTATTTATTCTGCACTATATTTACTCTGTCTCTTAAAAAAAAATACTCTCTTTTAGGTTCTGCTAAATTTACTGTGATTGCCTTATTCACTTGGGGCAGGTGTCTCAGAAGTAATTTGTTCCCAGTTCTGGAAGTCAGAGTATAAACTGAATCTTTGCAGGTGCCTGCAGCTAAAGGTATGGCTCGTGGATTTGCTGGAGACTGCCTGCATCTGTGATTTGGGATTTACAAGTGAAAAAGGTGCTGAAAGAGGGAGAAAGATGTCATATGACAGTGAGCTGGCACATTCTCCTATCGTGCTTAAATTGGTCACTTCACCCACAGTGCTCAAGACACAAACTGACACATCTGTGCACATTAATGCTGAGCTAAGTTAAATTGATTTTTAAAAGATCACACACCTTGTATTTATTATACTTATTATACTTTTTTGATATAATATTCAAATACAATTTTCACCAAAATTATGAACACACACTGAGTGCAAAACTGACTAGAAATAGCTTCTTTATATTTAACATGCGTTTAATTCCCTCTACTCCTGAAACAGACAGAGAACTTAGTGAGTTGATTTCCAAAAAGTAGCAAATTATTGCTTTGTGATCACACCTTTTTCCTGTTCCTGGAACAGCAGCAATGCTATTTCATCTGCTACTACCTACTTTCATTTCCAAACTCATATTTTAGTGGTCACAGCAATATGCTTTTGCAGAAAAAGTAAAAGAGATTTTCCTGAAGGCATCTTTTAGAAAAAGCTTTTTACTACACAAATTCAATAAAAATCTGTGAAAAAAGGAAGCAACTATTAAACTTCACATCATTTCTCACAAATGTTATTCAGTACTGAAAAACTGAAGTATTAAAACTTTAGAAACAGGCCTAGACAGAAAGTAATTAAATACATGCTGGAGTAATAAAATGTGACTAAAGTATTCCTTAAGTTTCTGCCTCTTTCTGGTAATTTTTCACACCATAAACACTCCTTTCTAAAAAAAATAGTTTCACAGATGATAAGGAGTCAATCAGTGTGAAGAGTGAAAGCCAAAATAGAGCTGCTCAGTCTATTATGCCTTTAATTTCAGAATTGTTGTGTCTGTATTTTTCACATTTTTCAAACACAGGAATATCCCATCAAGCAATCTCTGTCATCTGGATACATCACCATCCTTTCCCATTGACAGCACTTCTGTAAATCTGGGAATTAACACAAAATTGCAGGGTTTAAATTCTCCATCAGCTGTTAATTAGCATCTATTGCGAGTATCTAATAATTTTAGAGTATTTTTAAAGTAGATGTTGTCTATGTGTTTTCCATCCACTTTTTCTATTCTTTCTCACACTAAACAAGACTCTCATTCAGTTTATGTGTATTTGACAATGTGAATGTGAGGGAGATAACCACCCACATTATCATATAGCCAGATCTCAACAGAAAAATGTCTCTCATGTAAAGGTACACAGAAAAATGAACTTTTGTTAGCTATTAAATGGTTTCAGAAAAGTTAAATTGCAATTTATTTTCCCTGCCCCTCAAATCTTCTCTAGTAGTGGTTGCACTTTGTTAGGTCACTCCTCAAACTGCATCCAGAACAGCAGCTACAATTGGCAGCTCAGTGTGTTTGGTGTTTAGTTACCATGAGAAAATTATTTCTTCCATTTGGTTCTCTGAACTTTGCTTCATGCCCATAAAAAGAAGACTTTACTGAAGAAATTAAATGTTCTTGCTTAGTATAGACCCTACCGGGTTTTATCTGGAGTAGGAGTTCATGCAGAAATTTAGGATTAGCTCTGACACCAGTGAAGCCAGTTTCAGAATTGGCCATTTCCATTTATCTTCTTTCTGAACTGGGTTGAGAACTAGGCTTAAAATTCCAATGGACATTTGACTTGTAGCTCACCCTGCACATTAGCCTGGGATGGAAATACAATGTGCAAAGCTGTGCAACAGTCACATGAATTAAACTTTTCTTAACTGCCTGGGAGGAATGTCCCAAAATGTTCCCTGAGATGTTTCCTTGAGCTCAGCTAATGAAATAAAGCCTGACCTGAATAAAGCTGCTGTTTATAATCAAGAAAATCCAAAAATCTTAAAGAATTGTATTTGCCAGGAGATGGACTCTCATTTCAGCAGCAGAGTGACCACAACCCATCATTATGAACACTGGCACTGAGAGGTTCACTGCATGTAAGAAACAAAAATATTAAATAATCTTTTTCTGGTTTTGGCTGCTCACAGAATATATTTGTATGGCCATCCATCAACACACAATAGTAAAGCACAGTTCCACAGAGAAATGAAACAGATGTTTGCCAACTGGCATTTGTGAGTCAGGGTACAGCTTGAATGGCAATGTCAAAATGCATTTTCACTTTTATGGCCCAGGAGCACAAGAGTGACTTGAAAGCTGAACCATCATGTTCTGCAGGGCTTTCAGTCAGAATACTATCAAATGGTTGTAAAAGACATAACCAGAGCTGGAGCTTTTACAATTTCTCAAACATAAAGCACTAAGAATTTTATCTTAATTTATGGTATCATTAGGAAAATTATGCAGGCTTATTCCCTTACAGTTGGGCTAAAAATTCCATATTGCATGTGTGAAAAACAACACAGCATTCCAAACTCTTGCACACCACATACAGTGCACAGTACAACAGTGGATTTAATAGTTACAGGAGCAGACAAGATCAACAAATAATTTATTAAATTACCTTCTAAACATCAAAACTAGAGGGATTATATTTCACAAGACAAATAGTTGTGTGAAGATTTACCTCTAAAAATTTACAAAATTACCTTAATCTGCCTGCATCATCTGAGAAGGGTGAATGTCTGTAAATAGAGGAGCTGTCACCATGTCATGCAGGAAAAAAAAGTGTAAGCAAGGCTGGGTTTCAGAATGAAGCAAATGGAATTTGTATGAGACTGATCCTTAAAAACCAGGAAAAAGTTCTGAAGGCAACATTTGCCATAAAATTGTATTTAACTTCAGAACATTTGGGATAATATGTATTTAATTTCAAACTATATGGAACAAATATTTATCTTGTTTCTCACATGTCAAATATATACTTGTCAGAATTAAATGTTCTGAACAATAAGGATCCTTCTTCTGTCATTCTGCACTGAAAGACCTCTAAACAGATGGATACACTGGGTCTTCACTGGGAAGACAGAAGAGAGTCAAACTCTTCAGGGAGTGGAAAATAAGTATCTCAGTGGTGCTTGTTCAGGTTTCCATCTCCAGAATAATCTGGAACCTGAATGCTACTGGCTCCCCCCATTCTTTCACAAGCACATCTCAGTCTCAAACTGGAGAGAAAATGGTGTGGGCTGACCTACAAGTTCTTTCCCTCACTGAAGTTTGCAATTCTGTGCTCTCTGCAGTGATGATGAGAGAGCTTATTTATGAATGGCTGGGTCACAAGAGAATTAATGTACCACAGCAATGGAGCACGATATGCAGATAGGAGAGGGAGGAAGAATGTGGAGCTCAGCAAATCCAGTCTTTCTCATATAAGCTGATGCTCAGCTTAGAGAAAAAACATACTAATGATGCAGCTGATGTCTTGTTAGAAAACATCTGAACTGTAACCAATTTTTCTTGACAAGAATTTTTATTCTGTATAAAAATGAGATGCTTAGTCATACAGAAAATAAAGACTAAATCAGTGATGTAATTTCAATGATGAAATTTCAAAAAGGTTGAGTTTTTCTTTTATTATAAAGAAAGCCTTTTAACAAGTCTATTGAACCAGCCCATTAATAAGCTCCTTCCCATCATCATCAAAAGAGAAGTGAGAGCACAATGCCTAGAGGATAAACAAGGATATAAAACCTTTTCTCACTGTTTTAAAATTCAAAGTTTCCATGTCCCTGCATAAGGCTGTATGTGCATGCTCATGCACAAATAAAAGTGACAAGCAACAAATATCCTCAACAATTTTTAGCCTCTTGCTGTACACGAATGAAGGGCAAAAATAGAAGAAAATGTAATGTGTCAGACATCAACACACTTCTTCTCCCCACAAGATATGCGTGAGCTCTCCATAGGGAAATCTGCAGGAAAGTAACTCTTAGAATAGAATGCAGACTTGCTGATGATTTAACACATACATTTAAGTGGGGGGAAAGGGAAATGAGCTAAAGTAGTTGGGACAAGTTTCAAGTCAGTAAGTGAGCCCTGAGAACAGGAGGCAGAAGAAGCAACTGTTGTCTCCCACAGGTCTTGGCCATAGTCCCTTGGCCATAGTGCCAGAAAGAGGTCACTGGGCAGAGGTGGCTGAAAGTATAGCCACATACCTGACTGTCTCTCCAGAGCAATTCTTTCCATGGCTGTCTGGCTAAGCCACATATAACCAACATAGATTTACACATTGCCATAAATACCAGAATTTCCTACTGTCAAATCATATATATATATATATATGGAAGTTTTTTTAATGTGACTAGACTCTCAATAAATCAGTATTTTTTATACATCAGTTAATATCTGGGCCTCAAAGAGCAATCAGAATGAAATCAGAATAACGCTTAACACTCAAATTATACTTCAGTTGTACACTCAAGGAAATAAGTGTATCTATCTCCTGTATGTATTCTCAACTCAGGAGCCACTGAGATAATGTATGTGTTCTGGAGGTGCTGTAAAATTGCAGTGATACACTTCTGCCAAGGGCTCTTTATGAATTCTTCATGTCACCCTGCAAAACAAGAGTCCAGAAAACCATTCAAAAAAACCCCACACCACACATGGATTTTATTATCATTGCCACCCAGCATATCAGGCTCCTAACCAGCAAACCTTTGAACTCCCATGTCTTCTTCTAAATGTTTTAAATTTATGTACAAAAATGAATGGATTAAGCTTCTAATCCTTCTTTTTAATATTAATCAAAACCACTGCATTTTACAGGGAGATAAGATGAGGCATTGAGAGATGAAACAAGTTTTGTTGCTATCACAGGTGTGGGGTAAGAATAAACTTCCCAAGTTTCTGCCTTTCCTTCATCTGCTGTGATCTGCCCCAGAGTACAATGATGGTAAAGCCTAATAAAGCAAGGAGGTTATTTGGAGGTTTTCCCACAAATTTTCTTTTGCCCATATGCTTTACAACCAGCAGAATGTTGTCAATGAAGAGCCCAGAAACCTGTTTTAACTGAAGAGTGAGGCATAACCCAGAGAAGGCAGTTATCATCTAGTTTGCAATTCTGATTTTCAGAAGCTTCCCTGATGATTTTTTACCTTCTTTAATCAAACCTGACTCAGAGAATAATGATATCACCCCCACTGCTGCTGTTCTCACTCTTTTTAGCTTTGTCCCTCAAAAGACTGTTAATTAATAACTGGTGGTAGCTGTCAGCTCAAGAAATCAAGTGTTACACACTGTTGTAGGGACAATGTGTCTGTGTGCCTTCTTTAGGTAGTGAGATCTTGAAAGACCAAGGGGATAATTATCTGAAGAGTTTATACTGTTTCTTATGGAAAGCAGCTTGCAGCAGTGTTCCCTAGGGCTGCACTTCTATTAACACAATTCCAGGAACCCCACAAGTCATACATACTCCAGGGAGCCAGAGAAGTAGGTGCAAGGGCCCTGATACAATGTTGTTGTGTGTGAAAAGCAGAAAAGAAAATGAGAGCAAAGGTAGATATGATGCACAGTAATCTCTCTGAATCAACATCATTTCCATACAGTAAAGCAAAGGAAAAGTGGGAGGATTTCAGACAAAGCAGGTGAACTTTTGAGGCATAAGCATTTTGATTCAGATTGTAATAAAGGATGAGAAAAATACAGATCTCACAGTGACAGGGAAGCACAGGAGATCAAAGGAAAGCTTGTACCCTAACTGCTGACAGCACTGAGTTAATTTGTTTCTGGTATGACACACTTGAAGGGTCTGCCTCAATGATCCTGCAGAGCTATTAATTCCCTGTACGCAGGTCTAAACAAACACTGGTTCACTAGTTGAGTCAGTCACAAGAGAAAAGCCAATGATTTCACCACTTATTTTTCTTTCAATAGACCAGATTGGGAGAACAATATCAGCTTAAAAGGACATCTGAAGTCACCTGGTCCAATCCCCTGCTCAGAGAAGAACCATTTTGGAATAGGATGCACACAGCCTTGCACAGTCAAGTTCTCTCCATGCCCAAAGATGCAGATTTCATTTCCCCAATGGTGAAATGGGGCTGAGCTTCATGAGGCTCATATCAGCGGATGTTTGTGGGCAGTTAAAATCCCCCTGCACATACATCTTGTTTTATCTTTTTAAACACACTCATACCATTTTTACTTTGTTCAAATTACCACTCAGCTAATCTCAAGCAGTATGGGAAGATGTATGGTGGAGCTAAAGGGATTATAGTTCCCTCTTCTTTAGCATTACCTGGTCACATGGCAGAAGAGAGCCACACATACACCCACATGCTAATTGCAGCTGATAAATCAGGCAGATGTGATTCCTGGAGACAAATCCTTGTCTAGTGTAAAATAGCAGGGCCTATTCAAGATGAAACAGCTTCTGCCATTTTAGAAAAGCTAGAGATACCATCTATAAAAAGGCATCTTAAAATTTTATTTCTGCTTTCACTGAAATCAAAGGAAAACTCCACAGCATTGTTACTTCCATTGCTGCAACACCATGTACATGCAGACAGGGAATGGGCACTTCAGTACAGTCATATCTAGTCCATACTTTATTTGTTCTGTGTAATGTCAGAAATGTTTTGGACAACATCTGTTCACACAGAAATGCAGACATCCAGCTTCAAATGACTTACAGACTAAAATATTAATGCCCACAACATCAACTAACACTACTATGAGGGAAATTTTCTCACTCTTTGAGGCTTAATTATTTTCACATTTATAATGTGAAATGCTTATGTGAAATGTGAAAATTACAAAATGCTCTGTTTCTCCCACCTCAGAGGACCCTGGCCTTATCTCAGCCAATGTATATAAAATAAGGTGCTGTTAGAGGGAGTGATCACAGCGGTCAAAGTTGATGGCAGTGCTGGAATGGCACTGCAGTATTGACCACCTTGCTGACAGTGTTTTTCCTTCTCAAACCTTAAACTTTTCCACACCTCTAAAAAGAAGGTAAACCCCAGAGAGGAAGCTTTCCACCCCACTTAACTGCACAACTTCTAAGCCATAAACCACTTGAGTAATCCCACTGCTCAACATGGGATAAAAGGAGAAAATAGCATTAAAGATTTAAAGTAAAGAACACAGCAAACTCAAATGATAGCTGCACCATTCACGTCATTACAGCTAAGGGTTTGTCAGCACTTTCATTATGATGCTCATTCCTCTGCTGTCACTCCAGGCTAAAATTTGGCAGAGCATAAAACTTAAAGCCCAGACAGACACAATAAGAACACAGCAAAAAGTAAAGCAAAGGTTTCAAGGACAGCATTCTTTATGTGTCAGGAACAAACAGTATCTTACAAAGCATGATGCAAGAAATTAAGCTAGGAGAACTATCTCTCCTCTCATTATGATAGGATTGAACTGGAGGCTCAGTGACATATATTGTTATGAAACTGCTATGAATCCAGAAGGGTAAGTATTAGTACGGTAAATTCAGTTAAATTTATGCTGCAGTAAAAGGGAAATAAATAAGTTAGAAAGAAAAGGCAGACCACACTCAAATATTACATCTGAACAGAGGAGATCAGACTTCACTTTGGGAATGCAGGAAAATGTGTCTGGACTGGTTTGGGGTGCCAAGTGCCACTAACGTGAGCAATTGCTCTAAAGCACTGTAGAGTGCCTTCCTCCCTGCCTCCCTTCAGCATTGGAGCATTGTTGCTCCAACAGTCCAAATGTCCAAAATACAAACCAGTAGCAACCCTGACATTGTTGGCGTGAATTACTTGCCCCTCAATCCCACCCCCTCAACTCCTCTGTCTGCCTGATACCCATGTGGATACAGAATGATCAAGAGTAAAGAACTGAGACCAGAACTAAGCTATGACACAGGTCAGAAAGGCTTAGGACCACTTCTTGCAGTAACAGAGATAGATAATGTTAAGTGTAAACAGACTACAGTATTAGTTGCTTTGTTTTCTTTTTAGTTTTCAATAGGGTTGATTAAAAGAACAACAAAGATAAAGTTACTGTTGCACAGACTAAGTGCATTGGATGGTTTATCATTCCCCATCTTTGTCAGTTGGTGCTGTGGGACTTAGCACAAGACTTTTTAGTTTTGTTTCAGCATCAACGAAGATGCTTCTTATCTTTAAAAAGCACTTAGAGATGAACTGTACTATCTATACAACATATGATTGCTATTATTATCTCAGTAAATTTTTATGAGGATTTGAAAAATTCCAGTAAGTCAGAAAAGAGAGTGCTTCTTTCTCCTGTTCAGAATTTGTAATAAGACGGTAAGATAACAACTATATAGGTCACCTAATCCCACTGACTTCATTAGGGTCACATCCCCCTTGACTTCCTAAATGAGTGAAGGTTTGGACTGTGATATTCTCCCAGCAGCCTTTGAAGGAGGGCAGCTGTGCATCCTTCATAATAAACATTCAAGTGTTTGAGAAGCCTAGTGCATCATTCTTAGTGCAACTGCTGAACATCTAAAAACTACACTGTGCTCGCCTTAGGGGAGCTCTGATGGCTGTAAGAAGCAGAGTATTTAAAGCAATGTTAAAACAAACATCTACCCACATAACATCAGTTTAATTTGGTAGCAAAGGCACTGTAGTAATTTACAGTGCTGGTGCCTAACTTATGACAGTTCTGCCATAAGTTTATCAGATCATGCATGCCTGTTATAATATAAAATTTATTGATGTTTATCACAGGGAAGAGGTGGAGCTCCACTCTCCTGCTTGTCTGTGCTGTCAGGAAGGGCACACTGCTTGCATAAGATACAGGTCACACACTCAGAAGCATTTTCCTGGCACTCTCAGTCTTTTGCCTTTGTGCAAAATGCTGATGCTTTTGAGATTCAATGATTTAGCGTGTCACTGCACTGGCATAACAGATGGCACAGGAGAGTAGAATGAATGAACAATGGCCATGTTTCACTTTGTTCAGTGTGCAGTCCTTCAACACTCCTGATACAAGGCATTTATTATTCACTCTATTTAAATCAATCTGCTCTCTTTGG
Organism: Muscicapa striata striata; assembly: GCA_030060385.1. Lineage (NCBI taxonomy): Eukaryota > Metazoa > Chordata > Aves > Passeriformes > Muscicapidae > Muscicapa > Muscicapa striata. Next base: position 632,901 of record JAREIS010000284.1, on the reverse strand, counting down.
CTAACACTGCCCAGTTAATAGTGAGATACATCTTTTGACAAATGAGGTAAAATGTACGTGCAGCATGCAGAATTAATGGGAGAAGAGTCAGGACTTTTTAAACCTGAGGTCCTTCTTCCCTTGAAACAGGACCCCAGAACACTGAGTACTGTCTTCACTGTGTGTCTGAGCACACAGCTCCCTGAGTCAAACCCAGGTATTCCCTAGCCCTCTGCTCCCAGGCCTCCTCTGCAAAGCACAACCCTCCTGTGCCACTGAAGTCCCAGCCAGCACCATTTCTGGGCTTAACATAGACTTTGTGATTTATACAAAGATTAAGCAATACAAGGATAAAAGTTATAAAAAGTAAGAAAAGGAGAGAAAAGATTGAAAGTCTTCAAAGCAGTGTTCACATGAGTGGTTTTCTTATTTATCATATTTATCGCCTCACTAGGCACAAGGAGCAAAGAGGATCTGTTATAAAAACCTTTTCTTACCCATAGGTAAATCAGAAATAGCTGCCATATGAAATGCAAAGGATAACCTCTCCTCTCCTGCGAGGCAGAAATCATTGATATCCAGCAACATTTTGTCAGGTCTCAGGCAGCTGTTTCATGTATTTCAGTGAGTACAGAAAGGAAAGAGTGATACTTTTAAATGCCAGTGTGTATGTTAGCATGGGAAGTGGATGTATCAGGTAGAAAATAAATTAGAAGCTCTTTAAGTGTAAGTATTTAAGCATCAAGCTATGAAAAGCACTGCAGTACTCTATAGTAACAGGCCAAACATTACAGTCTAAAAATGTTACAGAAATGTTTACATAACCGGATCTAAGAACCTAATCCAATGCTCACGGACTTCAGTGAGACTAAAAATCTTGATGCAACTTCTTTTTTTCTTTAAATAATCCCTTGGAACTGTAAAAACAGCTCTGTGCTATGTATTTGGAGACCAAGGGTTTTCTGCTGATAAAAATCCTGGAAAAACCTGGAATTATTTTCTGAAGCTACTACTGTCTCTGAAGATTAATTAACACTGGCTTGATTTAGTTTTAAGGTGAAAAGAAACATGATTTTTTTGGTTTTTATTTCCTTTGATTTTAGCCAGTGTGTTACTGATACACAGTTCTTACGTGCTACACATTTCCTCTCATCTGACAGCTCTCATGCTTTGATCACCAAGACTGCAAGAGGAAGCACGCTGTGTAATAACGACATAGATCCTACTTCAGGGAGCAGTGTGGCAAAACACGCTTAGTTAGAGAAATAAATTGTCTACCCTTCGGGAAATTCAGGCATTTTGAAGTTTATTTCCATCCATAGTGGATAAAAAATATTGAAACTCCAAAATGTTCAGTGAAATGTAGATTGCACTGTCTTTTAATTTGGGAATATCAGACAGGTCCTATTGAAATATTTTTACAGTAATATTGAAATATTATAGTCCAGACAGCTAAAGGTTTGCACAAGAAAAAATATCCAAGTGAAAACTAGAATTACAGTGTTCAATTTCCTTTCTAAAACATTTTGAACGGTTTCCATGTCAAATTCTTCTTGACAGATTTTGAATTAGGTATTTTTCAAGAGTAAAAAAACCTTTTTTCTACAGCTTACTGGAAATCTCAAATTTTATCAGCTTTCAAAGAAGCAGTAAAACAAGATAGAATCAATTAAGCTGTCCTGACTTTCAGGAATGTGTCTGCACTTGCACATATTTTATAAATCGCGCAACCTGCATCTCTGATCCATGTTCAGGGAGAGAGAAAAAAAAGACAATAGAAACAGCTACTATTTTAATGCCTAGAACAAATTCATAGAATATGAAGTTTAAAGGTGTTTAAAAGTCAATGAGTGGGCACTTTATAAACTCAATATTTTATATTAACAGAAAAAGTCATTACAGTAACACTCTTGAAAAGCTATAAACAAATATGCTTTTTTACAAGATTCATCCTTGTAAACTGCTAAAGACACCTAAAAGTTGCTTTTATTCTAAAAACAGCTTCCACATCACCTTTTTTTTTTTTTCCCATAATTTCAAAGCCTTAAATGACCTCCAGCCAGTCAGAAACGTATCAAATTATGCAGTACCTATTGCTGTACTGATCTCCCAACCCCAGATTTTTATTGGAATTATGAGCGAATAGAAGACATTCAAGCATGAAGTCTGGGCAAGGTCAGCATGCTCTCTGCCTGAGCTGGAAATGATGTGGGAACTTCCACTTGGTTGGTCTCAGTGCAGTTTCAAAACAGTACAAAAAAGATTTAAGGGAAGCAAGGTCATGAGGAACACTCATCCTCAACTCTGCCAGGTGAGAGTCCTCTGGTGAAAAGCATTACCAGCTTTCCCTGCAATGCACCCAAACTCATAGCAGGGAAAGCCTGATACATCCAGGGGTGTGCAACAGCAGCAAAATGACCTTATGGTGGATGCTGCACCCATGTTTCATTCCTGTCCAAGTCCACCTGTGGCAAGAGGAAAAGGAGCCAGTTTCATGCAGAATGCAGGGATGGAGCCATTCCACCTGCTTGTGCCCAGAGTGACAGAGCAGAGCAAGTGCCTGTGAGTCAGCTGAAATACAGATACTTGGCACCAAATGGGTGAGGTGAAATGGAATTGAGGACACAGCCTCAAGCTGCACCAAGGGAGGTATAGGTCAGATATTAGGAGGAAGTTTTTCATGGAAAGAATAATAAAGTATTGGAATGTTTTGCCTGGGAAGGTGGTGGAGTCACCCTCCCTGGATGTGTTTAATACAAGTTTGGATGTGGCACTCAGTGCCATGGTCTAGTTGAGGTGTTAGGGCATGGGTTGGACTTGATGATCTTGCAGGTCTCTTCCAACCCAGTGATTCTGTGATTTCTGTGATTTTTCACAATAGTTTTGCAATTGTTTGCCTAGTTGAAAAGCTATATTAATTTCTTCCTGAAGGTCATTAGATTAGTTATATGTGTACGACTTATGAAGTAGATAGGAACTAAAGTGAAAAAATTAGGAGCTAGAATGACCCTTCACTGGTATATATGTAGAAATTAAAGGTAATTTAACCTCTGCCATCAGTGTGGAGATTGTGCAGTTGTAAACCTCTCACATCCAACCCTGTAGGACATCCTAAACCAACACCATCTTAAGGCTGATCCCTCAGCTGTGGAAATGGGCTGGTTTAAAGGCATCTTTGATCCCCTGACAAATAGAAAGATCTTGTTGCAAAAAAAACCATTAAAAATAGATATGGGCCAGGACTTTGAAGATAATCGATTCAGTGGGGAAAAAAAAACCTCCCAAGCTTTGACAGGTCTTTCTCATACATATGGAGTGTCTGTGCACCATAAAATGTATCAGTACTAATGAATACAATGAAATACAAGGGAGAAGTCAAAGCCTGAGAGCAAAGGACAAGGAAAGCTTTGATGACTTTTCTACCCCTCGAGTTACAGGTGTGCTTTCTAAAATATCAGAACTAAAACTGAGTTACAAAGTCTACTATACAAGTCCTGTGCAACATCAAATATAAGGAATCCATACAACTTGCTTCTTTCAAACTAACAATCTTTATACATGCTGCTGAAACAACTGAAAGTGTGCATCCAGTCAGTGTGAACAAGCCAGGATGAAATAAAACTTCAGCTTCTTTTGCAAAAACAAAATACAGCAACTCCAGTGGTCAGTGAGGTACAGGAGCTGCAATAGTGATGAGCAATCCTCCAGACCTTCCCAAAGAGCAAACTGGACCCTCCCACTGAAAAGATGCTGAATTCAGTCTAATTCTTTATATAATACCACTTTCCACTCAACCATTTAATTTTAATTAAAGCATTCTAAACAACTTTTAATAACATTTTAGTAAGAAGGTATTTATAAAATAAGAAAGGAATCATCATCATTTCAAAGTACCATTACTAACCTCTTCTTCCTCAAAAATTGATTACTCCTTTAAATAAAATTTTAAATATGTGTTTATGGGACCATGGGGTCCTGCTTCTGCATTACCACTAAGACCAGTTCAGTTTTGCTGTTCGTATGAAAAATGTTCTGAACTGACTCAAGGTCCAACCTGCTAAAGCCCAAAGATGATCTGGTCTGTGTTGCCCACACCCTTTTACAGACCCATATTTCTGCTCTGTAACAAGAGGACACTGCTGTTGACATGCCAGTTTAATCCTGTTCTTTGACACATTTTGGTCCTGGTGTGAGTTAGCTGCCTTCATTATGAAAAATTCCTTTTTAGTGCTGTTTACTGCTTTAATATTCTAATATTGTTGGATGAAACAACAGCAAAACTTCTCTACCACAAGCACCTCTAAAGAAGGGGCAGGCATTTAGTCAAGAAAGAACTAACAGACATCAAAATATATCATTTAGGTCTCTGCCCATTAAATACGAATATCCTAAAATGATAGTGTCTTTCTTTTTACTGTACACATTTCATAGAAAAAAAAAAGCTTCATAATCTAACAAAAATTCAAAATGTAGCAGAAAACTCCTAAAAGAAACAAAAATGCAAATTATTTTTAAAAATAAAAAATTGAGGGTTTTCCATTCTTTTCTATGGCCATACCATGAAATACAGTCATATACACTTAAACTAGAGTTACCAAGCCAGGTCCCAGTTTTATTACACTTGCTTGTAATGGGGGTCTCTTCAAAATAATCTGCAGCACATTAAACTATTCACACTAAAATGTGGAGTTAAAACTTGGAAAAAAAAAAAAGCTGCAACAGATTAACTACGATGCTGTGTAGAATAATGTTTTAACACTTGCTAAAGTGTTGGGTTTTGAAGGAAGCATGTAGTGGAAAGGAGTACCCAAAAATAGAAGTGTGCTTCCTCCCCACTCAGCAAATCCAAGTGTTAAAACTGATTCTTAGTAATACCTAGGAATACCTGTGCATACCTTTTGTGCACTAAGACATCTTAGATGTGCTGCCAGAACTGGTCTTAAAACAGAGTTAAACTCAACCATCAAGTCTACCGACCTCACATTTCATAATTTATACAGTAGTATGTTTTATAGATCAAAACAGAAATCATCTGATAAGACATTAAAAGTAGCAAAAAGCCTGTGCTTTTTTTACAAATTGCTGAAAAGAATGAATACGATACAGAGCCTCTCTTTTCAAAATAACAGCTGCTTGTACCCTGCAGGAAAGAGAAGAAAAGAAATTGGGCTTTTGGATTCCAGCAGACGCTCAGCAAAAGGGATAAAGAGCTGGCATATTTCAGAACGCTGCCTTAACACATACCTGCTACCATGAGATGTACTGTTTGTAAAACAACAGCAAAAATTAGGGGAGGGTGGGAGGGTGTAATGGTGTGACTGGAACTGACAAATGAGGTGTTGATTCCAGGCCATATGTAAGGAATTCTCCCCCCGAAAGCCGAAGAAGAGTCGAAGAGCCCATCTGGTCTCTGTGCTGCACATTAAAGCCTCCTTTGCTCGGAGCACTCAGTGCAGCACATGTATGAGATTCAGCTTCACCTTCCTGTGCATATCTTGGTGCATTCCCCAGCAAGCTTGTCTTATCCACTTGGCAGCTGCCCAGTGATGTGGGCCGAGCCCAGCGCTGTCCCCGAGCCAGCGGCACGTTAATGGCCAGAGCTCCACACGAGATGTGACAGGGCAGCCGAGCACTGCGTTTATCTGGCATTTCCTCCGTCCCTTCCCGAGCCACTGCACAAGTGTCAGCACTTAGCAGAGCTGATTCTCCCTATCTAAGCAGCCTTGCTAAGCCTAGGACATGGATTCCTGTTTGAAATGCTATTCTGCATTCCAAACCAGGCCAAGATTGCATTAACTGAGGAAGAAAAGGATAGTCAATAACTCCTGTAAAATTATGTCCACATCCTCACTTGAGGAATAACTGGATCTAATTCACTGAGCTCTGTGCTCCAAGAGAAAGGTGTGAGAGAAAGACTGGTAAGCAATTGAGAATATATGCACTGTACTTCCTTACATCTCTTTTGCCATTAAATAAACCAAGAAATTAGTGCTTTGTTATAAAATACTGTCAAGGCTGCCTGAAAAGTCTTTTAGTTATTTAATAAATTACTCAGCAAAAGAGTGAATTTAGCCAGGCGTCCACGGTGAGGAGACTGCTAATTAACTGATATCCAGGCAGGCAGCAATTACCCTTCTCCTCCCAGACAAGAATATCTCTATTCCAAATATGCTTTGGGAAAGAATCAAGAGCTATAAAATATACATCTCTTCCAGTAGGAAACAATTTGGAATGGCATAGCAATCAAGCTAAAGATTTCAAATTATGTGAACTAAACACAAAACAAGATAAAATAAAGAATCAGTGCTTTATGAAGAGAGTGAACTGGCTTCAGAAATAAGTTTCCAGCTGGGACCAGATTGCAAATGCCTTTATTCACTCTGCAGGAGTGGTTATTCACGTGAACAGTCCCTGCAAAGCCAGGGAAACAAACTCATATGAGCATGTAGTCACAACTGTGAACATGGAGCTTGCCATCTGACCTCCAAAAGCAACAAAACCTTGTGATGCTTTTACTGAAAATACCAAAGGGACCTTAGGGTTGTGTTTATTTTCCGTAGACATGATTTTGGTGTCATTTCATGTATCACATTTAGGAGGAAATTAGCTGATGTAATATCAATTTATGGAGAGTTTTAAATTCTTTCTTACACTTTTAGTCAAATTTCCAGGTTGATACCTCAGCAACAGATTTGTAGCAAACAGGATTCTGGGTTTTATCAGGCTTGAATCCTTTTGGCTTTTTGGATGTCTAGACATAAGGCAGATTTGCCATGGCCACCTGGGGCTGAGGCTGTGCTGGTGGGCACCCACCCACCTGCACATCACACAAGTGGGAGCACAAAGGCAAGCGAGACTCCCCATGGCGAACAGGAATCAGGGGTTCCTGGAAGAGTGTCCAAACAGCTCTGCATCCTCCATTTAATGACCCACAAGGGAAGGGATGCATTTAGAATCGAGCTGTTCTGATTACAAGACTTTTACACAAAGCTGAAAAATAAATGTAAGAAGTACAGTTGGTGCCCTAAAGGGAAAATTTCAAAAGCACATATAAGATTCAAGCCAAGCTGCAAGAAGCTGTTAGAACTAATATCCAAACCTGGAATTCAAGCCTAGGACAAGAGGTGCTCTGCCACCCAAAGGCCAGCAATGAGATTAAATACCAAAGGTCAAGAGCCCAAGCTAGATACCAAGATACAAGTCAAAGGTTAAGACTGAAATAGGTCCTGGATTCAAGCCAAAGGTCACAAAATGAACATTTTCAAATAGTCACACAACTCAACCACTGAGTAGTCAGTGAACAGATTTAGATGCTCCTTTAAAAAGCACTGGTGTTAGCAGGGGGAGCATTCCCGGGCTGACCACAGCTACCATGGCTGTGGACTTGCTGAAAGGGTGTCAGCTCAGCCACCAGTCCTTACCAGCCACCACCAAGGTCACTCTGAATCAGCCAGATCCAGACTAAAGCTGGGAACAGCTCCCCTGGATTACACAGATGAGTGAAGCCCATAACAGCCACAACTTACCTGCAATTTCCCATTGGAAAAATTAAGTTATATAGATTTGCAAAGTTCCTTTCTTGCATAAGCTCAGTGGAAATGCAAACAAAGGCAGTTCCAGATGAAATATAAAGAAAAAAATGAGCCCCAAAGAGACCACAGAAGCCTCAAAAATCCCTGAACTAACAGAAGATCTTGTTACAGATCTACATTTCAGTTGCCTTTTTCCTCTGTTACCTTTTTGCTGATTATAACAGAAGTCCTGATGCTACTGAATCTCTTTGCCTACATTCAGATAAGCAAGACATTCACTTCTGATAATTTTACAAGGTAAACATTTTCTAGTGTTAGTTTATTTATAATGAGAAATGGGTAAGAAAAGTATCAAAAATAACCTTCTAATGTATAAATTAAAATAATAAATTCATCCTAATGTCCCATTATATGCCTCATTAGCACATCCTCTGGAGAGCACTAGATGGTTTTGGGAGCATTTAAAAAAGCAGTACAATGCTGCTTAAAACTACAATTAAGAAAAATATTAAATTATAATCTCAGTGAACAGTTTGCAAATAGCCCATACACCAGAATATGTTTTTGCGAACATTAGTAATTAAATTCTGACTAGAGATGCAAATGAAAAATCAACTTAAAGAGACAGAATGGAGCCATTTTCCTTCTCTTCCTCTCTGACTTTTTTTCAAGGTTATAAAGAACTGATGGGGGTTTGAAGTAAGTTTAATAAATCTCTCTGTTCTTCTGACATGATGGCAATAAAATATCATTGTACAATTATCTTCACTGTTACACATTTATTTTTTTTCTTTCTCAAAGTGTTTGAAAAAGTCATGCACTTATTCTGGCAGTCATGCTTTCCCGGTAAAGTCAGTTTTTCAGTTACTAGCTTTCATTTGCAGTGGATTTCACTTAGTGAGGAGCCTTTAATTGTTTAAACTCAAACAAATGGTTTCCACCCTTCAAACCTTTCAGCAGTTGGCTTGGTGCCACCAAGCCACAGACAGCACTTTGCAGAAGGGTGACCACTAAAGAAGCACCATGAACAAGGCCTATAAAGAGAACATCTGAGGCTGGAGAAATGTAAGAATTCTGATATTACCCAATATTAGGGGGATTTTCTAAAGGAACAAGAATAACCCTTTTAACTTAAGCATTCCTAACAGCTGTTTGTAAGCCAACAGCATTGCCTGGCTCTCGTGTCACAGAAGCTCATGAATCACACAGTGGCCCTGAAGTGCCAAATCTTAGTTTACACAGCCTACTTGGGCAGCTCCCCACTACAGCTGGAATCTAAGACCAAGTCCAAAAAAAACCAAACACCAAAACAGTATATAACAGGAGAATCTTAGCAAAGCATGAGCCCATGCCATTGCCAGTCAAGCAGTCCTCTTCCCACACAAATGCATTACAAAGACATGCCTGGTTTTGTCTCCTAGACCTTCCTTCAGCCTGAGCTCCCCTGCTACTCCTGTGAGGATACTCTTGCTGCTTCTCCCTCTGTACCCAGCTTACCTCCTAGACATAATCACCCCTTGATTATTCACATAACTAACCCATCATGAAAACAGAATTTTTCTTAATCCAGCAAAGGATGCCAGTTTTATCTCAAAGAGAAAACATTTTACAGAGGTAATGTTTTGTTCTCTGTTTTGGTAGCTGGTTTTGAGTCTTTTTATGTTAGGGTAAATGGTGGACTCTGGCCAGTCCTGCCCTGTAGGACAGCTCATCACTTCTGGAATTCAGTTCTCCTGGCTGACAGGTCTTTTTTGTCGTGGAAGTGTCAAGCTGCCTAACAACACCCCTTCTCTGTCTGAGCAATGTCAGGTGCCCACAGGGACAGGGAAAGGCCAGCATGGCAAGCTTCACCTCCCCATCCCTGATTCCTGTGCCAGCTGTCAGCAGCCACAGATTGCACCAGGGGAGGAGGAGGAGCTGGGCAGGCAGGCAGGCACTGTGTCACTCCGGGACTGCAGAGCCCAGCTCAACCTGCCAGCTCTGCAAGGCATCACACCAGAAGGAAAAAGCAAGAGGAGATGTGGTCCTTCAGCTGTTGGTGCATATGTGCATTGTTTACACTGCAGCTCTCAAAGTCTGTTACATTTAATTGTTTTGAAAATCGCATGGTTTGTACAGACTTTAGATGATGAGGTAGCAATTCTGAAAATGAGAACTAGTTGTACTGACATGAGAGTCTTCAAAGAACCTATTAGAGCCTGTCATGAAAACTGGTACTCAAGAGGTCTTCGAATAATTATTTGAGATTTTTCCAGTCTATTGGAGAGCTGTTCAGCAGCTTGCCAACCCTTACCTGACAAAATATATCATCCCTACACAAGCTCTTTATATTCAGCATTTCCATGCACTAATTCCACATGCAAAAGTAATTTTATTGTGATGTACCACTGGGAAAAAAAATCTTGTCTGAATGCAAGGTTTCAACATACAACTTACTAGTTATTTCTTTTTTCCTTTGAAAACACACCAAAGCAAGCAACCTAATTTTTAAATTAATCTCTCAATTTATATTTATTTTTCAAATGAAAATTCAGGTAATCTATGCACAGGATTTTGTAGAAGGTTCTGTAGGAAATAGTTGACCATCATTTCTCTTTACACACATAAGTGGACACACCCACTTGAAATTACTCAAATAAGATGCTGCTGCTTTTGTTCTTTAATACCTTATTACTATTAGATCACTTATTTTCTAACACCAAGGTCAAGGGACATGAGGTCCCAAAATTAAAAGCTGCAATTGCACTTCCACCACAGCCTTTCAGGTCTGAGATCCAGCCATGTCTTAGCCAAGCTCTGCTCCAGTTTGGTTGCAAATTTCCACAGCACTGTGTGTGAATGTCTTCCCCTGAAATGCCCTTCCTGTGCAACTCCTTACACATTTTATCCACAGGGCTCCCCTGAGGATCTTCATCACACAACTTTATGGCTCTTTTCCAAGTGCCTGCCGCAAAGGAATTCTCCATCAGCCAGAATTAAATTGGAGGAAAGAGGCTAAATAAGAGGTTAGGATCCCATCCAGTTTATTTCCTTAGTCATGATGTAACAGAGCTTCCCTTTTCAGATGGTGACTCCTCCCCACCTCTCCCAGCCTGCCTTCCTCACCCCTTGCAGGAAGGCCATCCAGAATGGGTGGCTCTACCTCAGAACTCGACTTCAAAGCAAGAGCACATTACAGATTCTTGAATGCAACTGTCAGAGGCAGAATTAGCACACAACACATGTTCAATCCATGTGGTTTATGTCACTGAATACTCTTGGACAAGATAGATCCTGGAGAAAGCTGCCAAAGCAAAGAGCAAAGATCCATGTGCTCACAGCAGGAATTAAGGGATGCTGTGCTCCAGGCTCTCTACACTTGTGTTTGCTACTGTTTGCAGCCCACAGAAGGTGCTGGCTGACACTGAGGGGCTCCAGGACACCCACCCAGCCAGAGCAGAGCTCCAACCCTGCTCCTTTGTTCTGGTGACAGCATCCAATGCAGCTGCTCACCTTCCAGTGAGGTTCTGTGATCCTTCAGCATCCCACCAGCCCTTCCCTGGATGAGTGAAGTATCACCAGAATCCTACTGCTTATATTGCTCCTCAGAAAGTATTCCAATGAAATTTATGTAAATACATTGCACTCATTTTATGGCTCGGAAAACAAAGGTGGAGAGAGCTGCAGTGGTTTAATAACCTCTGAAATAAATGCAGGTTTGCTGATTCCCGTTCCTCTGACACTGGAAAACCCAACAAGCATCAAAAGCAGCCCAAACCACCAGGCTGTTTTACATTCTATTTGTTTCCAGTCATGTCTGAAAAGCTCTAGAAGCTATTTACTCTCAGAATCGTGTTGCATCTTCTTTATTAGTGCACTACCACATCAAGAAAAGCCTATTGAAAAATACACATTTGCTCATAAAAAATTAATCTAACCTATTTTGGATATGATTCCTCTGATATGGCCATATTTTGCAAGAAGATAAAATATTTTTAAATAAAATATTAAAATAAAACATTAAATGAAAAATACTGACAAATAAAATATATTTTAAAAAATATTAAAATATTTAAAAGGAATTCTGACTTGCTATTTTACAGCAAGGCTTCAGAGATAAAGCAGAATAGAAACCTAACATTTTAAAACTTACGTGAGTTAGTATTTAAAGGGCCAGATACATGGAGCCATCAAATGTGGCTCAGGAAAAAAAAAGGATGCTTTAAGAAGACAAAAATATGTACATAATAATGCCATAAAGCTGATACAGTATATTTAAGGTAGGTCATTCAGTAATTAAAAACTGGCTGAGTTAAAAATTAACATGGTTCTACTAAAGTAGCTTTCTCAAGGCTCAGAGTTACTACTACGATGCACAATTATTGCTGATGTATTTTTCAATTCTGTACAGAGCAGGACCTTGCTAATCTAATGATTTTTTTTTTTTAACTGTATAAGGAGGCCTAGGGGAACAGGCTACTCTGCTTGTAATAGTAATTGAATTTTTTTTTCCTAATGTTATTATGACAATAAAATAGCAACTAGGTGCAAAATGAAATAAGCATTTGAAAATCACTGATGGTGCACTTTTGCTACTGCAATATTGTGACCAATGAATATTTGCAATGGAGCTCATTTTCAGCAATGAAATTAGCACAGCCTAATATATTCAACAGCAGGCCTTGAGGCTACAGCCAGATAAAATATCTCAGAAGTGGCTAAAGATGTTTGCTCAAAGCCCAATGTATTACATTAAGCACATCAATCAGTAAAAGTTAGACTGCACACCTGCATCTAATGGATTTACAGAGGCTGCCACCACTGAAAGGCTTGCATTCAAAAATAAGTTGTATTTAAATTTTTCTACAAATTTTTACTGGAAAAACACATTGCTGGATATTATGCAAAATGCAGAGCCCAGGAATAATGTTTTCTCTCTAATTCTGATTTATGCCAATGATAAACTTCTCTCATTACTCTATCAGTGACAGATTCTAACTAAGGGTGCACATGATGTAATTTTGAGCTGAACCTCTGTGCCCTAGTTAAAAAAAAAAATCATTTTACCTGTCTAATTTCACTACCTACCTTCATCAGAGAAGAGCTGTCATATTTTGATGCAAATTCCAGCAATTTACATGTTTCAAGCTGGCAGGCAATGTCTTCCCAGAAAAACTTGCCACCCTTCCACAATCTCCTGTGAAATGGCAAACCAGGTTAGAAAGATAGAGGAGATTGGATTACCTGTCTGCACCAGATCATTGTTTCTAGGAGATAATCCATAAATGATTAATCCTTCTAATGTTATTGAGCAATGTAAGGAGGGCTGCCTGTGACCTATTTCACCCTCTTACACTGTTGTTGTGGGAGTAGCTTTACTGTATAAATCGAGTATTTTCATTCTTTTGGTTTTATTGAATTGCAACTGTAATTTAATGACTTTTCTCTGTTTCTTTCAATATTATTTCAGAATCTCTTGGAAAGATGAGGACTGTTGGTTACACTTATATCCAAAATGTCAGTGGACACATAGATGGCTAACTGCTTTTTTTTTTAATTGTAATTTTCTTTGTACTTAAGTTACATTATTTCAGAACGTGCTGATGTTTTCAATGTTTCACGCTTCACATTTTCTCGAAGATTTTTCCGATTGTATAAGGAGAGAAAAAAAGAAAAACGAAAGTCATCCATTCCTTTACAGAACCATTACTGCAATTATTTCATTATGAAGAAACTTCTAATTAAATTCACATTTTAGTACTGCAACAGCTGAGAAACTCAGTTCTGTGTTATCTCTGCTTTATACAGAGTATGGTAACAGGAAAAAATCCCATACCTACAGCTGGGTAAGTCAGTAGTCCCAGAACAATCTTCCTAGGCCTCGTTACTTCCATGTGATGATCCTGCTAAACCTGGAGTCCCCACACCAACCTACCCCACCAATTTTAATTGTTTGGATTAACACTGCTGCCTTGTAGCACTGTTAATATGTAGCAATTTGGAAAACTTTCCTCTGAAGGAAGAAAAAGATTTCGCACAGCTAAAAACAAATATCTATCAGCATGAATATGCAGTAAGGTACCTGTGGCTGCAGCATTAGTGCAGAGAGAAAACAGCATAAGATGGAACTCCTAGGAAAAGATGCTGATCCACTTGGCCTTTCAAAGAGCAAAACAACTGCCAGGGGAGGTAACTACACAACCTGAACAGTTTATACAAATTTATACAAATGAGGAAAATGCTCAAGTAATGCCACCTGTGAAATAAAAGGATTTTTCAAATAAAATGTCAGCACTTCAAAAATTCTAGCATCCCCTGCCCCTTATTTTTTTTTAAGAATTAAAATGCAAAATGAAAGTTCATTACATTATTAAGGTTATGACCAGGACATTTTGTTCTATCTGGAACTAAGACCAAATAAATAATCTGTAGAATTACAGCCATTATCCTGAAATTTAGGGTATAGATAACAATGCAATAACTAATCAATAGCCCAGAAATTGTCTCCTATTACAAAACAAGGAAAATATAAATAAAATAGAAGTGTGTAATTTGCAAAAAAGCTCACAAAACCAGGAATTTCTGGCAATTATTATGAGTGGAAAACTTCAAAGATAAAATATGAGCTCTATGAGTCACTCAGATTTGCAGGACTCACTGGACCTAATTCAGCCCGGAGTAATAACAGGAAATACACTGGCTGCACTTCTCCTTCATCTGAACAGCAGCAATGGACTTTTTGCTGAGGATATTCAGCCAACAAGGGAAAAAGGACTGAAGAACCAAGACTTTGTCTGTTGGAAGTTTAAAGGAGTGACGGCAGCCCAAATAAACTTTGGGCATATATCAGTAATCTACTGTGTAAAAAGACAGGCCAGAAAAAGAGTTTGTATAACAGAGCTGCCAACACCAGAGCAACAGAGAGCCAGCCACGGTGCCACAAGCAAATAAAAGAGAAAAAGAGGGTCTTTATTACTTCATCTACCTTAATATTAACATATATTAAGTAGACAACAGTACTTGGGATAAGAAATTACCATATTCTGTCCAATAAAACCTCAGCAGTATAAGTGAACTATCAAACATGATGGATGTTTTCTTCATTTGTTGAAACACAAATGGAATCTGTCCCGCTCACAGCAAAAACAGGAAAAGCTCATGGTGTGCTCATCCCATTTGTGCCCAGCTCTGTGCAAAGATCAGGAACAGGGAGCGAGAGAGGAACATTTCCCCAGCACAGTTGCATGGAGGGCCTGGGAGATTTGCACCACACAAGACTCACAGCACACGCCTGAGTAGCTGCAATTTTCCAGTGTGCCCTGAGACTCTGCCTGTACACTCTGCTGTGCTTCAAAGCTGAGGAGGCAGATGACAGGTCATGTGTCATTTCTGATACAAAATATTTTATTCCAATGCAACAATGGTGAAGACAGGCAGGGAGAATAAACCCACTGAAATACAGAACTGGAATTAGCAGATGAAAACAATCCAGAACCAGAAACCACTGCTTCCCTTTCTTTCTTGCTGCTCCTTTTTTTCACTTTTAATGCAAGATGAAGCCAAGGACTTTTCACAACTGAGATCTCACACAGCAGAAAATTTCCTTTGCTAGTAAATTTTTAAATTTGAAAGTTACCTTTGCTTTACAGTAATCTTGCAGAAAGGAGTAGTTTGATGCAGACATTTAAGATGCCACTTAGAACCAGTTTTTTAAAAAAGGTTTTGTAATTTTCTTTCTGTTTCAAATGAGTTCTCAGAATGTTGTTGCTGTATAAAAGTTTTCAAACTTTAATCTCCTCTTATTTCTTTCTCTAATATAAACTGTTAGTGAATAATGGGATATTTGACCACAAAGAATTGCCTTTTAGAGCAAATACTACAGAACTAGTGAAAACCCAAATTTCATGGGTTAGGCTCTCCTGTGGCAAAATCCTTAGAAGACACGGACAATTTATGGAGGTCCAAGACATTCTATATGACTTCTGTTGAGGTTTTTTACTGATGCTTATGCCCTGGGATTCAAGGTGAGTTACCAGGATGAAGTTTTGTGTCTAGATTACATTTTTCCCTAAGAAATGCACTTTTACTTTAACTAGAACTGTTTGACACCAAAACAGGCAC
Organism: Muscicapa striata striata; assembly: GCA_030060385.1. Taxonomy (NCBI): domain Eukaryota; kingdom Metazoa; phylum Chordata; class Aves; order Passeriformes; family Muscicapidae; genus Muscicapa; species Muscicapa striata. Next base: position 617,290 of record JAREIS010000284.1, on the reverse strand, counting down.
ATTACTGTTCTGCCCCAAAAGCTTTACAGTTTAAAAAACATATTATACTGGAACTTGATTATTTCCACTTGTCAGAAACACTTTTTGCTGGATCTTTATTTATAGTTTGTGCATTAAATGTCAGCCATCATGAGAGAGGAGTATCCTGTAAAGGTGTATTAAAATCAGAAGTTTGTCCACCTGCAACAAAGAACAACATGACCTGTGGTAATACAGAGAATAGCACACATTCTTTAAATTCTCAGGAGGGTCAGGAGCTTGCCAAAAACAAGATTATGTTTAGAAACTTACAAATCTGTTTCTTGCCTGTCAGATTGCACAAAATGCTACAAAGATACTTGAACCTGACTGATCTTATCTTTGAAGTAATTCATGCCTCGGTCCTGATGAATATTCTATACTTTCTTGTTCCTAAAATCACCAGTAACAGAAAAAACTGCAGGGTAAAGCTCAATGCATTGCATGTTACTTTGGTCTTGTTTCAGCAAACATAGATTTGTACTACATAGCACTACTTTACATATGACAGTTTAATGTATCATGTACCTTTACTTTATCTGTGGATATTTACTATACCTGAAATAAATATTTAATCCTCAAATTCTTCTAAAATACTGAAAATTCCATATCCCACTGCAGAACCTGAAATACTGATACACGAGAAAATGACACAAACAGCATCACCCTCAAAGTGCTGGAAGGCAATTCCTGAGCTTGTGACCCAGCTCATCACACTTCACAAAGCAGCCTGCAGTGAACACCGGAACCTCTGGATTACTAACGGAGTAAATAAATAATAACAACATACGAGGGCCAGCCCTCAGCCCTGCCCCGCGTGTCGGCGAGGGCGCGGCCCTGCCCAAAGGCCGCGGCCTTGCAAGCCCTCGGTCGCCGGAGCTGCGAGGGGGAGCGCGGACCCGGGAAGGGGCTGCGGGCCCCGAGTGGAGAAGAGGGGCCCGGGAAGGGCCCGGCGGGGCGGGGCCCGGCCCGGCCGGCGGGCGGAACTGCAGGCGCGGGCCGGGCGCTCCAGCCGGCGGCGGGGCCGGGCGCACCGGTGCACCAGCGCGGCTGTTGCCGTTCCGCGGGCGGGGCTGCCCGGATCCAAGATGGAGGCGGCGGGCAGAGCGGGGCAGGAGATGAGCCTGGCGGCCCTGCGGCGGCACGACCCCTTCATCACCGGCATCGCCGACGTGACCGGCCAGGTCGCGCTCTACAGCTTCAGCCCCAAGGACAACGAGTGGGTGAGTCCGGCGCGGTGGGCCCGGCCGTGCCCGCGCCCCTGCAGCCGCCTGGCCCGGCGCGTCCGCACGGGGCCCGCGCGGGGCTGCGCTCGCCCAGGAGAAAGTCTGGGGGTTGGGCGCGTTCCCCGCGCTTGTACTGGGGGAGAGGGGAGAGAAGGAGACGAAGAGAGGAGGCGAGAGGGAGAGGAGAGAAAGAGGTGGTGAAGGGGGAGGGAGAGGCGAGGAGGAGGAAGAGGGAGAGGAGACGAGGAGGAAGAGGGAGAGGCGAGGCCGTGTGTGCGGTCGGGGAGGCGGTGCCGTTCCCCCTCGGACCGGGGCAGTGCTGGGGCTGAAGGGACCAGCTTTGGCATAGGGTGGCCATTGACTTTTTCTCTTTTTTTTAATCGCACTTTGTTGTTGTTGCTCGTGCCTGTTGCACAGAGCCCTAATTCGGGAAGAGCGGGATTCAAGAGATGTGAGTGTTCGTCATTGCGTTAAAACATAGTTTTGGCTTGACCACCTGTTCATCACAGAGCCATAAAAATGGGAATACAGGAATTTCGCGTTGTCACGTTCAGCCCTGGAGCTGCACAACCTTACTGCGCTCCTGGGTCACTAACCCGTGGTGAGGGAAGCTGGAATCTGACAGAGCCATGGCCCGTAGTTCTACCGTGCTGTTGTTGCTGTCCTTGGAGTAAAACTGAAACAAAACCTCCCTTATGTTTGGAGAGTGCCCCATCAGGCTCAGCATGGGAAGGTTGTGGAACACTGTGTATGTATCACATTGGCAAATTGAGAGAGCGAGCAAAGTCTTTTGGAAGTGGATTTAACTTCCTAATATTTCTAATAAACAAAAAAAACAAACAAACAGAAAAAGGTAGTTTCTTGTTGGTTTCTGAAAATAGGAGAGCATATTTTTAAACCTGTCATGTCAAGCCTTATGGAAAGATAAGGATGTTGTAAGTCTCTAATTAAAACACTGTTCAAAACCTACGTAACTCTGTGAACAAGCACATCTCTGAAGTGCATTTGTTGTCTTTTGTAGGAGAAAACTGACATAGAAGGGACCTTATTTGTGTATAAAAGGTAAGGGTTGGTTTGGGTTGGTTTTTTGGGTGAGGGGGTTATAGTGGTGGTGATGTTTGTTTTCCTTCCTTAAGAAAACAAACTCCAGGTGGCTTTCTGCAGAGCTTTCATACTCATCATTTTTTGCTTGCAGCAAAAATTAACTGCTGTATACTCATTCAAAAAGAGTAAACTCTGCACATGGGTGAATAATTCTGTCAAAAGCCCCTAAAAGTACTGCTGAGAAAGCATAAAACTTGTATATTACATATGTACCCACATCAAAAACTGGTTTATTGTGCTTATTTTATTAATCAAATAGCATTTGTTAATGCATTGAGTTTGTTAAATGCCAAGTCTCCCTTTGTCTCCTAAAATCCATGAAGCTGATTATGAAAACAATAGAGATGAGAAATTAAACAACATGTTTTAATTTACTCGTGGAATATAGCATAAATTTTTATAAATGGATGAAGTTGCTCAAAACTTGGAGATCTTGTAGTGTCTGGTTTTGGGGGCTGTTTAATTTCCTCATCAAAACCATGGTAGAAATTTCCAGTTTTTAAGGACAGTAAAAGGGGTGTGGAGGGGAACCAGCACATAAAATCAACAATGAGTTCAAGTTTAAAATTACAGGCATATAAAAAAAATCTCGATGAAATAACACTTTGTTGAAGGTAAGAAATAGAAATAATGCAGACTTAAGCCATTCTGAGGCAGACTGTCATAAATTGGTCGTTACAATATTTTATCCTGGCACTGTGTAGGGAAGTTCCTGTTACTTCAGCTCCCAGCTGAGATATACTTAGTGTAAGAAAATGAACCAAACTTTAAAAAATTAAAAAAAAAAAAATTTAAAAACAGAGCAAAAGCTTTCAGTATCACTAGCTGATGATATCAGACAAGTTCTGTGAGATGCATTAAGAGACTTGCTTGTGGTGGTAACAGTTGTTTACCCTGTCATTGGAAGCTCTTGACATATTTTTGTTGCCAATCATTAGGTAAAAGTAGCCACACTGTTACAGAAATCTTTATATTTACCAGCTAATTGTGTCTGATTTTTAGTCTGCCTTCATTGTTCTGCTGTTGATTATACACCAACCTACAGGCACTGTTGAGTGCTGACAGGACATTCATGCAGCAAGAGAAAAGAGATCTAAAACTGTCTTGAATTTTCAATGCTTGCTCAGTGTTTTCTTTTTCCACCTGGTGTCCAGCAAAAATCTAGATAAATAAAACTTGCTTCACTAAGCAATACAATTCTGAATAATTTACTTTCAGGACACTGAGTTAAGTCCTTATTTCCAGAGTTTCCAGGAAGAAATTACTGTTTATAGTTCCTCCTGTAAGTGTACTTCAGTACATGCTATTTAAGACAGCAGCTTTTTTTATTGTCATGTCTATTTACAGTAAGGTAATGGTGCTGTGTAAGTGGTTTGGTTTTTTCCCTCGAATAAAAAAATTCTAAAATGTCTTGAAACGATCTTATGTCAAGTATTGAATATATTTGCATTTTAATGGTGAACCTGCCCTAGTTTTTTTTAATAGATTTTTCATAGGCAGATCTTTGATTCAGCAGTTTAGCAGTGTAGAACTGTAATGTTAATCCTAATCCTGCTTTGAGGTAAGTGTAGTTTGAAATTGAAATTAGATGGCTTGCCAAGAAATGGCATAGAAAAGCAACTGTGAGAGCTTCAGGACTGCTAAAGCTTCACATAATAAAGCAATGGAAATTTGAAGATGAATTTATAACTTGGTTTCAGAAAATTTCTTCTGTTGATGAAGGTATTAATCCTTGGTTTTGTTTTAATTGACACAATAGGTCAGCTTCTCCTTATCATGGTTTTACAATAGTGAATCGACTGAACATGCACAACCTAGTTGAACCAGTAAATAAAGATTTGGAGTTTCAGCTCCATGAACCTTTTCTTCTCTACAGAAATGCCAGCTGTGAGTATAACTTTCTCTAATCTAAATAAACGTCAGGTTCAGTTTTATACCCTAGATAGTTTCTGATTACTGTGACGTCTGTTTCAAATGTAATGTAATGGGGCAGGTTCCACTGAAATATCTGATGATGTTTTCTGTCTACAATGCTAAATTTACTTAAGTAGCTGCTCTGTTATATTATGTTCACTGCCTGCTTTCATTAAAAAGCAAATATACTGCCAAAGTAGTATATTGATCTGGTCTTTAATTAATGACCTGATAGGTTTAATCTAAACATGTCTCCCTCCTATCAGAATGTTGCCTTGAGTTACAGATGCTTTGGCTGTGCTTTGGTGTACCTAATGGACCAGTCAAATGTTAATCTCTTCCTTTTTTTTCCCTTGGAAGGCCTCTGGGATCTGTAAGAAGTAGGATAGATTCCATCACGGTGGTAAAGAGGAGCCTAAGGCTGATGGTCATCTCTATTTCATAATCTCAATCATTTTCCTTCCATAAGTGTCATGAAGAGGAAAAAAATCAAAACTGGTCAGTAAGCTGAAAAGTCTAGGAAGTTAGGGAAGTGACTGGCAACAGATTGGGAAAAGTACTGGATTGAGTTGGGTGTTTAAGCAGATTGCTTGGTTTGGAAGGAAGAGAAGCTGTAGATGGAGGTGGTAGGGATAGGATGGATCTTAAGGTGTCAGGCAAGAATTGCAGCTGTGAGGTTGGTGACATAAAGGAAGCAAGAAGTTGATTCATTTGTTGGAGCTGCTGATCATATAAGGAAGCAGGAGCTGCTGTGGAATCACCATGGTGTGTGACAGTGACTAGAGGGTCACTTCAGGGAAGGAATCACAGAATCATTTAGGTTGGAATACGCTTTAAGATCATCACACCAAACCATTAACCCTGCACTGCATAGTCCACCACTGGCCCACATCCCTCAGTGCCACCTCTGCACATCCTTTAAATACCTCCAGGGATGGTGGCTCCACCACTGCCCTGGGCAGTCTGTTCCAGGGCTTGACAACCTTTACCATGAAGAAACTTTTCCTTACACCCAATCTAAACCTCTGATGGCACAATTTGAGTCCATTCACACTTGTCCCATTACTTGTTATTTTGAGAAGAGACCAAGCACCACCTTGCTACAACCTCTTTTCAGATAGTTGTAATCAGAGAAGGTATAGGCTGTATGTAAGAAGCCCCTGAAGCCAGTTGTTTTCCTTTCCTTGATAAAAGCTCTCCTTTTCCTCTGGGGCTTTAGTGCCAAAGATCCGCAGGGAGGCTCTTGGGTTAAGGATAGAGATGACATAGAATAGTACAAGGAAGGGAGGAATTCATACAAAGGTCAGCAAGGAAAAAAATTACAGCCTGTATGTGGGAATTGCATTCTGAAGTAATCAGGAGTATTTTTTTATTTTTATTTCTTTGCCACTGACATTTTAAAAGACTTTGGTCCGAAACTATCCTTTATTCAATACCCCATCCTGTCTTCAGTGATTGCAGGTGGAAGATGTCCAATGCAGTTAGTATGTCATTAGTTACTTTCTCAGGTGCCACAAATAAACTGCAGATGAGTTTTTGTGCCCTCTGAGAGTGCTCACTTTGTTCAAATACAGACTTAAAAGCATTGAAAATGGCATCTAAGCTTTTTATTCCTTACAGTTTCCACACCACTAACTCCCTTACATTTTGCATTAAGCTGTTATGTTTTGGATTATTTTCCTTATATAAGGTTTTCCAAATTTTCTGTCCCCAAAAGAGTTAGAAAAAAATTTTATGGTTGAATAGTGTTAAAGCTGTTTACCTCTATTTGCACAGTCTTTATGAATTTGCAGACAAATTTCAACATCTGTGTGTTTTGTTTGTCTGGGTAGATCAGGGGATTCTTGTCCGAGTTCTCTTCATGCAGAAGGATCTCCACTTCAACTCAGTTGCCTGCTGGCTTGCAAAACTTTTGCATTTTTGGAACTAATTCAAATCAGAGGTTTAAGCCACTGGTTACTGTAATGCATATCTGCAAGGGCTTAATGCGGTGTGTCTCTAATGGCTTAAGGTGAAGTTCTTCTAAGATCCCTTAATGACTAAAAGAGGATGTACTTCTAGTTTGTGTGAGGAAAAGCTTCCTCTTACACAACCCTGTGTCTTGTGGAGTGGCTTTTATTGTGTTCTTGATGAAAACTGCTGTCATAATTAAAAACCCTTTATGAGTAAGTTGCCCTGTTAAGGTTGCTGAGTGATGGAACTGCTGATTCTGTTTCCTTAGCTTACAGATGGGTGATGGCTCAGACTATCCAGTAAAAACCTAAAATCATGTTAATAGTGCTGTTGGCAGAGACAGACCTCCTTTGTGCCTCTGTAGTTACATTGTAACTGGATCAGTAACAAACAGAGATTTGTGCTTCACCAGGGCTGGGTATAAACAGTAGAAGATGATCAAAGCAAAATTATGCATTTGGGAAAGGTTCCATGTCAACAATATTTATATTCAGTGTGATACTCCTGTTTTAGACTTCATGTTTTCACTTTGTTCTGGGATTCTGTCTTGTCTTAAGAAGACAGTAAGGCCAGGTCTGTTCTGTGCAGCAGATCAGACCTGTGGCATTTCTGGCTTCAGCAGCACAAGAGCTGTTCTGAGGACAGCAAGTAACCTACTCCACTCTGTGCAGAGCTGCTGACGACTTAGGTGAGGAACTTTGCAAGCAGTCTACAAACATTAGTTTTGCTTGGCTGGAGGCTGTAAGAATGATTTGCCTGTCATACTAAATCATAATATTTTGTGGTGTTTTACTATTCTTTTGTAGTTTGATTTCTTCTTACACTCTTACTATACAAAAGAATTGTTGGTTTGCTGCATGTCAGAACTTACTTTAGGCTGTAGATGTGAGATGCTCTATCCAACTGCACCTAGGCATTTTCATACTCTTAGACCAAGACTAGGTAATTGCCATTTTACTCCTATGGGAAATCACAGATTTTCACAGCTCTTGGGGGGATCCTCCCATTTCTGCAGTGTGGGGCATTGTGGAAGGAGAACAGATACAGGACCTTTCTTGTATCTGCCTTTTGCTGTTCTCTGAGCAAAATGGAAGACACTTCGGTCAGTTTGGTTTTCACTATTCTCTTATGTTCCCCCGCAGTCCAATCCTACCTTTTTCATATTTCAGTTTTTAATGGGGAAATCGTTCCTCACAGAATTTTTGTTCTCAAAATTATTCTGGCTACATGATATGGTTCCAACCCCAAAAGAATACCAAACCCAAAAAGTTGGATATAACGCTGCCCCAAAACTCACACCATTTATTTGTGGGGCATAAGACCCTCAAGCAAAGATGCTAAAAGAATGTGACTAAGAAACTGTGAGACATTATACCACTTGCAGTGGTAATTAGAAAAACAGGTATTCTTGTTTTCACTGTTACAAAGAATTAAGGAAAGCAAATATCTCCAAACACGAACAGATCAAGAAATTGCCAAATTGAAGAGATTGTTTGACTTGCTCTAACATATTTTAAATTTAGAATTAATCTTAAAAGCTAAAAATTTTAAGATTATACTTCATATTTAATGTACCATTTATTATTTCTTTCAGGAATGGGTATTGCTGGGTGTATTTGATCCTTGTTGAACTCTCTATGGACACATGCACATTCTGAGTATTCAGAGTATTTGTTCATTAAATACTGAATCCCATTGACTTTTTTTTTTTTTTTTAATTAACCTAAGCTTGTTTTCTTTTGTCTGTGTTTTGTGGAAAGCATATTAAACTCTGTTTTAAAAAATGCATACAGTTCAGCCAGTAACAGTAGTAACAGTTCAGTCTAAAGTTCAGTACTTCCCTTTAATCTCTAATGTGAAGATCTGGAGCTATTAGTTAATAGTTTGCTTAATAATTGAAGAAAATTAGTCAAAGTTTTAAGCACTGGTGAACTTACCTCCTAAAGTCTGCAGGAAGGATTCTTCTGAGCCTCTCTCGTTTATGACTTTTCCTTTGTATCGATGGTGTTGGTCTTGATTAAAAGGGGTTTTAATCCAAGCCAGTTCACTTGGGAGGTCAGGCAGGCTGATTTCCATGATGCTGAAAAGACAGATGTTTAGCATAAAAGTTGGTAATAAATAAATGGTCCTTGTTTGGTGTGGGATTTTTTGTTTGTGGTGGTGTGGTTTTTTCTTTGCTTCCTATTCCTGTCCAAGGTAAGAGTTAGTAACACAAAAATAATGGACTTTGGGGAGGTTTATGCATTGCAGTGGAAAACTCAGTTACAAAGTGCTGTCTTCTGGGCTTGTACTATTGATGAAAACAACTTGTATCCTGAACAGCAGAAGTGAAATGAGTTGCATTAGAAGTGTTTCAGAGAGCTCCTGACTGGCTTCAAAATTGGTAAGGAAAGTCTCTTGTTATCACACATGTTCCATTAAGTGTAACATATCTCTGTGATTGCTGAGGCTGCCTGGCTCTCCAGAAGGCACATTAACCCAGTGGTTTAGTCTGAGATAAGAAAGGAGCCTGTTCTTCATATCTTCATAGCAGAGGGAGCAGAGCAAACTGGGGGAGGGGAGGAATGATTGAAAACTCTAAAGAAGTTCTAAAAATACATCATTTGTCCTGAAAGATGGCACTCTTAACTGCAAAAGGCTTTCTTCTGTGGTTTGGGTTGCAAAGCAGCAATCCCTCTACTTCCATATAATTCTCAGTTCAAGTGTTCCTGAGCTTGGATGCTGTTTGGCACCTGCTGAGTTACCCCATGCTCCTGCTAGTGGGATTGTGCTGTGTGATATATTTGTGAAATGGCTTTAGGTATTCAATAGGAAAGGGAGGAACTTTCTCCATTCATGCTAATGGTTTATAAATTCATATCTACATGTAAGTAATAAATATGAAGAATGTCAGTGATATAGAGGTGACTGACTGAGGAGAGGTGGCATTTCAGCTGACATTGCTACTAGAAGAAATATGAGCTTTGAGAGAGAGAGCTGTATGTCATTTTGCTTTAAACTCTATTTGAGGTGTAAAATGATGCATATATGGGCTTTTCTTGTTTTCTGTGGTTATATTATGGGACGAGTTTCAAAATAAGGGTCCTTTTCTTTCAAGAGTTTGGAAAAAACCTCCCAGTTGTTCTGCATCATTGTATGGCAACATCTAAATTGGACCTGTAAAATAAAACTTTTCTCTTTCTACCAGCTCTTCCAGATAGTTAAGGGAAGTTTTAAACAAATCATCTCTTTGAATGAGTTGAAGATGTATTTGTAGAAATGGCTAAACTGCCTAAAGGGAGGGAAGTGACAGTATCTTTTGTGAAGCTGTTGTAGAAACAGGATCAAGGATCTGGTCTGAACTAAGATGTACCCAGTTGACATAAGGGAGAAGGGCCTCTTGGGGCTACAATGGTTTAACAAAGTTGCAGGAATGTGAGGGTGGGGACACTGCCTCTTGCTGCTTACTTAAAATGAGAGCTTAAGTGAAACTGCAGTTTGGGGATGCAGCTTCATTTTATGTTGCCTAAGGTGAGGCTTCTGTCTCAGTGACTCTTGGCTATTCCCAGTCTTAATCCAGATTATAGAAGATTCCAAGACCTTCCTTTTGGTATTATTCAGCCGCTAGGCTTGAGCAGGAAGTCTTCTGTAATCCTTCTGTTCTCTCAAAAGCTCTTTGGTTTCCCATTTCAGTTTTAATCAGGTTTTAAGGATTGATCCAGACAAGTTTGGAGAGAAATTGAGTGTTATGTGTTTAGATAAATATTTATGGGTCAGTGTTTCTAACAAAAATTACATGTGTCAGAGAAGAACATAGATTAAGAAAATGGATGACTTCTTTTAGTTTTATGAAACCTGATTTGTCTGTGGTATAGGTTACTCATTACTTCAGGGGTGTCAAAATGCACTCTGAATCCTACTGAAAGATTTGCTGCTGATGATTACAAACTACTGTTACTTGATTGCTAAACATGCTGCCCAGCATTCATTGTAGAAAAGCTGGATGGAAAAATTAGTGGCTTCTGTTGGATGAAACTCGTGCAAGAACTGCAGTAGAAAGGTGCCATCAGACATAGGAATGTTCGGCTAATATTTATGCTGGGTATAACAAAAAACCATATTTAAAAAGAGCTGATAAGAACCAACTCTGTCTTTGCTATAAGGATGCTCTTAATTGAAGCTGCATGCATGGAAGGAAGTACAGTGCACATATAGGAAAATACATATTCAATAGTAATAGGAATGCTGTTAGGACACCCACTTCTGTGGGAGAGAGCTGAACTGGCACTACAGGAGGTCTCTTGAGAAAAGGAAAGTAAACATTCCAGCCTGGACTGTACCTTCATTAATGCCTGAGTTTGTTTGTAATCTGCTTTGCATCTTTGTAATATTATGTAAAATTGTTTTGCAGTGACTCCCTATGGTTGCTTGCCAATACAAAGTGGAAAAGTGCCTCATACTCTACACCAAACTGAGATTGGAACTACTTGTGGTCTTTCTGGCAGAATTGAGTGTGACTTTTATAATTTGTCCCTTTTAGATACTATTATAAGTTCCTTATCTTCATTTCTTCAGCAAATATGCTTTTGCAGCAGCTTTCTCGTCTTGGCAGTTTGTCTGATAATGAAGTCAGGGAAGAGAAAGAGGTTTTCTGCAGGGCTAAAATATGAGCAACTACTTTAGTCATGTAAGAAACTGGAAACTTTGTAGGTTTCTATGCAGCAGCAAATCCAGTTGTATTAAACTGCAGTTTAATAGAAGCATTTCATAAGCATGGTTACATGTATGAAATGCATTTTTATTGGCTTATGACTTTTGTGCATTGATTTCTTTGTTTACAACTTGCAAAGCTTTGTTAAGGTGGAACCACTTACTTAAGGTGGAACCTCCAAAGAGACTAACATCCAAATTAATACAGCTGTTATTTAATAAAACAAAGGAAAGCCAAGAATTCCAGCTTGTTGTGGGCTGTTCTTCTAGAAATTAGATGTGCACTTGACTTTTTGAGGATTTTGGCCCAATGGAGTACACCTGGGATAACTTGAAGGGCCAGAAAAAGTTTGGTAAATAATTTCCCTCTTTGCCATGGCCTGACATAATTTTAAATGGGCTTTGCTTGAGGTTTTTAAGTATCTTGTGGAGGAAAAAAAGTGAGTAAAGGAAATAAAAGGATTTCACTGTGAAATAAAAATCTACCTCTAACTGGAAACGGTTGTGTAATTTTTCTTTAAATAGTCTTTTCCTTCACTTTATATGTATTTATAATCAGTGATTTCAGCTACATAAAATCATTGACATGAACTGCCCTATGAAGATGAGTTTTAAAAGGCTGAAAGCATCTTTTTCAGAAATTAAAATACTTTAATGGTAACATGTGTAAAGCGTTCAATTGCCTTTGATGTTCTAGCACTTTATGCATTGACAAACTTCATAGGTGAACTAAGATTTAAAATAATTTGGTTTGTGGGTTGGATTCAATACAATTCTGAAGAGTTGTGGAATTTTGTGGCAGTAGTGCAGCTGAGGGCAGTGAGGAGAGGAGCTGGTGTGTGGGTAAAGGCCCTTGGGAGGATTGCTGGGGAAGGAGCAGCTCATGGCACTCCTGACAAAGTTTCTTCCTCTGATGGAGGCTCAGTGGTCAAGCTCCAACTCTGCAAACTTTCAGTGGAATTTTACCTACTCTGAAAGCCAGACTGAGACTGTCTTGCTGAGCTGGAACCCTTTTGCTTTCATTGCTTTGTCCTTGATGCCTTCAAAGAGCAGGGGTCACTATGAGTGTGGTTTTAAGCTGTTCCATGAATGTGACTGTGTGATGGGAGCTTTGGTATTGCTTCCTCCTGGAGAGGGAACCTTCTGGAGAGGCTCTGAATAAACTGCCATGCTATAATTCAAATGTTAATGTTGGTCTTTGACGAATTTTAAAATCAAATGTTTTTTTAAAATGGATATTTCTTGGCCTAGCTTAAATGATAAAGTCTGTAATTCAAAAAAGGAGATTGCAACTGTAGTGAGAAGGCACCTGCTGGTTAAAATGTTTACCTGCCAATTTTATTTACAAACAGTTTTAAGATTCTATAGTTCTTCCATTAATCTGACTGAAGTTGTATTTATGTTTACACATGTGCTATTTCTGATTAGTTTATAAATAGTAGGTGGTGACACACAGCATTTCAATGAAAATTGATGGAAATTCATATGTTGCAGATCTAAAGGACTACTGCTTTTTGCTATTGATTTAATTACTTTTTTCTTTTTCTTGTCTTATACTTGCTTTTTTTCTTGTTTTCTAGTGTCAATTTACAGTATTTGGTTTTATGACAAGAATGACTGCCATCGAATAGCAAAACTCATGGCTAAGTAAGTACTGTGGCCTCAATATTCTAAAAGCCTTTTAGAAGTTATTAAATGTGTCTGGTTTTTTCCTCACTCTCCTAAAAATGGAGAAATAAAACTTGTTCATACAACTTGGTTTTTTTTAACTAATGAAAATTACAGTTTTGTTTTTAAAAAAACTGCTGCATTAAAATTTTCAGTTTAGTGATTTAAAAATGCTCTGAAGTATTAGTTGGCATTCTCCAAAGAAAGCAAGTGTGAGCACTGTGTATTATTTTATATTCTATTTTGTATAGGAATGCTGGCAAAATATTTTCTAATGCAGAGAGTGTAATGATACAAATGATGGTTGGGGATTTTTGGTTGGTTTTGTGATAAGCTGTTTTTTTCTTGGAGTTTGTGGTTTGTGTGGGTTTTTTAAAGCTTAGGTATTATTCCTGACTAAAGCAAATAGATTAAAGAATAATAGGAGAACTAGGTAGAAGTTTCTAGAATTATAGTGGGTTTAGGAGAATTAGCAAAACTGTGAAATAATAAGAGCTTGGTGCTGCTAATTTCTGGAATTTTTGGTAGTTTCTTTTGCTAAAATGCAAAACGTAGATGTACTGCCCATGGTATCTTCTCATCCGTCATTCTCACTTTTGCTCCTCTTTGCTATCACACTGCTTTCCTAAACCCTCTTATCTCTTGCATGCCTTCAGCAGTGTGTCAGGGCTCACCAGTCAGGCCATCCTGAAGACTTGCACAATTTAATTGCATGGAAATATATAATATTTAATTATATTAAAACTAGTCACAATGTAGATATTTTAAGCTGAATTCTATTTTTTTTTAGTGTAGGGGGTTTGGTGTAGGCTATTTTGGCTTTTTTAAAATTATTATTTCTGCACAGAAGCAGTGAGAGCACAAATGACAGACATTGGTATCAAGATCTCTTTCTAAATTCTTTTTCTTTTTCCTCATCCTGATAACCCCATTTCCCACTTTTATTTTTTTCTTCCTAGTTAAGTTGGACTTCTTATTGTTCTTTGTTTTGTCCGTATCTAAGGATTAACTACTATAAGGATGAATGGAAAACAATTGTATGAAACTGACTCTTGGATGTTGTTACCAAAACAAATAACAAAACATCTCCTGCCTCTCCTCTTTATAAACAGAGCATCAGAAGGACATGGCTTTCTCTTCTAATTGAAAACCATTCAGCTTTAGATGTATGAAATGTGTAAGAGAGCTGAACCCTTCAAACTCTACCGTATTCTTGTTCTGTCACACACAGCTGCAGTGCAAATCTAGGTTTGAGATAGCAAACCTTGAGTCCACTTGGTGTTGAACTGGTCTGGTCACTGTAGCACAAATGATGGGCTACAGATACTTCAAGAGTCTTAAAAAGTGTAATCAGGTAACAGACTAGTCTAGCCATGGCACAGCAGTCCATAAAGCACATTTACCCCTTTGGCTGCTCTGCAGTATTTACATTTTCTTCCAGGAGTATTAATTTTGTTCTGAAGTCTTTTGTCTTTGGGGTGGAAATTTAGATTTGCACGCTTTTGTTATGGTGAAGACTTTCTTAATCAGTGATAGGAAAGAGTGCTGCCTTTATAGTACTTCAGCACTTTAAAAACATAACCATAAAAGGTTTCAAGGAGATTTGCATTCTCTTCCTTGCATTTGACTTGACCTTATTGTGCCAGACTGAGTTAACAAGATTGCAGGCCATCCATTTATATTTTGGTGGCTTATCTTTGAAAAGGAAAGTAAATTAGGCTTTGTAATCACAGACTTCACTTCTCACGTTCTCTCCCTTCCCCTGCCCTTCTGTGAGGTTGTGCCAGGTATATTTTCAATGCTGTAACTCCAGATAGTCTTCAACAAACTGTCACAGCAGCTACTGTGTCCCTGAAGGAATGTGTGTCTCTTCCACTATCTGATATAATGGAAAGAAACAGCAGGCCTTGGTTAAAAAAGTTTTAATCCTGGATTGCACACAGAGCATGTTCAGTGTACAGATCTGCGTTAGTTGACTTTTTTTCCCCCAGGGAAGGTATTTAGGTATTTGATGTATGGATTTTTTTTTTTTTTTTTTAAGAATTCTAGAGTTTTCTGTAAGGAAAACATTTTATGGGAGTCATCAAACTCCTGATTTCAGAAACTAATAATTTATGTCAAGTTAAGATGATTGATTGAGGGATGACCTTTCTAGAAGAAGTAGGGCAGAAACTGGAGGGCTTCAAATACTGGAGAAAACTATTGCATTCTGACCTATAAGTTTGTAGGGGGTTATTTTTAGCTTAGTTTATAAGCTTGTTTTACTCTGTTTCAATAGTCAGACCCAAAGTGGCTTTTGAGATACAGGCAGCGGACTAGAATCTCAGAAAGAGAATCTCTTCAGAGTTCTGGGGATACAGTTTCATGTTTCATTCCATCACCACCATTGAAATGTAACCTGCACAAGGCAGAAGGCAGAGTTTAAGTTATTAAACAATTACCTAGATGAGAATTGTTAGTCTTCAAAAAGAAAGTAAACTTTTAAAAGGTAACAAACACTTCATAATGAACAAGAGAAAAATATTATGAAATGTTTTTCAGAAATTTTTATGAAACATTTCTGTGAAATAGATGCACTCCTTGAAGGTGTTCTGCTGTGAGTTCAGTGAGTACTGTTTTCACAGGAGAACATTTTATTGAAACCTTCTGGGCCAACTAATTAAGGCAGAAGGGGAGTCTCAGGAGTGAAGCCTTTGCTTTGCCTGCCAAGCAGCACGTGTGACTTCACTTGCCCAGAATCTTCCCCTTAACTGAAGTGTTTCTTTTCTTATATACAATTATGCTGGCACTTAACATCTCAGCAAAGAATTCTGATTCTCTTACCTTGCTCTTTCTCATCATTAGTTTTGGAGTTGAGTTTAGAGAGGTCCTAAGCCAGGACTGGATGACCACATGAGGTGCTAGAACAAAATGTTCTCTCAGGGTGTCTCCATAGAAACACTTGTGGAGTATTGAGCTGCTTCATCCAAACGAGCACATGCTGCAGTTCTCAGAAATTATCAGGGTTACATTAGCCTCCCTATTGTGAGTTACCTTGCCAGGTGACTGCTGCTTACAGAGAGGGCTGGAAGTAAACAGAAGCTGGTTGAATAACCAGATGAAAAATTCTGAAAGCAACATTGAATTGTTAAAAGCCAAATCTAACCCTTTTCCAACTAAATACAACTAAACTCTAGTGAAAGAAAGAAGCTTGATAGCTAGAAACCTGTGAAGAAACTTCCTAAACTTAAACTATTTTTTCCTCAGAAATGACAGCATAGAGGTGCATATAAATAGTTATACTCTCTGAAATCTAGAGTTTGTCCTGAATCCTAGCTGACCCAAAGAAACTGAAGGCTGGGATGATTGACACTTTCTGTGATTGTTGTGATGGCACCTCTTGGCTCCCCCCTCAGCCATCAGTTCCACAGCATGAGAGTTCTCAAGTGACACACTAGCTCCAGAGCTCTGCCCTGTTTACAGTGCTTGTTTTTTCTTAACATATTTGATTAATGCAGGCTTAAAAAAGAAGGGATTACAGGCTGGTGTGTGTTTATTTCAAGAGGATAAGCTTTAGCGCACTGCACAGCCATGTATATCTTGTGAACTGCATATGGATTAGGAATATATGCTGCTTTTACTTTTATTAATGAAATGACCAGGTGCATCAGCTTCTTGCATCTCTTACCTTCGAATTTAAGGTTTTGGATACTTGAGGCAGGCCAAGGTGGAGTAGAAGTGGTGAACCATAGGCACCAGAGGCCAGAGGTAATGCAGGTAATTGGAATAACTACAGGGCAGCCTGAGAAGGAAATGGTTTGCTGTTCTTTCTGGAGCCTTAGGTGGGGGTGTGAGGGGTAACTTGCTCTAAGTCCTCTTGCAGGCTGATTCCAGAGACATCTGGTGTGAGCCAGCTCTCTTCTTTCCCACTGTCTCTGTTGCATAATGGTAGGCCTCATCCTAAACTAGAACTGTTTGGTAATAGATTTTGTTGAATGACATGGCTTGACTTGGCTAAATATGGAAAAATGCATGTTAGGAAAGAGTAAAATCTTAGTCTATGGTGTAAAAATGTATCACATGCTTGGATGTACACATATTTCCTTGTAAAAATGTCTAAACATGAGAATTTTATAGGCGTAGTGTTTAGTGTAGGCAAACTTTGTGAGAAACAGACCCATGCTCTGTGAATCGGAGATAAATTGTCCAGACCATTTGACAATTTGTCTTGTATAAACCTTGTAGCAAATGAAAACTTGTGTAACTTTGGTCAGCTCTTTGTAAGCCTTTTATTCAGGCAGAAAAAAGGGTTCATGTGCTGGGAGTACTTTTTTCTTTACTGCTTTTTGCAAGATGTTAACTCTAGTTAAATTTTTAAATCCTGTTTCTCCTTTCCTTTTACAGAGTGGTTGAACAAGAAGCTCAGAGGTCACATCAAGTTTCCCAGGACAGAAAAAGTCCCAGCAGGACCAATGGCTGCAATGAAAACAGGCCCATTGACATCCTAGAAATGCTTAGTAAAGCGAAGGATGAATATGAACGAGTAAGTAAATGTCTGTTGTCTGGAAACAAGTTTTTAGCACATCAGCTGGGCTTTGTTTAAAGGGTGGGCAGTCTCTGCAATAGTTCCAGCAGCCTTGTTTTCAGACTGATGAGTTGTTCCCTCCATCAGAAACACTGTACTAGGAAACATTCTGTGATTTCAGGCACAATGGATTTAATTCTGATCATGTAGTTCA